>JARHVA010003548.1:1495000-1937051 GCA_037957365.1 Torreya grandis | reverse complement strand
TGTTTTACCTCATTTTATGAATACATAAAGTGATAAATCTCTAAATGGTTGATCTGATCAAGTGTAGATGTATATCACCTTATTTGTGTCCTATTTATCTTGCCTCATGTGGTTTTTGCTCTATTACAGTTTATAATTGCTGTCATCAAGTGTCTCTTATGGGTTTTTAATTATAATTAGTTATCTCTCTCATCCTTATAATTACTTACCCTTTTACAAAACATTGATGCAATAGGTTTTGTCTAGGATGTGTGTATGTTTGTGTTGTCTTATAGGTCTTAGTTCATTATGAAATGTGTGGTAGTGGTGAAAAATGTTTGGGGCATCACCACCATAGTTAGGTTTATTTTAGTTATTTATCCCCCTTTTCAAAATAGAAAGTATTGAAATTTATCCTATGTGATTTATCAATGGGAGCTAGCCCATCAATCTAGAGGTTTACCCCTGCTATGAGAACCCATAGGTCTAGGGTTAATCCAATGTTTCACTAAATTTGAGAAGTCTAAACAACCTTATCCTAGGGTGAAAATTTTGGTGATAATAGTTTTGTCATGCTTGGTTGGACTAATATCTAAAAGAGTGGAATGATTTTTGGTGTATTCTTCCTCTTATCATCCTTTAGTGGCACTCATAAAACACCAGTGTTGACTCCAAATACAATCGGTAGGTTATAAGCATTTTAGATAATTATTGTGAAAATAATTTGATCATATATTATGTTTCATTTTACTAATGAGTTTGGTATGGTTAGATATGAATAGAGTTCCTATTATACACCTCCTTATCAACCTTTTCATAACCCATATTATGTTCCTCAATAACCCTATTAAGATTGTTATCAGCCTTATGAGTATCAATCCTATGGTTTTATTACATTATCCTCATATACTTCTAAATACATGCCTAAATAGAATTACCAATACTTGAATCAATCAAAATCCTCCTCTTTTACTACAATCCCATCTCAAAATTATGTTTCCTCTACCATATCCTTATTGTCACTTAAGCCAAATTTGCTAAAATTAGAAGAGGTGAAGATATAATGAGATGTAGAGATTGATGTGATCCCTTTTCATCTCATAGAAAAGATGATAAAGTTTAAATGTTGATGGATAAATGGATTTCAATAGGAGAAGAAACTCAATATGTTATGAGTGATGATTTGAGTGAAATGAGAAAATTTACCCAATGATGGATGGATAAATTAGAGAGGTGGGAGAATCAAGAGACCCAATCTAAGTAACCCCAATAATCATCTTCTATCCTTAGTCCACCTCTTTTGACTCCTATTCCTCCTTAATATATACCTATTATCCCTCAAGAAAACAATATATATTCATCTTAGAGGCCTTCTTGGACAATGATTCCTGATTATACCATGCCAACTCTTGTGGAAGAATCTGAACCTATGCAAGTCTCTCTATCCCATTTTCAAGAACCCTCTTGTATTCTATATCAGTTTTTTTGTGTCCCTTATCCTCATGAAACCATTCACTATCCCAAATATCATATTTTAAGAGAGCCAATATAATCCTTAAAAGAGCCTAATATCTTGAAAATTCCAACTTAGAACCAAGTAATGAAGTCTTAGGAAAATAAAGATGAAGAGAGTTAGGACTAAGAAGTTGATGTCAAGAAAGAATAGATTATGTTTATTAAAGCCTCATTTACCTCTCCCCAAGAACATATAAATATTCCCTCATGTAAGTCAATGCAAAATAACATTCAAGACAAGAAGAAATCCCTATTTGAGGAATTGGATGATCAAGTTACATATGATAATGAACTTTAAGAAGACTATGAGAATGATGAGGTGGTTGATAAAGATAGTGGAAAACCTATGGAAAAGACAAACCTTATCTCTTCAATAATTCTTTCAAGAGTTTCCCATTTTCAAGACCCTAAATTTCAAGATTACTCCTTCTATCCCCATGCTCATTTATGAAACATCCACCAAACCTCATACTCCCTCTCCAACCCATGAACTTATTCACCACCCTCCCACCTCATCCCTTATTAAAGGAGAACTCATTATATCAGAGATAAGTGAAGAATATCAAACTAAATTTTTAGATGATAAAGAAGATGACTAAGTATCCATGATAAAGAACTTAGTATAGGTACTCCTTTTAGTGAATAAAATCATAAGTCAATCTTATTGAATGAGAAATGATATGACCTTGATGATGTTGATGTTTCTCATGAAGAAGTTGATCAAGACATGAAAGAGAAGATGTTTGAGAGAAACAACACATTAATTGATTTAGTTGAGACTTATGATCATGACCAAGAGGTTGAATTTGAAAAATAATAGAAGACAAAATTGTTGACGACTCCATAAATCAAGATGACATGTGGTCGAGGTTAAATGAAATTTGTGAAGAATTTGAAGTCCTTAAAAATCCTACAACTCTTAATATTAAAGTTGAATAAATTATTGAAGATGCATTTCCTCTTGAATTAAAACATGATAGCTTCCAAATTACCAAGCTTGTTGAAGTTAAAACCAACTTGAAATTAAAAACTCTTCAAGTAAGCAAGTTGAAGTTGATCAAGTAAAAAATGAGTAATAAGATGATTTTTAAGAAGTTATGGCTCTTGAAGAGAAAGAAAACAAATATTATTGGTAGAAACTTATTGAACTCCTATAAGATCTTGAAGGTATTTTAAAGGTTTAAGGTCATGTACACAAGGATATTGAATAATATGTATTCATTGAGAAAAATGGTTAGGATTGGGTTGAGTATGAAAAAATCCTTGAAGAGATTGAGGATCTTGCACTAATTGATGAAAAGCCTAATGCCATTAAAAATGTGATGAAAGTAAAAAAAACATGCTTAGTTGAAACACTATTAGACAAGGTTGTAGTTCAAGTCTTATAATAAGAGTGTTGAAACACAAGAAGTGTTCACCTTCATAGGTAACATGTTTTCAACTATCATTACTTCACTTGAAGTCATGCCAAGAATATTGGAAAACATGAAGGAGTTTAAGACATAAATAACAAGGTTCAAAATGAAATTTGATTCATGTTCTCTATAATCTCATGGAGTAATGCATGGTTAAAGTTTCCCCTTTGATCCAAGAGGATAAAACTTGTTTCAAGTTAGTTGGTATATAGTCTAGGTTTGCTTAAGTTATTGTTATGTTTCCTAAGTTCTTGAGAGCACATGTGTGTGTCTTTATTTGCTTTATGTTTTGTCATATTTATTTTGTGTGTTTTTAAGTTTAAATTAGTTTGTTTTATAAGTTATTCAAATCTTGTTCATGTTTAAAATTGACTGCAAATGACTCCATTACCCAATGGAAGGACAAGGCTACTGGTCTATTTAGCATTGTAGCCATGCTTCCCCTATAAATTACCAAATTATTAACTAAATTTTGATCCCAAGTCAAAATATGTCAATCCATCTAAATGTAAACTTTTATATGGTGGTCATATGTCTTTTTCATGGTCTATGATGGTCATAAATAGTCTCATATCATCATGTTTTCCCTTCCTTAACCTTGTCCAAGTTCTAGTCTTAGGTTCACTTGTTTAGTCTTATGGTCAAGTACAAGGTCTTGTATATTCAAACTTGGTAAAAGGTCTAATATGGTTTAAAGTCATTTATAAAGGTTATTTATGTGTCATTTTAATCATATCATCATAGTCTAACCTTTGTTTGGTTTCTATATGAAAAAAAATACATTTTGGTCACCTTTGGGCTCATTTGGAAGGGTTAGACATACCATTCTAAAAATATAAGATTTAAATAAGATTCCAAATATACATGGTGTCAAAGATATGTCAGATAATGTTCAAGGTTATTCAAGTACTAATGCAATTGTAGTTTTAAACTACAAAATAGGAAAAATGACATTTTCAAGTACTTTTGGGAACTTGTACGGTCTTGGAGATTTAGTTTTAAGTTTTAAATGGTTTAGAAGTGTCTCTTTGGCTCCCTCACATCATTTCCAATATTTAGACCAATTTTAAAGTTGAAATAATACTCTAGACACCTTTTCTCCTCCATCATTACCTTTAAAAGATTAGAAAGACAAAAATTGAAGTGGATGGTACAACCAAAAGAGAGATAGAGAGTTAGGATCTGATGTTCTATCCATTGTTAGGGATAATAATGAGATTAAAATTATTTTCATTGGTTTTTATAATTATGTTCTATTATTTATGAACAATTGCTAAGAGTGATAGCAAGTCATTATGACCTATCTATTCGAGAGGGGTTTGTTCTTATACCTACTTCTCTAGCTCAAAAATTAACAGAGAGTATTTATTTTGAGGGTGGTTTGTGGAGTTATTTTAACTAATTTTCATGGTGTTATAATTATTTTAATCATCTCCATGAAGTAATTTCACTTGAAGGAACAATGTCTTAGTATATAAGTTGTTTCAGACAATCTTGTTGTAAGTTCATGTTTCCTCATCATGGTGGTCATATTCAAAGGTTTATGGTTTTCTTATTATTTATAGAAGGTCTCTGAGTTTCATGTAATCCATGTTATTGGTTTTGAGATGTGTCTTTTTTCTATGAGCCTCAAGTGTACTTAATTTTGGGAATATGGTCTATCTTTGCATAGTCTAATGGAAGTTGAAATTCCAATTTAATTCAAATACCACTTGTACATCATAGTGTGAGATATTGTAGATTATATTACATCACTGTAAGTGAAGATAAGTTCAAAATATGAGTCTAAATACACATTATAATGAGAGGTCATAAGCATCTCCTTCATATGCAAATTATATGAATTAAAGGAATAAGTTGGAGATGCTTAGAGCTATGGTGGAGACTATAGATGTATCTTCAAGAATTCATATTCCTCTAACTATTATAATGATATCATTATGGGACATAAACAACTAGACTCTCCATTATCTACATACAGACCTATACATGAACAAATAGGCACCTATAGGTCCTTGTAAACCTATAAGATGAATTGAGTGTGACTTTATGCATGATTATAAGATCTATGAGCTTTAAAGGAGTAACAAAGAAGATATACAATGGTTTGACAAGTTGGAAGATTTAAATAACTCAAATAAAAGTGGATTTTATTAAGCCCTAAAGTAATTAAATGAGACCTATATCCCTCAGACCTATAGGTCCTCATTTAAACTAATATCAACATTTAACCAGATCAAATGAGTCTCATATAGGGGATTCAACCTCAAGGTATATGAAGACAATGCCATGACTCATCAAAGAACACATAAGAGATACTAGGCCACTTAAAAACCCAATGATGATTTTTAAGAACTTGAATTATCTCAAATCATCATGACACAATGAAAACAATATTTTCCAAGTGATAGAATCTAAAGGTATAAGGATCAATGAAGGTTAACTTACATGTAAAATATAAAGTAAACATGAATGACTTCAAGTGTAAATGATGTTAAGTGTTGTGAGAAGTTATGTTGAATGTTTGAAACTTGTGAAACCCCCCCCCCCCCCCATCACCTCTAAGGTTAGGTGATGTAAGTGATCAATCCAAGAATCAATTGATATGAAAATTTCAACTTAATAACACCTATAGTCATTTATTCACAAGCCTACCAGTTAAGATGGAAAAATATCTTCAATAATCCAAGAGCCAATATATAATAGAAGGTGTAAGATAATGGATGTGTTGTCTAATTAATGATAATTCCTAGCCTATTCTCAAGGTCAATGAAGTTAAGTCAAAATGTTAGACATATTTAGATATATCAAACTTAAAGTAATCACATAAGGACTGTGCATATAAAGAAGAGAATGGATTTATAAAAGAGTGAGACCTTGTGGAGATGATTGGGAAGAGTTTAGAATGAGTGCCTAGAGTTTAGAACTAGAATAGTTTTGACATTAGTTTCATCCACAGTGAAGATCCATTCATAAGCACTCATGGCTACAACTAAATGTTTGTATGGACTAGTTAATAAGGTTGGAGATGAGAATACACTATAATAATCCTTTGTAGGCCATTAGAATAGTGATAAAAGGTTTTGATATATGTTTCAAAGTCTCTTAAGGAAACTTGAGATCCTCAACTAGGTGTAGATGATAAATTTATACATCTTGTATTAAATTTATATAGCATTGTGTCATAATGTCCCACCATGCATAATTATTTTTATAATTACACTTTACCATCACTTTAACATTTACCACCTAGGTTAATAAGTAAATTAATATGGTTAAATAGTAATTAAATACTTTTTACCTTACCCTTAAAATTGTAAAATCAAATAAATCACACAAAATCTAAAAAATCTCCCTTTTGTCCTTATTACTCCTTTTACCCAACCTTGTTCCATGGTTAAAACAACCCAAATGCATTTGGAGGTTGTTTTAAACTTATTTTACCCTATGCTAACCCATTAGAATATATTTTCATTTGAATTCTCCTATTTTGGGTAAATCAACGTTAATCTTCCATGATCGACACCGATCAATTAGGATCGATGCCAATCCATAAATACCCAACAAACCTCCATTGCTCAAGAGGATGGTGATTACACTTTTGCCTTCAAAAATATATTGAAATCTCACTACAGCTCACATACAAACATTATGAAATTGTTGTTATCTTGAATAATCTCCATTTAAAGCATCATTAAGAGGATTTTGTGAAATTTCTTCTCTCACCCCATCAAGTTTTATTTTCCATAAAAAAGGTTAGTATTTAAATCCTTTTTTATTTAGTTTCTTATATTTATCATCTTCTGTGTCTAATAAGCATTTGATTTTATTTATTTAATCAATTTTCTAGGTTGTTATTAGAGTCTAATCAGTATTTAATTATCTTGCATAGAATCAATATCAATTCATCAAAATCGATATCAATTCATCAGAATTGATATCGATTCATCTAAATCAACGTCAATTGTGTTGAATCGACATTGATTCTTATCTATTTAATTAAGTGTTTTTAAATATCTTATTTTTTATGTTAAAACTATTTTCTATCTATAAGTCTCTATTTTTATCTATTTTTAGATTTTGTTTTCATCAATTTATCAAAAATATAAAGTGTTATTATAACATGTTTTATAGATTTAATAGTATTTAAAATATTGACATCGATCTATCTATATTGACATCGATTCCTATAAGATCGACATCAATTTCTATTACATCTTTAAAACATGCTATAAATCTACTTTCTATTTTCTAAAATACTATTTTGTTCATATAGATGACCTTACCTAGTTTAGTGCATGATTTAGTTAGCATATTTGATCTTCTTATAGTCCCTCAACCTCTCTTTGTAGATTAGAGTTATATAGATTTTGAGCTAGGACTTTGTCTTCTTATTTTAATACATAATTTCACCTATATTGATGAGCTATTGGTCTTAATTCAAGAAGACATAGACATTGCTAATGAATTCTGGGATGCATATTTTGATCATATAAATCTTCTCATTAATTGATTATCTTTGACATTGTTTACTTCTATCCATATTTATCTTTGTAATTACATGTTTAAAATAAATTTGAATGTTTGAATGTGGGCTGACATCCATTTGAGAAAGCATGTTGCTTCTCGAGACTCATTTATAACTAGGTAGCCCACCCATCTATCTATTAATCAATTTTGTGTTTAAGTGTGGTGTATTATATGTCATTCCTTCACAACCAAAGAGTTCCCACAATTAATCTTGATCCATAGTATGCAAAAAACCATCCCTATCTCCAGGTAATCTTAAAAACCTATTTATACTTTGTCTTTAGTAGTTCATTAGATCACATTTATAGAAGTGAAAAAATTATTGAAACATTTTAGAACGCTTGATAGGACACATAAGGCCTCATTTTTATTTAAAAGAAATTCATTCTTGAATTTTAAACTCTCTTTTCCCATTCTTTGTTTGTTTTATTCATTCAAAGAAATTTAGACTTTGAATTTTATTTCCTCTTAAGGTTAAATAAATTCCATTCATTTTTATTTCTTAGGTTCTTTCACATAGAATAATCTAGGTAGTAATCTATTGTAGTCATCACTTTATCCACACACAAACCAAATCATTGTCATAATTAACACGTCTAAACACTTTAAATAAGGAAACTAATGCAGATTTCATCACGTCATAACAACCTTTTTCTCAGTGATCCTACTTAAATTTCACCACCAAGGGGAGGACCAACTTAGTTCTCTAGATGAGTATATTCTCTAGACCATTGATACACAATTGGCTAAGAACCTATACTAGCTATGGGATTGTGAAGTGAGGGGAGCAAGACCCAAGTACTAGGCCATGTATCAATACTTGTACAAACTTCTTTGAGCACCAAAATAAACTACATAAAACTATCCTTAGATTGTCATTTCTTAGGGCCTTTGTTATCCATTTATTTTATACCTTCTTTTTCACATCTTAAAAGCTAAAAAAGTGTTTAAAAAAACTTATTTAGAATGACTTTTAGTGTGTGTATCTTTAATTCATACTTAAAAACAAGATAATTCAAAAGGAATTTTTTACTTTATTTTTTTGTCTTATCTTTGATTTTATTTTATTTTTTTCATTGTGTTGACTCGATAACAATCAAAAAGGTGAGAATCTAAAGAGGTTCTTACACCTATCCCTTTGGAGCATATACCTAGTCTTATTTCTTCTCCTAAATCCTTTGAAAATCTAATTTTTCTACAATATTACCCTCAAGGAGATCCCTCCTTTACAAAAATATTGGACAATAATCCTATTACTCTTAATAATTATTTGAATATTTGAGAAATACATATTTCTCCTTCCCCCCATACCCAAAACTCTCCACACAGGTTTGGGATGCTTTTTGAGAGAATTGGAGAGCTTACCATAACCATGGTAAACTTTTTTAGTGGATCTCCTCCACCTAGATCTAATGCTCAGATATTACATACTTTAGAGAACTAACCATTCATGGTATCTATCAGTTCTCCAAATGTTACTCAAGTCCAAGATATTACTTAGCCTATACCTACCATATATTCTCAAACATTAGTAGGGTCAATTCTTATAAGTCTCCCACCCATTAGGACAACTTTAACACATACCTCATGACAAATCCCATGCACTCAACCTTTCCAAAATTATGTCTCCTTATTTGCCTAGTATGTGGCCTCATCACAACTAGCCATAGCTACTCAATTATAGTCTTTCCCACAACATAATGTTCTATTACAAACCCCTTAGTATGTGGTGGCATCTCAACCCATTATTGACACCATAATAGGATATTTTCCCTCACATCCCATGTCTACTACTTTACAAAACTAGCAACCCCTTCAGTAGAATGTCTTAGGAGGTATGCCTCAAGGTAATACTTAGATATATTTCATGAACATCCTTATGAATAGGATGGCTAGTTTGGAAACCTCCACATCTAGACATAAAAATATGCTCACATATGAGTAAATTTATAATGAGCCAATCCATCCCTCTATCCCTATTCAACCATATCCATCACATTCAGAGCTTCCTGTTGACCCAATTTTGCCGCTCTGGCAAAATTTTGGTCACCCTCTTCAAAAGTAAATGAAAGGCTAGTCAATTTTAGGTTGCAGTCCATCTTCAGGTTCATGCTCAATTCAACGAAAGGTTCAAGCGCTTTGGTTCAATGCAAAAGTTCAAGTCAACAGTTTAATGCATCTAAGTCCCGTAAAAAATTCAAAGTTTTATGCAATGGGTGGCAAAATTGCTGTGCACAGTGGTGAGTGGGGAAAAAGAGACCGCCAACATGAGCAGTAAGTGGCAAAATTGCCACACAAAGTAGTCGGTGGAGAAAAGGAGACCATCAACATCAGCCAATGTCAGCAAAACTACCGTGCATAGTAGATAACTCGATCGACGTCGGAAAAACTATTGCACATGGTAGTAAATTAGCTGATGTCAGCAAAATTGCCACATGCAGTCCACGACATTAGGTGGTAAAATTACTGCTCATAACATCATGCGGCAAAAAAGGCCTACAAAACATGGGAAAAGGCCCGCCTAGTGGGTAGAGGAGTAGGCCACACACAAAACAAGGTAGTAAGCATGGTCCCAGCAGACTTATGATGTCATCTACAGTGTTTTCCCTCTTCCTAATGAAGACTCAAGCACCTAATTACAAGAAAAGGCCAATGAGACTCCCCTTGGCTCTTTCGATATAAATACACAGACTTGGTCATTTTTAAGGATCTTCTCCAATTTTGTAAAGAGCATAGCTCTGCAAATTTTCCATCTGAATCAATCAAATGTAGTTTTACCTCTATTTGGATAGATTGTGCAGAGTATGCCTTGAATGTTGGTCTGTGTCCAGTCATCATCTCTTGATGTTCTCATAGGTTCAACACCAGCAAACCTTTGATCTACAAAGTGCCACTATCCGCTGCTGCCAGGAGTAGAGTTCTGTTATGGAGGTATAGAACAAGAGAGGTCACTTATAGTGTGTATTTCTTAACACCTTGGTGAGTCCCTATTTCTTGTGTTTTCCATAAGAACCTCCCTGTCATTTCCAATGACCTGGTCTTTTCTGCCAAATTTGAGTGTATGTATGTTTTGTTTGATCCTGAGTGTGTGTAATATCCCTTCGAATATCAAAACAAAAGCTCCAAATTGCTTATCTAAATTTCTGCAAAATATCTTCAAATAGATGAATAAATCACAGTATAATTTCTTATTTGTTTGCTCATAAGCTTACAATAGAGATCCTCTGTCAAGTATACAAAGAATATCGAAAGTTCGGCCTTATAGCCTGAATATTCCGCAAACTGGGCTGAATTTGGCATGTCTCGACCTGTTGTGTAAAAAAACACAGTCGCCGACGTTGGTTATACTGCCGTCGTCAATCGACCTGCAGTGGTTCCCTTGCCGACGTCGGTGATGAGTAGACTGATGTCGGTCTCTATAAGTCTCTGTTCGCCGATGTCAGTACCTGAACTTCCTGTAGATGCGTACGGATTTTCATAGATCTGTATGGAAGTCGTACGGCTGCTGATATTGCTCAACCTATATGCTTGATCCTTATCTGTAGAATTATGGGCTAATACAAAAGATCTATATCTGTATAATTCTAGAATCAAAACCCAAATACTGAAAATACCTGTAAACCCTCGTGATAGCTTCTGTGTGAAGTTATCTCTCAAACTTGTAAGTACATGTGATAGCTTTTAGATGAAGTTATCTCCCAATTTGGCAATAGATCGGTTGATCTTTCACAACCTCTAAATCGCTCACACTGAAGAGTTGACGTTCTTCAATGTAGTTTGGCAATAGATCAGCTAATCTTTCACAGCCTCTGAATCATGCACAATGAAGAGTTGACGTTCTCCACTGCAGATGGAATATTGGAACCCTTGGCTCAGTCGTCACAGAAGAATTTCTTAACAAGAATCAATATCAATAATAATCATGAATACAAAATCTCTCCCATGAGAGATTCTTATACACCTCCAAAGGTGTGCTTGCTAAAATTAGACTCCCTTAAGTTAGACTCCCTTAAATTAGAACTAGGGTCTTAAAATTAGACCAAGTCTTAATTTAGAATTTGCATCCTCAAATTAGACCAAATAATTAATAATTAATAATTAATTAATAATTAATAATTAATTAATAATTAATTAAAATTAGATTAAATAATTAATATTTGATTAAATCAATCAAATATTAATATCTCCCTTAATTCATGCCTGAAAGAGCCCGAACGAATTCCAACCCATCTCTATCAAGACCCTCTATCCATCCTATCAGCCTACGAGGGTCGCATAATAGGCTAATCATCCGCTCGAAAATATGTCAATTAGAAGGGGACATGACAGTCCGCCCCTCCTGAAATTGCTTGCCCTCAAGCAATCTCAACTCTGGATGCTGTAGAATATCTTCGCTTTCCCATGTCGCATCCTCAACTGGAAAATCTTTCCACTTTACCAAATATTCCCTGATAGTCCATCGACGCAACTATCTCTCTCTAGATTCCAAGATGGACTCAGGTACTAAGATCAATTTTCCCTCATCATCTAAGGGAGGTAAAACTGTAGAAGGTATCACACGGTGTCCTAACACCTTTTTGAGGCGTGATACATGAAAGACAGTGTGTACCTTGCTCTCTGTAGGAAGCTCTAGCTCATAAGCCATCTCTCCAACGCGTCTCAGGATCCTGAAAGGACCATAGTAACGTGGCTTGAGCTTCTCTGCCCCACTCTTCCTAAGAGTAGACTGTCGATAAGGCTACAACATAAGATAGACCATGTCACCTACCTCAAAAGATCTTTCAGTCCTCTACTGATCTGCATACTACTTCTGCTGATTCTGCACCTTAGCAATATTCTCCTTGAGAGTCCTCATAGTATCTTGACTCTCCTGCAGTAAGTCTCCAACACTCGGCACTCTACTGTCGCTCAGTAGCAAATCTAGAAAACTCGGTGCCTCATACCCATATAATGCCATGAAAGGAGACATCTGAATGGTCATGTGGAAAGTCGTGTTATAATAATATTTGCACAAATGAATCCACTTGACCCAAACTTTTTGCTGCCCTGCAATGTAGTTCTTGAGGTAGCCCTCCACCCATTTGTTTACTATCTCTGTCTGTCCATCAGTTTGCAGATGGTAACTGGTACTAGGTGTAAGCTCAGTTGCACAGAGTTGAAACACCTCCTACCAGAAGTGACTCAGGAACTGATTATCCCTGTCACTCACTATGCTCTGAGGTAATCCATGCAGTCGAAATACCTCTCGGAAGAAAACCTCTGCCACCTGTGTAGCTGTATGTGTGGTAGTAATCAGAAAGAAGTGGGCATACTTCGTTAACCGATCCACAATGACATATATGCAATCTCGTCCTTGGGCTTTAGGTAAGCCCGTAATGAAATCCATCGACAAACACTCCCACTTCCTGTCAGGAATTGGAAGTGGTCGCAACAATCCTGCTGGGTACGTGTTCTCCTGCTTGTTCTGCTGGCAAATAGGGCACTCACGGACATACTGAAGAACATCTGCTTTGAGGCCTTCCCATGTAAATCTCTCCCTAACCTGTCTGTAAGTCTTAAAATATCTGGGATGTCCTGCAGTCGGTATATCATGAAAAGCTCACATGATAATGTTCTTCATCGATGATCCTAGGATCAAATAAACCCTGTTCTTGTAAATGATCAAGTCATTCACAAGAGTATATCTGGTGTCAACCATCGATCCCTCAACAATGCTAGACACCCATGTATCCTTGGCATACTCTGCCACAATCATATGTCGCCAATCCTCGGTAATGTGGACCATGGTACTCAAATATGGCCTGCGTGAAAGAGCATCGGCCACAACATTCTGGGTGCCCTTAATAAAAGAGATGTCAAAATCATATGCTTGTATTTTACTCACCCAATTCTGCTGACGATCATTGAGGTCTCCCTGCCCCAAGAAATGTCTCAAACTGTTGTGGTCCGTTTTGATACAAAATTTGCTACACACGAGATATTGCCTAAATTTTGCTAAGGCATGCATGATAGCGAGCATCTCCTTATCATATATGTTGTATAGTCTCTCTGGTCCCCTAAGCTTGTGGCTCTCATATACTATGGAGTGCTTGTCCTGCATAAGTACCGCTCCGATGCCCTCGCCTGAAGCATCGCATTGAAGCTCAAACGGCTTCGAAAAATTAGGTAGTGCCAGCACTGGGCACGTAGTCATCAACCCCTTAAACCTTTCGAAACACTCTTGTGCTTCAGGTGTCCAACAAAAAGCCCCCTTTTTAGTCAAATCTATCATAGGAGCTGCATGTCGTGAATGACCATTCATGAACCTCTGATAGAATCCACACAAACCTAGAAATCCCCTTAGCTGTGTTAGGTTTGCAGGAATAGGCCAATCGATGATAGTGTGGATCTTCTCAGGATCCATCCGCACTCCCCCTACACTGATAATATGACCCAAGTATAACAATTCGGTCATCCCCAAATCACATTTGGACTCCTTGGCATACAAGGATTCCCTCTCCAAGATGCTGAGTACAGTCTCCAGATGAGCCAAATGCTCCTGCCAAGTCCTACTGTATATCAGAATGTCATCAAAGAAGACAAGTACGAACCTCCTTAGCAGTGAATGGAAGAATCTATTCATGGTGGACTGAAATGTTGCTGGCACATTAGTGAGCCCGAATGGCATCACTATAAACTCATAGTGTCCACAATGGCAATGGAAAGCTGTCTTCTCCACGTCCTGCTCGCGAACCCTGATCTGATGATACCCTGACCTCAAGTCTATCTTTGTGAAGTAATGTGAACCATGAAGCTCATCAATAAGCTCATCAATACGAGGAATAGGATACCTGTTCTTAATGGTTCTCTTATTTAGGGCTCTGTAGTCAATGCACATGCATAGGGTGCCATCTTTCTTCTTCACTAGAACAACTGAAGAAACAAACGGTGATTTGCTAGGCCGAATATGACCCATAACCAGTAAATCCTTAATTGTTTTCTCGATATCATCCTTCAACCGCTTAGGATGCCTATATGGAGTAATCATAATGGGCTTAGCGCCCTCCTCAAGCTCAATAATGTGCTCAATGCCCCTGTCTGGAGGTCTCCCTGGTGGAATGTCACTAAAAACCTTATCATGCTTGACTCTTAACTGCTGGATGTCAGGATGATACTCCATCTCCTACTGTCCCTCCTGTATTGGTGCTAATGTGCACTCGGCAGCCCACTCTACCATATCATGATGCATGAGCCTCTCCATTCGATGTAAAGAAATAGTCTTGATGTTGTCGTCCCGTATTGCTTTGAGAATGTGAGTCTTCCCATTTACATCAAAATGGATCTCCATATCCTTAAGACTAAGAGTGACTACCTCAAGGGAATGAAGCCACTTCATGCCCAAAACCAAGTCTATATCTCCCATGTTGACCACATAATAATCCACCTTGAACTCATAGTTGTTCAAGCGTAATGGGAGCTCTCTGATCATCCGCTCACATCTGAGGGTGTAACCGTCAGCTACCTTAACTCTAATGCCCTCAAACTCTTCTGTGGTGAGTCCACGCTTCTCCACAAATCTAGTATCAATAAAATTATGTGTGGCACCCATGTCAAGAAGGGTAATGACCCTCTGTCCTACCAAAAATCCCCGAAGTCTGAATGATCTCTCGTGTTGGATGCTAGATAGACGTGCCTCCTAAATCTGGAGCTTTGACTCTGCTTCTACCTTAGGCTCTGAAGCCTCAGTGTCTGGCTCCTCAAAATAATCGTGATGTTCAAAATCCTCTGATTCCTCATCCTCATAATAGGCCCACATCACCTGATTTGCTTTGCCCTTAGGCCTCAACGGACAATCATGATTAGCATCATATGGACCTTTGCAATAGAAACAAAGTTTCTTCTTGCGTAGATCATTAAGAGCATCTCTATCCAACGATGGTGCTGCCGGGTTGGCCTTTGAATTATTCTTAACACCTGATTTATCTATGTTGAAACCTGGTCTGTCTCTGTTCCTGTTGAACCCCTTACTGTCCCTGGATGAAGAAGTACCTCTGGAGTTAGATCTACTTGATGGTGCTGCCATCTCCATGCTACGTGCCTTCTTCATAGCCTCCTATAAGGAAGGAGGATCAAAGCCTTTGATCCAACCTCTCAATGGTTCTGTCAGTCCCTCCATGAAGAGTATCACAAGTCACCTTTCTGATATGTCAGGAACCATAACTGATAACTTATGGAAGTCACCAATATAAGACTCTAGACTGCCACTTTGACATAACTATGCCAACTCTCAAAAATAGGACTCTGGATCCCTCCTGTCAAAATGCTCTACTAGCCTATCCATGAACTCCTGATAAGAGGTGATCTGATCATGATGGAGTGTCACCATCCCGTGGTGCCACCAATCGTGAGCTACTCCCTCAAGATGTAGTGTTGCATATCTGATAGCATCTTCCTCGGCCATCGGGCGCAATGTGAGAAAGGTGTCCAACTTACTGATCCAAGCCTGGGCTGTGACCTTACCACTTCCATCGAACATCGTGAGTGTGAGCCTGCTTGTAGCATGCTTAAGATCATTGTTCTGGTATCTAAGTCTTCTGTCCTGTCTAGCCAATCTGTAGTGCTCTCTCCTCAGATTAATAAAATGATCAAGGGACGTCCTCTCTCGTACATGAGGAGGTAATAAGTTCCACTCCTCATCTACAGCCATGTAAACATCTGTAAATGAGGGATCTCCTGCTTCCTCCTCTGCTGGAACATCTGGTTCCTCTCGAATAAACATAGGGCATGTAGGTCTACCTGCTGTCTTGGAATGGGTCTGCTGTGGTCTTTGATTAATAGTAGCACTCCTATTATCTCCTTATTCCCCATTTTGTCTATCGATTGCGTTCATTCCCCTTATCATAGTAGTAAGTGCTTGTAGTGTCTGATTCATCTGTTGTTGGCCTGACATCATAGCACAGTGGAATTCTCTGGTGTCCTGATCAGCATCATACCTGTGGCTCCTGGGTGGGCTACCCTCACGTCTATCACTCATGGTAATCTATTGATGTTCTAACAGCTGGGTACCTTCAAGCAAAGCTCTACTGCGTGAATAATACCTGTGTGGTCGCAACTCTTGTGGCTGCATAAAATTTCTAAACCCTCAGGATGGCAGGATTTAGCTCTGATACCACTGTAATATCCCTTCAAATATCAAAACAAAAGCTCCAAATTGCTTATCTAAATTTTTGAAAAATATCTTCAAATAGATGAATAAATCACAGTATAATTTCTTATTTGTTTGCTCATAAGCTTACAATAGAGATCCTCTATCAAGTATACAAAGAATATCGAAAGTTCGGCCTTATAGCCTGAATATTTCACAAACTGGGCTAAATTTGGCATGTCTCGGCCTGCTGTGTAAAAAACACAGTCGCTGATGTCGGTTATACTGCCGTCATCAGTCGACCTATAGTGGTTCCCTTGCCGATGTTGGTGATGAGTAGACCGATGTCGGTCTCTATAAGTCTCTGTTCGCCGATGTCGGTACCTGAACTTCCTGTAGATGCGTACGGATTTTCACAGATCTGTACGGAAGTCGTACAGCCACTGATATTGCTCAACCTATATGCTTGATCCTGATCTGTAGAATTATGGGCTAATACAAAAGATCTATATCTATATAATTCTAGAATCAGAACCCAAATAATGAACATACCTATAAACCCTCGTGATAGCTTCTATGTGAAGTTATCTCTCAAACTTGTAAGTACATGTGATAGCTTCTGGATGAAGTTATCTCCCAATTCGGCAATAGATTAGTTGATCTTTCACAACCTCTGAATCGCTCACACTGAAGAGTTGACATTCTTCAATGCAGTTTGGCAATAGATCAACTGATCTTTCACAGCCTCTAAATCACGCACAATGAAGAGTTGACGTTCTCCACTGCAGATGGAATACTGGAACCCTTGGCTCAGTCTTCACAGAAGAATTTCTTAACAAGAATCAATATCAATAATAATCATGAATACAAACTCTCTCCCATGAGAGATTCTTATACACCTCCAAAGGTGTGCTTACTAAAATTAGACTCCCTTAAATTAGACTCCCTTAAATTAGAACTAGGGTCTTAAAATTAGACCAAGTCTTAATTTAGAATTTGCATCCTCAAATTAGACCAAATCATTAATAATTAATAATTAATTAAAATTAGATCAAAGAATTAATATTTGATTAAATCAATCAAATATTAATATCTCCCTTAATTCATGCCCGAAAGAGCCTGAACGAATTCCAACCCATCTCTATCAAGACCCTCTATCCATCCTATTAGCCTACGAGGGTCGCATAATAGGCTAATCATCCGCTCGAAAAGATGTCAATTAGAAGGGGACATGACAGTGTGGAGGTGGGAAGGTCATTTTATTTTTTGGTGTATCACCTCTTTAGAGTATGCTATTTGTTTTCATGCATTTTCTTCTCCCTTTTCATCCCCCCAGCATATCTATATATCTATATTTTACACTGTCTAAAACAAACAAGATACATCATAGGGAACTAGCCCATATCTAGAGACTCTCCTCTCCTACTTCATCATCCCACAGGTGAGAGAGGAGTTTCCATGTTGTGAGGAGAGGGCAGGAACCTATTTTCCTACCAACTGGGTGTAATCTCCAGTCGTCAACAGTTTTGGCACGCCCAGTGGGACTAGGTTTTCAATGAAGTAAAGTTGCAGGATTGATGCTAGTCCTGTTACAACAGATCAAATTTTTCCTTTAACATCTGGTGACTCTGAGTTAAATCCACTGGTTAAGTAGTCTGGTGCCATCAAAAATCATCCATATCTTGTATGTATACTTCTTTTGCACAAAATCATGGGTCTTGTTTTCCTTCATGTGAGTGTGATCAGACTTCAGATATTTATGCAATCCCCTCAAGCAGCTCTCCTAGTTACCCTGGAACTATAAGGGGGGTGAGGCTCAAATTTAAGAGGCAGATAATGGAAATTGATAGGTTGGAAGAGCAGTATAAATATCAGCAAGAGTTGATATATAAAGAGGAGTGCTTGTTTAAGCAAACACAGGCCTTGTAGTCCATGAAGGATGAGGTAACAAAATGGAGAAATCCATCTATCCAAGGTAGTCAACCTTGTGTGCCCCCTCCTACCCTGAAGAAAACTGCCTCTTTTACACCAAATCCATTTTATCAAATTGCACTTGCTCACTCTAGCTCATCCAATACAGCTGCTCCCAATCTCGTGCACCTGGCCTTCCAACACCAAATGGCATCAAAGCAACCTCCCATGGAGATCAATCTTTTCAACTCCTTAGATCAGGAATCCTCCATTGAGAATAATACCATTAGCCAGCACGTCCCTCTTCTAAAGACTCCTCCAATGCACCAATAGTGTTTTCCTTGCATTCCTAAGCCTCCCCAAGTTCTCCAGCATGATGTGCAAATTTTGAGTTGGAGGAAGGAATGCCAAGGACTAGCTCAAAGTTTTGAAGAGGATCATGCCAGCCACCTCTAAGAAAGACTCTTTCAGGACAACCTAGATAAAAAAATTGAAGATTTAGAGGCTAGGATGAACCTACTCCTTGAAAGAGAGGGAAAATTTACAAACCTTGTGGAAGAGCCTCAGGACCTTGTGGAAAACAAAGTTGCTGCTTGTTCATAGGAGCAAAATTCAAATTTTGAAATCCTAAATTGGGGGAAAATAGTGGAATCATGGGGCAGAATAGAAGAAGAAAAGCAAGGTTTTTCTCAGAACCTTGAAGAAGCTAAAGTTACCCCTGCCTATGATGATGATGGCAGCCTCCAGGAAAAACTTTTCCAAGAAGATCTGAGTAGGAAAATTGCAGATTTGGAGTCTAGAGAGAAATTCCTCAGCCAATGTGTGGTGGATGGTTCAGACCAAACAACACATTACATGCCTAAACACACCCCACCTACACATTTCCAAGAGAGTTATCAGGCCATGCCTGATATAGATGAAGTACTGATTAAGTGGAGAGAGGAGAATCATTTGATTCTAGCTCAAGGACTGTTTCCTCTTCCACATGCTTTCTCCACTTCACCCCTTCTCAAGGAAGAACCTATTTTGCAAGACACATGAGAGGAACAAAAGATCCAATCTACAGTCTTTCAGGAGATTGTCATGGGTGACAACAAAGAAGAAATCGTCATTGATGCTCCTTATGAAGACCTTATCAGCAGTGGAGAAGATGCAGGCCTTTCGTATATGCGGATGTTCCATCAATTCGAATAGGAACAAATGCATGGTAAGCTCTCTTCTCCTCTGTTTGATGAACTTCCTTGCTCTTTTGATGAGGATGACTACATTGAAGAGCTTGAGTTAGAGGAGGATCAGGAGAATATTTTAGAAAATCTAAAGAACCTAATCAGCAAAGAGGAAAAGGAGAGGTCTATTTTCTAGGAGGAAGGCCTTGAAGAACTGAGCTTTAAAAAAGAAAGTGAAGTCTTGTGGGATGAGCAATCATTTTGTGAGTCCCTTTTAGACATCACCACATTCACCCTTCTTCAAGAAGGCTAAGAGGAAGTAGAGGATGAGTCTGACAAAGTTTTCAGTGAGGCAGAAGGAAACAAATCAGACCATGGTACATTGTAGAAGGAATGTGTAGATCAGAAGGCTTACGATGATGAGCCGACATCAATTGATTTCTTAGTGAGGAGAACCAATATCAAAGACTAGCATTTAACAGGCCTCCAAAGACAATCAGAATATGTATATATTGGAGGCATGATTGATTTTGATCCCCTTGGTTTCCAGCCAACTTAGGTGATAGGCAGGAAGAGTAAGTCACCAAATCTCATTTTCTTTCAGCTACTTGCCTGCCACCATAAGTCTTCTCACCAGGAAGGGGACTTGAGAAATTTTCCTTTCAATCTAGGAGGGATGCGAACATTCCTGGTTAGATGTATATAATAGTTTGCTTTCGGTTGTTTTCCCTATTTTCCCTAAGTGCAGTTACACAGTTAGTTATTTTTAGCCTTGTGTGTTTCCCTTTGCGTGTGGGGGTAAATTTTGTATTTTTGATCCTGGGATCTTTTGAGCTATTATTAATTCTTTCAAGCTGCATTTGACTTCGTGCCCAATGGATATTCAAAGGCAACTGGGTCCTAAGCATAATAGGCATGCCTCCCCTGGGATTCACCAATTTGTTGACCCAATTTTGCCCCTCTGGCAAAATTTTGGTCACCCTCTTCAAAAGCTATGAAAGGCCAGTCAATTTCAGGTTGTAGTCCATCTTTAGGTTCATGCTCAGTTCAACGAAAAGGTTCAAGTGCTTTGGTTCAATGCAAAATTTCAAGTCAACAATTCAATGCATCTAAGTCCCACAAAAAATTCAAAGTTTTATGCAATGGGCGGCAAAATTACCGCGCACGGTGGCGGGTAGGGAAAAAGAGACTGCCAACACAAGTAGTAAGCAACAAAATTGCTGCACAAAGTAGCCAATAGAGAAAAGGAGACCATCAACATCAGCTGACATTGGCAAAATTGCTGTGCATGGTAGATAACTCGACTGATGTTGGCAAAACTACCGCGCACGATAGTAAATCGGCCAATGTCGGCAAAATTGCCGCATGCAGTCCACAACATTGGGTGGTAAAATTACCGGTCACAACATTAGGTGGCAAAAAAGCCTACAAAACATGAGAAAAGGCCTGCCTAATGGGCAGAGGAGTAGGCTGCATGCAAAAAAAGGTAGCAAGCATGGTCCCAATAGACTTATGATGTCATCTATAGTGTTTTCCCTCTTCCCAATGAAGACTTAAGCACCCAATTACAAGCAAAGGCCAATGAGACTCCTCTTGGCTCTTTTGATATAAATACGTAGACTTGGTCATTTTTAAGGATCTTCTCCAATTTTGTAAAGAGCATAGCTCTACAAATTTTCCACTTGAATCAATAAAATGCAGTTTTACCTCTATTTGGATAGATTGTGCAGAGTATGCCTTGAATGTTGGTCTGTGTCTAGTCATCATCTCTTGATGCTCTCATAGGTTCAACACCATCAAACTTGTGATCTACAAAGCACCACTATCTACTGCTGCCAAGAGTAGAGTTCTATTTTGGAGGTATAGAATAGGAGAGGTCACTTATAGTGTGCATTTCCCAACACCTTGGTGAGTCCCTGTTTCCTGTGTTTTCCATAAGAACCTCCCTGTCATTTCCAGCGACCTAGTCTTTTCTACCAAATCTGAGTGTATGTATGTTTTGTTTGATCCTGAGTGTGGAGGTGGGAAGGTCATTTCATTTTTTGGTGTATCACCTCTTTAGAGTAGGCTGTTTGTTTTCATACATTTTCTTCTCCCTTTTCATCCCCCCAAGTATATCTATATATCTATATTTTGCACTGCCTGAAACAAACAAGATACCTCAGAGGGAACTAGCCCATATCTAGAGACTCTCCTCTCCTACTTCGCCATACCACAAGTGAGAAGGAGTTTCCATGTTGTGGGGAGAGGGCAGGAACCTATTTTCCTCCCAATCGGGTGCAATCTCCAGTCGTCAACACTTCATAAATTCATTAAATTTTAAAATAAAGAATATCCTCAATAGCACATTAGAGCCTATTGACATGTATGTTATCTTATAGCACATGATGATACCCTCATACTTAGGACTTTTCCCATATTATTAGCAAGATTTACATTAGATTGGTACAATTCCATTCCAAAACATTCCCTCTTCTCCTTTGGATAATTGGCCCATGTTTTTATAGAACACTTCTTGATTAATAATACTCTAAAAGTGACTATCAATAATCTATATGCTATTAGAAAGTTTAATGATGAATCCTTATCATACTTTGTAGCTCAATGGTATAACCTAATCAACCAACTAACCTTTCCCTTGCCATAGATAGAATTAATTGAATTGTTTTCACGTTCTTGTGTAAAATATATATCATCTATGTTACAAATTCAAACTTTTAATACATTTGATGAATCTTTTACCATGGCCCACAATCTTGAACTTTGTGTCATTGAAGAAGGGAAAGTTAAGTTATGTAGTAAGAACTTTAAGTTCGACCAATCCAAAAGCAATAACAATAATCCTAAACCAAAAGGGGTAGTGAATGTAGTTACTATAAAAACTTCCTCCCCTCTAACATCCAACAAATTTGGAGATTTTGCCTCTCAAACAAAGAAACCTAGGGGTCTTACTCATTTTCATTCTAAAATTTTTCTTCCTAAGAAATATACCCCTATAGGAGAACCTTATGCTTTAGTATTAGATATAATTTTACAAGCAAATGTCATTGAGTTCCCTCTAATTAAACCAATTGATTATACACATCCTAAACCCACTTGGTATAAAGAAGATGAATTTTTTGTTTACCATAGGGTAATAGGACATGACATTGAATGGTGTCAATCCTTTAATTGATTAGTGCAAAACCTTAATGACAAGGGGGAACTTCAATTAGACAATCCTAATGTTCCTCCTAACTAGTCTTTACATATTTTTAAGAAACTATTTCCTAACCATCCATCCATATTGAACACCATCTAAACTAATCTTGGGGAAATGAAAAATCAAATCCAACACTTGATTAATATGATCTATGACTAGTTACTACTTAGAGAAATCTCAGAAGATCATATGATCTTAAATATCCTTATAGGAGATAATTTTGATTTAAGTTAGCCAAAGGTCATTAAACCTAGTCCCCTAATTCTTATAGAATTCCATGATGTCATTACATGGGACCATTCATGTCAACCATTCTCTTTTCCCTCTCATGGTGAATCTCCTAAAAGGGAAAATAAAATTGCTCCTCAGGATGTTACAAATAAACATATTGACATTTCTAAAGCTACTCATGTTACCCCTTTAATCCCTGACAAGTCTTATCATGGCAAACATTTATCACAAATTGATCCTTCTACCCAAAACCTTGGCCCTTCAAAACCATCTTCTATTATAATACCTCCCTATCCTAAAGATACCAAAGGAAAGAGTAAAGTCTCTTGTATTGATGGTTGGGATAATTGTCTTGGCATTCCACTACAAAAAGCTGTAGCTCATCCTTAATTTAAAGTGAATATTTTTCAAATGTTAAAATAAGTAAGTCATAGTTTGAATACTCCCCCCATTATTAACACCCAAAATAACTATAGTCCTATAACTTTTATGTCATCCTCATCATCTATTTTAGGACCTCATCCATCTTTTACCTTAGTCGTAGGGTCTTCTATCCAATCACATAGAAGGATACAAAATGATTTTACATTTAGTGTGCCTCCCTTTCCATATCCCTCATCCTCCACTAAGGGATCATTAGAAAAGCCTAAAATAAAAGAGCCTAAAGCTATCCCTCTTGTAGAGGCTAAAAAACAAAATTAGACAAGTAATACCCTACCATAAAAGCCCATTAGAAAAACCCCTATAAAACCATAGCATGACCCTTTAAAATGATCTTATGCTTTTATTTTGAAGTAACTTTTATATACCTCTCTTATTATGTTACCACCTATATATAGCATTAAGCTTCACCCTAAAAGGCCTGCATGGTATAAAAATTAGGAAATATGCACATATCATAGAATACCTTGGCATGATATAAAAAGTTGTAAAGCCATTAAGACTTTAATCCAAAAGTTAATCCAGGATGACAACCTCTTAATTGATGATCTCAATGACCAAACCCCTAAGTTAAAAGTTATTCTTCCTTCATCTCCCCCCATTCATAATCTTGCTAGTCCCATATGTGATAAAGAGTTGATAACTTCTTTGGATCTACCCCTATTCTACATAAATGTCATGTATGTAACTTACCACTCTCAAAACCATAATCTTAATAAATATAAGGTTTCAATTATAGGATCCTCTATGCCTAATACACCTAAACCACCTAGTTAAAGGCCTAAAGTTTATATTATAGGAACTACCCCTATTGAATCTAAGTAATTGGTATAGATATCTATACTAAAACAACTCCACTAAGTTCATATTAAAATTTCATTATATGATCTTATCAAGAATTATCCACAACATCAATAGGTAATGATATAAGCTCTCTAGGCTATTGAAGTCCAACTAGATAAACCTCAACCTTTGTCAAACTTTATAGGAGCCCTTCAAATGGTCTCAAAACTTAGTTTTATTGATTCTAAAATTGTACCTTTATCTCCTGAAGACCATGATCCTACCCTTTTTAATATATCCTAAATAAATAAATCTCAAATTAAAAGGGTTATAATTGATAATGGGGTGAGCATTAATATTATCTCCTCACATGCTTTCCAGTAATCACAATTGCTAGAAACCATTATCTCCTAGTCTACAACAATCATTCATACATTTAATGACATCATAGAACCCATAGTAAGAATAGTAATCATCCCCATTTGTGTGGGTCCCCATACAATTCAAGAGTTGTTTTATGTTATAGAAGGGACCTTTCAATCCAATATTCTATTAGGACGTCCATGGATTCATGCAATGTGATTCTTACCTTCCGCCATTCATCAATGCCTTAAATATGAAAATGAAGGTTAGGTACATATAATCCCTATTGATCCTCACCCATTTAAGTCATGAAACTTTACATTTGGGCTAAACAATGTCATAATACCCTCACTTGATATAATTCTATCTCCCTCTTCTAATCATTCATTGACTAACAAAACCACCCCTACTTTGAAATTACCTCTTCCAAAGTCCATTGACTTTATGATACAACAAATTTTGATAGGATAATATTAGTTATTAACTCTTAATACTTTACCCACTTCTAAAGAATATAGTGATCTTGACAAGCAACCCTAGTATTCACCCAACCTAGGTGAGACCATTCCTTTTGGACCACTTTTCTTGTGCACTTACTTAACATATGGTGGGATTGATCAAGATATCTCAAATCATGATGATAATGTTTGTGTGAAACCATTTACATCTAATTTATCTGTCTTAGTAACCCTTATTTTGTTTAAACTTATCTTCATTATTGTACCTAGAAAGTCTTCAGCATGGGTAAGTATGAGCATGGTCCTCACGATATCACATTAGGAGACTTCAGAAAGCCATATGAAAAGCATGGCTTAGGTTTTAAGAAGAATTTTAAGTCTATCCCCAAACCCATTATTCTACCATATTTAGAAGAAGAAGAGCCATATTCCTCATTCAATACCTCTTCCTCAAATAGAAATATCGTATCCATTCTATCCAACTTTTTCTTAGTCAATTTTATCTCCTTATAACCTCTCATCTTCCACCATGATGCAAAAATTTGAACCATTCCCATAGTATATCCTTAGTTAATAGGGTCTGATATGCCAACTATCTGCATTTTTTGGTTTCAAGATGATGAGTCAATCTTGACCCATCTAGGTGCTGAAAACTCTTATTTATGTAATTCTTTTCCATTTGAAATGTCTAGGTTGTTAAATGAATCTACTACTAATATTAATATTGGGTCCCATGAAGTCCCAAGGATTATAAAAATTAGTAAAGCCTTAGATTTATAAGAAATTCAATATTTTACTACCTTCTTAACATATCATAGTAAAGCCTTTGCCTGGTCTTATAGCTATATACCTGGCATTGATCCATCGATTATTATCCAAAACATCATAACTTTTCTTGATGCTAAGATGATAAAGCAAAAGCTTCAAAAGATGCATCCTTGCATTTCACTCCTTGTGAAAGAATAGTTACAACACCTTTTATCCATTAGCTTCATTTAATCCATTGATTATCCTCAGTGGATGAATGCCCAACATTATTTTGGTCACTAAACCTGCAGGGGGACTTTGCATTTGTATTGACTTTCACAACTTAAATAGTTCTTGTCTGAAAGATGATTTTCCTTGTCCTAATATAGACCATTTGGTGGAATTAACAACTAGCCATGAAATTCTATCCCTTATGGATGGTTTATCTGGTTATAATTAGATACTTATTACACTAGAACATCAACATAAAATGGCATTTATTACTCATTAGGGAACCTTCTACTATCATGTAATGCCTTTTGGCCTTAAGAATGTAAGAGCCACTTATCATTAGGACATGAATTATATATTTCATGACATGATCCATAAAACTGTTGAAGACTATGTAGATGATCTTCTTGGAAAATCTAAATTTTATAAAGATCACCTATCTGTCCTGAAGGTCATCTTTGATCGTTTGCTTCATTATCATATGCGTCTAAATCCTAAAAAGTGCACTTTATGTGTCTTGATGGGTAAAATTTTGTGTTTCATTATTTCCATTCATGGAATAGAAGTGGATCCCACTAAAATCAAGGCTATTCTATAAATTCCTCCTCCTTCCAATCTTAGGCAGCTTCATAGTTTGTAAGGTAAGCTCTAGTCTATTCATCATTTTATTTCCCAACTTTGTGATCGTTGTCAACCCTTCCACTATTTGTTAAAGAAGGGTAGTCAATTTTTATGAGATTATAATTATTAATAAGCATTTAATGCACTTAAATACTATCTTTTATTTCCTCTTATCCTTACTTCCCCTAAGTAAGGTAAACCTTTCTTCCTTTATATCTCAGCTACAGACCATGCTCTAGGTGTTATTCTTTCTCATTGAGATGAAAATCAAAAAGAGTAGGTTAGTTATTATATAAGTCATACTCTCATATAATATGAGGTAGGTTACTCCCATACTAAAAAGTTATGCTTGGTATTAGTTTTAGTAACTTCTAAGCTCTGTTATTATATCTTTAACCATAAGACATATGTCATTATGACTACTAATCCCTTTAAGTTCACGCATTCTAAACCATATCAAAATTAGTGAATGGCTAGATAGGTCATGTTATTAGAAAATTTTGATTTATAATTTATCCATCAAAATTATATCAAAGGTCAAATCATTGTTGATTAATTATCTAAAGCACCTCTTAGTAATAATTAACCCATTAATTATAAAATCCCTGATGATTCTATCATATCCACTTCCCAGTCCATCCCCAAATATCAAATGACTATTACTCAATGGGTCTAAGTGTGAGCATGGAAATAGTGCAAGGATTGTATTAATCCATCCTCATGGTATCCCCATGCCTTTTAAACTAGACTTTGATTACACCAATAACATGGTTGAGTATGAAGCATTGATTACAGGACTCTAACTGCTTTTATACTAGGAGGCAATTCCCTTGACATCTATGGGGATTCTCAATCGGTGATCAATAAAATCACTAACATTTAATAATGTAAGAATGATGTCCTCCAAATATATAAGAGTTTGGTTGATTATATTGTAAATGCATTTGGATTTTATGCTATTGAAGTTACTCTTAGGTCTACTAATAATTTTGCAGATACTATGGCCTCTCTTGCTTCTTCTATCTTAGCTTCACCTCAAGAGTCTAAGTTATTTGTTCTCATTTATAGCCTTAATCAGCCCTCTTATACAAGGATAGATCTCCCATCCATCCATAATTTCAATAAAAATATTGGGGAGCTATAGTATGTACAAATATTTAATTATTTATCTATGGGATTGTCTCTCCCTCATCTATCCAAGGGTGCTAACCGCATCTTATATTAGAAGGCTACCTATTATGTCATTCAAGGGGGAATTATTTATAAGCATGGTTTTGATAGTATTCTCCTTTATTGTCTCCAAAAGTGTGAAGATACCTTAGCTATCCAAGAGGTCCATGATGGCTTGTGTGGTGGACATTTTAATGGATGTGTAGCCTCCAAGAAAATATTATGCCTAGGTTATTATTGGCCAACTTTGAATCAAGATTGTTGTGCCTATGTTAAGAGGTGTGTAAAATGTTAGTACTATGAAAACTTATTCCATGTCCCTAGTAGAGCCTTGCAAGAATCAAGATACTTTTTGCCATTTTCCCAGTGGGGACTTGATCTCATTGGGCAGATTAATCCTAAATCCTCATAATGTCATGGCTTTATTATCACTGCCATAGAGTACTCACTAAGTGGGTGGAAGCTATGCTACTTATCTTGACCAAGGAAAAAAATATTGTGGAATTTATCCATAATCA
Source organism: Torreya grandis (assembly GCA_037957365.1). Lineage (NCBI taxonomy): Eukaryota > Viridiplantae > Streptophyta > Pinopsida > Cupressales > Taxaceae > Torreya > Torreya grandis. The sequence continues at coordinate 1,908,646 of JARHVA010003548.1, read as the reverse complement.
CATTATTTGTCATTTTGGGATTCCTTATAAAATTATAATAGATAATGGAAAATATTTTAAAAATAAGAAAGTCCAGGTGTTATGTGACTCATTTAAAATCAAATTAGGTTTTTCCTCACCTTATTATCCTCAACCTAATGGTCAAGCCAAACCATCTAATAAAACCTTAGTCAAAATCTTAACTAAAGTCATTAACAAAGCTGGTAAAGATTGGCATCATCATGTCCCTTTCACCTTATGGGCATATCAAACTAGTATTCAAACCCTTATAGGTGCTTCTCCTTTTTCTCTAGTCTATGGTACAGAAGTAGTACTTCCTTTAGAAGTATAGATTCTCTGCCTTTGACTCTCTCTTTAAGACATAGTTTTTTATGAGGATTTTTGTTAGGAGCATTTATTCTAGCTTGAGTTCTTAGATGAGCATCGAGTAGTAGCCCTTGAACACCTTCATATATATCAAGAATGATTAAAATGAGCATATAATTAACATGTAAGAGAGCATGAATTTAATATCGGAGATCTTGTGCTTAAATAAAGTCAACACATCACTAATATGGAATGGATTAAGAGGGGGTAAATTTGTTGTTAATTAGCTTAGACCATACATCATAACTCATAAATATGGATCTAAGGCATATCATTTAGCCTCTCTTGATGGTAAAGTAGAATTTAAATCTCTTAATGCCTTGCATTTACATCCTTTTTATAGTTAGTAAATGTTGCCTCATCATGAATGGTCAATTTTATCATCTCCCTTTATACCTAATAATGACATGAGAGTTATGTGGTTACTTGATAGTTTTTTTAATCCTTACCTTGAATATGAATACCCTAGATCTATTCATACTATTCTCTCTTGGATAAGTTTCCCTTATATTGGGAAAAACCCCATATCATTATTTCCCTTATCTTTTATGTGCCCTTATTTTCCATGGTAGCATAATCATTTAATATGATAAAATTAGGAAAATTATCTTATGTGGATATTTTATGCCAGTATTAGTATCAGTAGTATTAAAAAAAAAAAAAAAAGGGGTCAAATAAATAGAGTGGTCCCTTGAAGGATAGTTAAAGCAAATCCAAAAATGGAAAAAATAAACAGACTCATCCTTTGAAGGATAGTTGTACAAAAATATAAAAATGTAGACCACTCACTCAAAATATGGCTACGAAGTAGAAAACTTCCTACATTGATTAGTTTTAAATTTTTTTCTATTTTCAAAGAGTCCTAAAATTAGAAAATAATATAAAAAATCATGTTATCAAAAGCAAAATCTTAAGAAAGCTTCCCACATCAATCAACTTTATAATAGTAGGCCTCTCATTTTAATCAATCTACATGCTAGCATAAAATGATTCTCAAAAGATAAACCCCTAATTCTTAAAATATGGGTGACACTATTATCCATCCCTTATCCCATCAAAATCATCTAATCCCAATAATCTTATCTCTGATCACTTTAGGTTGTGTCAATGTTTATTATCCATTACGTTAAGGATGTACATGTGTGTAGATATGAGTCCCTCCTTTTGGTTGTGATCCAAGTCAATGTGGGATGAATTTATCCATCGTAATGTCAAATAATCCTTGAATCCATAATCCATAAGAACATAACATCCATAAGCATAAACCATAATTTGCATCTAATTAATTAAACATAATCCATCTAAATAATCCATAAATCACTAAACATTATTAATCATAATCCATCTATCTAAATAATCAATGACTATCTAGATATAAAGCATAATCCATCCATAAAACATAAACATAGGTATATATATATATATATATATATATATATATATATATATATATATATATATATATATATATATATATATATATATATATAATGATATTATGAGAGGATTGTATAGGATTGGCTAATAGAGGTACCTCAATTTGTAACCTGCATGGCCAATCATAGTAGATCTTGAAGGACCCCAAGTGCCACTATTAGTATAGGGAGCATCATAAGAGGGAGAGGAGGAGATGATAGGGGAGATGATAGATTTAATCTCATTAGGATAGATTTTACATAGTAGACATACACACCATATAGGCCACGAGCCCTTTATTACATTTATATAGACTTTTGATATATATATTAGGAGGGAGAGGAGGAGATGATAGGGGAGATGATATATTTAATCTCATTAGGATAGATTTTACATAGTAGACATACACACCATATAGGCCACGAGCCCTTTATTACATTTATATAGACTTTTGATATATATATTAGGAGGGAGAGGAGGAGATGATAGGGGAGATGATAGCTTTAATCTCATTAGGATAGATTTTACATAGTAAACATACACACCATATAGGCCACGAGCCCTTTATTACATTTATATAGACTTTTGATATATATATATATATATATATATATATATATATATATATATATATATATATATATATATATATCAAAAGTCTATATAAATGTAATAAAGGGCTCGTGGCCTATATGGTGTGTATGTTTACTATGTAAAATCTATCCTAATGAGATTAAAGCTATCATCTCCCCTATCATCTCCTCCTCTCCCTCCTATGATGCTCCCTATACTAATAGTGGCACCTGGGGTCCTTCAAGATCTACTACGACCGGCCATGCAAGTTACAAATTGAGGTACCTCTATTAGCCAATCCTATACAATCCTCTCATAATATCATACTTCAGCTAGTACATCCCTATACCTCTATAGTGGTACCATATCTATGGGACTAGATCTCAAACTTGTAGTATCTTAAATTGGCCTCTTAGCTATAGAAGCTCTCATCTACTCTAGCTCAACCCTGTACCTATCCCTCTCCTAAATGACTTGGTATCGCTATTGTATAACCTTGTCAAGATCATCCCATAAACTCTATAGTTTGACTTGTGATTTCCCTTACTCATCCTATCTTGGGGAATCATGTACAGGTACCTCATCTATAGGCTCATCCTAATTTGGGGCATCCTATATTGGTGCCTCATCCATATGCTCATCTTATGTTAGCACCTCTTATGCCACCTCCTACAAGGCCTCACTACTCTCTATTTTTGTATCTCCATCTCTCCCATAAACCAAATGGCATAGTCATCTATATATCCTACATCATCCATATCCAATGATACTTTCTCCTCTAGTGATCCCATCAAGATGACTATAGTGCCAAGTATTGGCCAATCTAGCTCTATATTCTCCCATCTATATAAGTGTGGGGCTAATGGTATATCCTATAGCAAGCCAAACTAGCAGTGGACCTTATCGAAATAAAATAACTCCATGTGGTCCATCTATCGACCATGTACCCATCTCTCTTGGTCTGCATTCCTTAGCTCTACCTCTATATCAGGTCATGCTAGAAAATATAGATATAGTCTCCAAATAATGTCTCTGATATGAAGGCTCTCAAAAATTTGTTTATAGTATGCTAGATTGCATATTACCCTATCTAGATTTGGTATGACTAGGTCATCATCTGATTAAAAAAATACTATATTATGTACCCTATCTTTGAGCCTGACCCTTGGGGTCTCAAGAGGATAGATCACTTGAATGTGCTCCTAAGCCCAGTAGTGTAGCACAAATGTAATATCAAGCCCTAGCTAGTGTTTGGTATTCTAGCTCCATAACTCCCTATAGATCTAGCCTAGTAATGTGGGCACCCAAATAAATATGGTCATGTGCTCAAGCACATCTATTATAATTAAAGATAAGCTCCATGATAATTGTCCTCCACCAAAATTAGGTAATACATATCAAGTTAGAGCCAGCATGAGCATGGTCAAAAGTAGCCTCTCTACTAGTGCCTATTTGAATAAGGTCTAAAATGAGAACCCTCTAACAAAAAATCAAATATCTATAGCATCCTCCTCATATGGTCATGTTAGTGCTATCCCACATCCAACCTCCTCTATAGTTTATACTAAATCTCCCTAGATAGGTAATCTCAAGATCTAGTAAATATCCTCAATCATTATGGTCATCTCACCTGTAAGAAGCCAAAAAGTGTTGGTGGTATAGTAACACCACTCTAGTATTTCCATTATCATACAAATGTCTTGATGGATGTGGAGGTAGTATCGGATCCCTCCAAATCCCATCACCTCTAAGTGCACCTTGTCCTCATCATCTAGTAACTCTCATAGCTCCTATAGTAATGGTGGGAATCTATCACTCATAGTTAATAACTCATGAGTCTGTCATAATCAATATTTTATTAATTAATTTATCCTTTTCCTTTTCTTTTTACCCTATCCTTATCAATCAATACCGATCCTTTTGGATCAATGACAATCCTTAGGGATCAGTGTTAATCTATTTTGGATCATGGTCGATCCGTATAGATCGACATCGATCTCTCATTCTAGAAAAATGCTAAGTTTTCTCCCTCATCCATTTTATATTCATAATCTACCCTCCCCTTATCCTATTCCCCTTACTTTTCCTTTCCTAACCCCTCCCTTAACCTATAAATTCCAAAAGAATATATATATATATATATATATATATATATATATATATATATATATAAAAATACATAGAAAAGTGTGTCACTTACCTTATAGTGTACTCATCATCATCCACTCCTACTAGCCTCCATCATCTCATTTGTGTGTCCCCACATCAATAACCTATCAATTTTTTATTATAAAACTCTCATACACTTGATCATTGAATGAGCCCTAGTATTTGTTAGTAGGCTATTTATAGCCATTATCAAAATCAACATTGATCTATATGGATCGATATCAGTTGGCTTCAATTGATGTTGATTAGTTTTGATTGATGTCAATTCCTTGGCTTGATTATTGTTTGCATTTTGGATTGTTTTTCCTACTTTTAGTTTGCTTTTAGACCCATATTTTCTTGATTTTTGTCATAGCTATCCCATTTGTGTCCCACTTACTACCCTTTAGATTGGTGAATATTGGCCTGTTGTTAGTTTTGTAATCTCCTTTGGCATACCCTTAGTTTTTGGAACCTTAACCCCTGTAAGATCCTAAAGGTGTCTTTTTATTGAGTATATTTTCCTATAAGTATGCACATACCATATGCACATCAGATGCTTTGGTTCACTATTTGTATCTCTTGTGCTCTTGATTTACCTCTTATATGCTTACTTATTTTAGCTATGACATTTCACTTTTTGATCTAGTCTTTTGAGCATTCCTACTTGCATTAATTTTTGTTCCATTTCATGCAAATGTGGCCTTCTTTTGTCATTATCCACCATCTATTTTCAAAATCCTTTAACTATCTTCCATTTTTGTCCATACCATCTCATGTATTTTTTTTCATTCCATCTTGCTCAAACCCATCATCCATTCCATTTCACTTTCCATCACATGTTTTGAGGGGGGATACCTCCTCACAAAAACTTAGGGCATTTTAGATTTTTTATAGTTTTTGTCTCATGGTGCACCATTGTATACCACTCTACAAAAAGGGGTAAAATGTAGGTGCTAGATTTATACACCTTGTATTAAATTTATATAGCATTGTCTCATAATGTCCCCCCATGCATAATTATTTTTATAATTACACTTTACCATTTTCCACCTAAGTTAATAAGTTAATTACTATGGTTAAATAGTAATTAACCCCTTTTTACCTTACCCTTGAAACCATAAAATCAAATAAATCACATAAAATATAAAAAACCTCCTTTTTGTACTAATTACTCCTTTTACCCAACCTTGTTCCATGGTTAAAACAACCTGAATGAATTCAAAGGTCATTTTGACCTTCTTTTACCTCATGCCAACCCATTAAAATAGCTTTTCATTTGACTTCTCCTATTTTGGGTAAATCGATATTGATCCTCCATGATCGATGTCAATCCATTAAGATTGACATCGATCCATAAATACCCAACAAACCTCCATTACTCAAGAGAATGGTGATTACACTTTTTCCTTTGAAAATCTACCAAAATCTCACTACAACTTACATACAAACATTGTGAAAGCATTGTTATCTTGAAAAATCTCCATTTAAAGTATCATCAAGAGGATTTTGAGAATTTTTTTCTCTCATCCCATCAAGTTTTATTTTCCATCAAAAAGGTTAGTATTTAAATCCATTTTTGTTTAGTTTCTCATATTTATCATCTTCTATGTCTAATAGGCATTCTATTTTATTTATTTTATCAATTTTCTAGGTTTTTATTATAGTTTAATTAGTATTCAATTATCTTGCATATAATCAATATCGATTCATCTGAATAGACTTTGATTCACCTGAATCAACATTCATTCATCTGAATTGACATTGATTGTGTTGAATTGACATTTATTCTTATCTATTTAGTTAAGTGGTTTTAAATATATTATTTTTTATGTCAAAATTGTGTTCTATTTGTAAGACTCTATTTTTATGTATTTTTATATTCTATTTTCATCAATTTATCAAAAATAAAAAGTGTTATTATAGTTTGTTTTAAAAATTTAATAGTATTTAGAAGATTGATGATGATCTATCTTAATCGGCATCGATCTTATAGTATCGACATCGATCCTTGTTACATCTTTAAAACATCTTATAAATCTGTTATCTATTTTCTAAAATACTATTTTTTCATATAGATAACCTTACCTAGTTTAGTGCATGGTTTAGTTAGCATATTTGATCTTCCCATAGTTCCTCAACCTCTCTTTATAGATCAAAGTGATATAGCTTTTGATTTAGGACTTTGTCTTATGATTTTAATACGTGATTTCACCTATATTGATGAGTTGTTGGTCATTATTTAAGAAGACATAGACATTTCTAATGAATTATGGGATTCATATTTTGATCATATAAATATTCTCATTAATTAATTATCTTCAGCATTGTTTACTTCTATCCATATCGATCTTTCTAATTTCATGTTTCAAATAAACTTGAAGTTTGAACATGGGCTGATATCTATTTGAAAAAGTGTGCCACTTTTTAGGATAGGTTTTTAACCAGGCAACCCACCCATCTATCTATTAATCAATTTTTTATTTAAGTGTGGTGTATTATAGGTCATTCCTCCCTAGCCAAAGAGGAGTTCTCACAATCAATCTTGATCCATGGTGTGTAACCAACCATCCCTATCTCCAAGTAATATTAAAAACCCTACTTATACTTTGTCTTTAGTAGTTAATTAGATCACATTGAAAGAAGCAAACAAATTACTAAAATATTTTGGCATGCTTGGTGGGACACATAAGGTCTCATTTTTCTTTATCATAAATTTGTTCTTGAATTTTAAACTCTCTTTTCCCTTTCTTTTTTTGTTGTATTCATTCAAATAAATTTAGACTTTGCATTTTTTTCCTCTTAAGGTTAACTAAATTCCATCCATTTTTCTTGCTTAGGTTCTTTCACATAGAATAATCTAGGTAGTAATCTATCATAGTCATCACATTATTCACACACAAACCAAATCACTGTCATAATTAACACATCTAAACACTTGACATAGGGAAACTGATAGGGATTTCATCACCTCACAACAACCTTTTTCTCGATGATCCTACTTGGCTTTTACCACCAAGGGAAGGAGCAACCTAGTTCTCTAGCTGAGTATAATATCTGGACCATTGATACACCACTGGCTAAGCACCCACACTAGTTGTGGGATTGTGAAGTTAGGGGAGCAAGCCCCAAGTACTAGACCACATATCAATACCAATACAAACTTCTTTGAGCACTGAAACAAACTACCCAAAACTATCATTACATTTCCATTTCTTATCACCTTTGTTATCCATTTCTTTTCTACCTCCTTTTTAACATCTTAATAGTTAGAAAAGTGTTAAAAAAACTTCTTTGGAATGACTTTTAGTGTGTGTATCCTTCATTCATACTTAAAACCAAGATAATTCAAAAGGAAAGTTTTGTTTTATTTATTTGTCTTATCTTCATTTTTATTTTTTTATTTCATTGTGTTGACTTGATAACAATCAAAAAGGCAAGAATCTGTGGAGGTTGTTACACCTTTTCCTATGGAGTATATACCTAGTCCTATTTCTTCCCCTAAATCATTTAAAAATATAGTTTTTATATAATAATACCCTTAAGGAGATCTCTCCTTTATAGACATATTGAACAATAACCCTCTTTCTCTTAATCATTATTTGAATAGTTGCATATTTCTCCTTCCTCCCATGCCCAAAACTCTCCACATAGGTTTGGGATGCCTTTTTAGAGAACTAGAGAGCTTACCACATCCATGGTAAACTTTTTTACCAGATCTGCTCCACCTAGATATAATGCTTAGATATCACAAACTTTAAAGAACCAACTATTCATGGTATCTATCAGTTCTCCAAATGTTACTCAGGTCCAAAATATTACTTAGCATATAGTTACCATACCTTCACAAACATTAGTAGGGTCGATTCCTATAAGTCTCCCTCTAATTAGAATAACTTTAGCACATACCTCACAATAAATCACTTATACTCAACCTTTCCAAAATTACATCTCCTTAGTTTCCTAGTATGTGGCCTCATCATAACTAGCCATAGCCACTCAATTACAATCTTTCCCACAACAAAATGTTCTATTAAAAATCCCTTAGTACATGGAAAAATCTCAACCCATTATGCCTACCATAGTAAGAAATTTTCCCTTGTACCCCATGCCCACCACTTTACCAAACTATCAACCCCTTTATTAGAATGTCTTCATAGGTATGCCTCAAGGTAATACTCAAATAGATCTCATGAACATCCTTATGAATAAGATGGTTAGTTTGGAAGGCTCCACCTTTGGACATAATAATATGCTCACATATGATAAAATTTGTAATGAGCCAATCCATCCCTCCATCCCTATTCGACCCCTACAACATCTTAGATCCCCAACAACATGGCAGTGGGAGCTTCTTACAACATCTTAGATCCTTTTGACATGCATGTTATCTTATAGCACATGAAGATGCCCTCCTACTTAGGAATTTTCCCATATCATTAGTTGGATCTACATTGGATTGGTAGAATTCCATTTCATAACATTCCCTATTCTCATTTTGAAAGTTGGCCCAAGTTTTTAAGAAAACTTCTCAATTAATATTTCTCAAAAAGTGACTATCACTGATATTTACGCTATTTGATAGTTTGAGGATGAATCCTTATTATACTTTATAGCTCCATGGCATAACTTAATCAACCATCTAACATTTCCCTTGCATATATAGAATTAATTGAATTATTATCATGTTCTTGTGCAAAACATATATTATCTATGTTACAAATTCTAACTTTTAAGACATTTGATGAAGCTTTTACCATGGCCTGTAAGCTTGAACTCTGTGGGATTAAATAAGATAAAGTTAAAGTTAAGTAGTAAGAACTTTAAGTCTAACCCATCCAAAAGCAATATAAATAATCCTCAACTAAAAGGGGTAGCAAATGTAGTTACTGTAAAAAATTCCTCCCCTGTCATGTCCCCTTTTTAGTTAACATGTGCGGAGTAGATGATTAGCCTATTATGTGACCCTCGTAGGCTAATGAGATGGATAGAGGGTCTTGATAGAGATGGGTTGGAATTCGTTTGGGCTCTTTCGGACATGAATTAAGGGAGATATTAATATTTGATTGATTTAATCAAATATTAATTATTTGATCTCATTTTAATTAATTATTAATTAATTATTAATTATTGATTAATTATTAATTATTAATGATTGGGTCTAATTTTAGGATCCTAATCCTAATTTAAGACTTGGTCTAATTTTAAGACCCTAGTTCTAAATTAAGGAAGTCTAATTTAAGGGAGTCTAATTTTAGCAAGCACACCTTTGGAGGTGTATAAGAATCTCTCATGGGAGAGAGTTTGTATTCATGATTATTGATATTGATTCTTGTTAAGAAATTCTTCTGTGAAGACTGAGCCAAGGGTTCCAGTATTTCATCTGCAGTGGAGAACGTCAACTCTTCATTGTGTGCGATTCAGAGGCTGTGAAAGATCAGCTGATCTATTGCCAAACTGCATTGAAGAACGTCAACTCTTCAGTGTGAGCGATTCAGAGGTTGTGAAAGATCAACCGATCTATTGCCGAATTGGGAGATAACTTCATCTAGAAGCTATCACATGTACTTCAAGTTTGAGAGATAACTTCACACAGAAGCTATCACGAGGGTTTACAGGTATTTTCATTATTTGGGTTTTGATTCCAGAATTATACAGATATAGATCTTTTGTATTAGCCCATAATCCTACAGATCAGGATCAAGCATATAGGTTGAGCAATATCAGCGGCCGTACGACTTTTGTACAGATCTGTGAAAGTCTGTACGCATCTATAGAAAGTTCAGGTACCGACATCGGCGAACAGAGACTTACAGAGACCGACATCGGTCGACTCATCACCGACGTCGGCAAGGGGACCACTATAGGTCGACCGACGATGGTAGTATAACCGACATCGGCGACTGTGTTTTTACACAACAGGCCGAGACGTGCCAGATTCAGCCCAGTTTGCGGAATATACAGGAAATAAAGGCCGAACTTTCGATATTCTTTGTATATTTGACAGAGGATCTCTATTGTAAGCTTATGAGCAAATAAATAAGAAATTATACTGTGATTTATTCATCTATTTGATGATATTTTTGCAGAAATTCAAATAAGCAATTGGGACTTTTGTTTTGATATTCGAAGGGATATTACAGTGGTATCAGAGCTAAATCCTGCCATCCTGAGGGTTTGACAGATCTTATGCAGCCACAAGGGTTAGGACCACACGGGTATTTCATGTGCAGTAGAGCTTTGCTTGAAGGCACTCAAGTTCTAGAACAACCGCCAGAAGACATGGGTGATGATATTGGCAGGGCCCGTATTCCTCACCATCCAAGAGATCAAGATGATCCAGAGGTTTTACTCACTCTTAGAGAACTATGAGAAGGGCAAAGGCAAAATAACCAGGTATTACAGCAGTTGGCAGCAGCATTACGAAGATTGGGTTCTCCAAGGAGACATTCCCCACACCGTGAAGATGTCAGAAGTGTTACAGGATCACAGAGAGGCCATGGGACTATTTCTCGTACAGCGAATAGGCCTATTAGGCCTATCTTTGTGAGACAGGAAGCAGAGGAGGTAATAGCAGGTGAGGAGCATGAGGAGGCATTTACAGACACCCTTAGGGTAGCGATTGAAGAGTGGGAGTCATTACCACCTATGGTCAGGGAGATGATTACGTTTGACCGATTCCTCACACAAAGGAAAGAACATTACTGAGGTCAACAGAATGGGAGACCCAGACCCCAGAACAATGATTTGAAGCATGCTACGAGCAGGCTCACACTAGCGACGTTCGACGGTAGTGGTAAGGTGACAGCACAGGCCTGGGTGAGTAAGCTGGATACATTTCTCACATTGCGACCAATGGGTGAGGAAAATGCTATCAGATATGCAACACTACATCTCGAGGGAGTAGCTCACGATTGGTGGCACCATGGGATGGTGACACTCCATCATGATTGGATCACTTCTTATCAGGAGTTTGTGGACAGGCTAGTGGAGCGTTTTGACAGGAGGGATCCAGAGTCCTATTTTCGAGAGTTGGCACAGTTACGTCAAAGTGGGAGTCTAGAGGCATACATTGGTGACTTCTAGAAGTTATCAGTCATGGTCCCTGACATTTCAGAGAGGCGATTAGTAGTACTCTTCATGGAGGGCTTGACAGAACCATTGAGAGGTTGGATCAAAGGCTTTGATCCTCCTTCATTACAGGAAGCTATGAAGAAGACGCGCAGTATGGAGATGGCAGCCCCATCAAGTAGATCTAACTCCAGAGGTACTTCTTCATCTAGAGATCATAAGCACTCCAACGGGGATACAGAGAGACCGGATTTTAACATAGATAAATCTAGGGTTAAAAATGATTCAAAGGCTAATCCAGCAGCACCACCTTTGGATCATGAGGCGCTTAATGATTTACGCAGGAAGAAACTTTGCTTATACTGCAAAGGTCCATATGATATCCATCACGATTATCCTTTGAGGCCTAAGGGCAAGATGAATCATATGATGTGGGTATATTATGAGGAGTCGGAATCGGAAGATTTTGAACAGCATGATAGTTCTGAGGAGGCAGAGGCTTCAGAGCCTAAGGCAGAGGCAGATTTAGAGCTTCATATACAGGAGGCACGCCTATCCAGCATTCAGTCGGATGAGTCATTTAGACTCCGTGGAGTTTTGGCAGGGCAGAAGGTTACCACCCTTCTTGATACAGGAGCCACACATAATTTCATAGATGCTACATTTGTGGAGAAGCGTGGACTCACTACCAAAGATTTTGAGGGAATTAGAGTTAAGGTAGCCGATGGTCACACTCTGAGGTGTGAGCGCATGATTAGAGACCTCCCATTGTGCTTGAACAACTATGAGTTCAAGGCTAATTATTATGTAGTGAACATGGGGGACATAGAATTAGTTTTGGGTATGAAGTGGCTTCATTCATTTGAGGAAGTTACTCTTCATCTCAAAGATATGGAGGTTCATTTTCAGGTTGATGGGAAAACACATATTCTTAAGGCAATACGGGGCAGCAGCTTTAAACATATGTTTTTTCATCGGATGGAGATGCCTGTACAACATGACATGAAAGAGTGCGATGATAAGTGCACATTGGCACCAACACAGGAGAGATATGAGGATGAGCTTTGTCTTGAGGTGAGTTCAGTTCAAGGGTTAGCACATGTGGTAGAGTCTCAGCTTTATTTTACAGGTGGGTCACATGTTGATGATGATATACGTACAGGGGACAGAGGTGATGTGATTCCATTGGATGAGAGTGGTGATGGACAGGGCTTGGAGTTTGTGTTGGTTGACAGCACTGTAGATCGAGACTTCATTTGGGATCCAGGTATTCAGCAATTGCTTGAGGGCAAGCAATTTCAAGAGGGGCGGATTGTCATGTCCCCTTTTTAGTTGACATGTGCGGAGTAGATGATTAGCCTATTATGTGACCCTCGTAGGCTAATGAGATGGATAGAGGGTATTATGTGACCCTTGTGCCCAGTTTGCGGAATATTCAGGCTATAAGGCCGAACTTTCGATATTCTTTGTATATTTGACAGAGGATCTCTATTGTAAGCTTATGAGCAAATAAATAAGAAATTATACTGTGATTTATTCATCTATTTGATGATATTTTTGCAAAAATTCAGATAAGCAATTGGGACTTTTGTTTTGATATTCGAAGGGATATTACATCCCCTTTGGCATCTAACTAGTTTGGAGATTCTACCTCTCAGACACAAAAACCTAGGGGTCTTATTCATTTTCCTTCTATAAGTTTTACTCCTAAGAAATATATCCCTATAAGAGAGCCTTATGCTTCAGTATTAGATAAACTCTTATAATCAAATGTCATTGAGTTCCGTCTGATTAAACTGACTGATGATACACATCCTAGACCCACCTAGTACAAATAAGAGGAATTTTGTGCTTACCATAGGGTAATAGGAAATGAAATTGAATGGTTCCAATCCTTCAAATGATTAGTGCATAACCTTATTGACAAGGGGGACCTTCAATTGGATAATCTCAATGTTCCTCCTAACTAGTCTTTAGATATTTCTAAGAAACCATTTCCTAGCCATACATCCACATCAAACACCATCTAAATTAACCCTAGGTAAATGAAAACTCAAAGCCAACACTTGATTGATAAGATCCATGACCAATTACTACCTAGAGAAATCTTGAAAGAGACTATGGTCTTAGATCTCCTTACAAGAGATCATTTTGATCTAAGTCAACTAGAGGTCATTAAACCTAGTCCCCTAATTGCCAAAGAATTATTTGATCTCATTGTGTGGGACCATTCACATGAAATATCCCCTTATCCCTCTCATGGTGAATATCCTAAAAGGGAAAATAAAAGTGCTCCTCAAGATGTTACAAATAAACATATTGACACTTTTGAAGCTACTCATGTTACCCCTTTAATCCCTGGCATGTATTATCATGGCAAACACATATCATAAGCTGATCCTTTTTCCAAAAACCTTGGCCCTTCAAAACCATATTCTCTTATAATACCTCCCTATCCTAAAGATACCAAATGAAAGAATAAAGTCTACCATATTGATAGTTGGGACAATTGTCTTGGCATTCCACTGTAGAAAGATGTATCTCATTCTCAGGTTAAAGTGGATCTTTTTCAAACCTTAAAAGGAGAAAGTCATAGTTTGAATACTCCCCCCATTTTTAACACCCAAAATATCAAAGGGCCTATACCTTTTATGTCATCCTCATCATACATTTTAGGATCTCATCCATCTTCTACCTTAGTATAGGGTCTTCTCTCAAAACACATGGAAGGATACAAAATCATTTTCCATTTAGTGCACCTCCATTTTAATATCCCTCTTTCTCCACTAAAGGACCATTAGAAAAGCCTAAAATAAAAGATCATAAATCTATCCCTCTTGTAGAGGGTAAATAACAAAACCAAATAAGTAATACCCTACCACGATATCCTATTATCAAAACCCCTGTAAAACCATAGCATAACCCTTTGAAAAGATCTTATGTTGTTATTTTGAATCAAATATTAGATACCTCCCTTTTTATGTTACCACTTATACAGATCATTAACATTCACCCTAAAAGGCCTACATGGTATAGAACTTAGGAAATATGCACAAATCATACAATACCTGGACATGATATAAAAAGCTCTAAAGCCCTTAAGACTTTAATCCAAAAGTTAATCTAGGATGATGACCTCTTAATTGATGATCTCAATGATCAAACCCTTAAGTCAAAAGTTATTTTTCCTTTAGCTCCCCCCATTCGTAATCTTGCTAGTCCCATAAGTGATAAAGAGTTTGTAGCTTCTTTGAATCCACCCCTATTCTACATAAATATCATGCATGTAACTACCTACTCTCAAAACCACAATCTTAATAGAGCAAAGGTTTATATTATAGGATCCTCTATGCCTAAACCACCTAGCCAAAGGCCTAATGTTTCTATTATAAGAACTACCCTTGCTAAAGCTAAGAAATTGGTATAGATCTCTATACTAAATAGCTCCATCAAGTGCCTATTAAAATTTCATCATATGAACTTATCAAGAGTTTTCCACAACATAGATAGGAAATGATAGAAGCTCACCAAGCTATTGAAGTCCAACCAGATGAACCTCAATTATTTTTAGCCTTTATAGGATCCCTATGAATGGTCTTAACACTTAGTTTTACTAATTATAAAATTATTCCTTTGTCACTTGAAGACCACAATCCTACACTTTTTATTATACCACAAATAAATCAAACTCAGATGTAAATGGTTATGATTGATAATGGGTTGAGCATTAATATTATCTCCTCTCATACTTTCTAGCAATTACAATTGCTAAAAAGCATTATCTCCCAATTTGAAGTAATCCTTAATACATTTAATGACATGGCCTTAGCCATAGTAGGAACATTAATCCTCCTCATTTGTGTGGGTCCTCATACCATTCATGAGGTTTTTTATGTTATATAATGGACCTTTCAATACAACATTCTATTAGGACATCCATGGATTTGTGTAATGTAATGCGTACCTTCCACCATTCATCGATGCATTAAATATGAACATGAAGGTCAAATACACATCATCCCTATTGATCCTCACTCTTTTAAATCATTCAAATTTAAATTTGGGCCAACCAACGTCATAATACCCTCACTTGACATAATTCCATTTCCCTCTTCTAATCAAGCCTCAACTAGCATGACCATACCTGCTTCAAAATTACCTCCTCTAGAGTTCATTGACTTTATGAGCAAAAATTTTCAATAGGAAAATATAAATTACTAACTCTTAATATTTTACCCACTCCTAAAGAATATGGTCATCCTAATAAGCAACCCTAGTATTCAACTAGTCTAGGTGAGACCATTCCTTTTGGACCACCTTTCTTTCACACTTAATTAACATACAGTGGGATTGATTAATCTATCTCAAATCATGATGATAATGTGTGTGCAAAACCATTTACATCTAATTTATCTTTTCTTAGCAACCCTTAGTTTGTTCAAACCTATCTTCATCATTATACCTAGAAATGCTTCAGCATGGGTAAGTATGAACATGGTCCACATGATATCCCATTAGGAGACTTCAAAAAGCCATACAAAAATCATGGTTTAGGTTTTAAGAATAATTATAAGTCTATTCCCAAACCTATTCTTCTACCATATTTGGAAGAATATGATCCATCTTCTTCATCTAATACCTCTTCCTCAACTAGCACCATCGTATCCATTCCATCTAACTTTTTTAAGTAAATTTTATCTCCTTAGAACATCTAATCTTCCATCATGATGGAAAAATTTGAACCATTCCCATAGTATATCCTCTATTAATAGGATGTGAAATGCCAACAATCCCTATTTTTTAGTGTCGAGATGATGAGTCAATATTGCCCCATCTAGGTGCTAAAAACTCTTATTTACATAAGTCTTTACCATCTAAAATGTCTAGGTTGTTAAATGAAGCTACTACTAATATTACTATTGGGTCCCAAGAAGTCCCAAGGATTATTAAAATTAGCAAAGCTTTAGATCCAAAAGAAAGTCAATATTTTACTACCTTCTTATTAGATTGTAGTAAAGTGTTTGCATGGTCTTATAGTGATATCCTTAGTATTGATCCCTCGATCATTATCTATAACATCATAACTTTTCTTGATGCTAAGTCGGTAAAGCAAAAGCTTCAAAAGATGAATCCTTGCATTGTAATCCTTATGAAAGAAGACTTATAATGCCTTTTATTTTTTAAATTCATTAAATCCATTGATTATTCTCAATGGATATCCAACATTATTATGGTCACTAAACCCACAGAGGGACTTCACATTTGTACTAACTTTTGTGACTTAAATATTGCTTGTCAAAAAGATGATTTTCCCCTTCCTAATATAGACCAGTTGGTGGACTTAATATATGACCATGAAATGTTGTCCCTTATAGATGTTTTCTCTAGTTATAATTAGATACTTATTGCACTAGAAGATCAACATAAAATGGCATTTATTACTCCTTGGGAAACCTTCTACTATTGTGTTATGCCCTTTGGCTTTAAGAATGTAGGAACCACTTATAAATGGGCTATGACATATATTTCATGATATGATCCATAAGATTGTTGAAGACTATGTAGATGATCTTTTTGGAAAATCTAAATTTTGTAAAGATCAGCTATCTATCCTGAAGGTCATCTTTGATCTTTTGCTTCATTATCATGTATGTTGAAATCCTAAAAATTGCATTTTTGGTGTCTTGATGGGTACAATTTTGGGTTTCATTATTTACATTCATGGAATAAAAGTGGATCCCATTAAAATCAATGTTATTATAGAAATGCCTCTTTATAATCTTAAGCAACTTTTTAGTTTTCAAGGTAAGATCCAATTTATTCATCATTTTATTTCCCAACATTTTGATCATTGTCAACCTTTCCACCATTTGTTAAAACAGGGTAGCTTCTTTGTATGGGATTATAATTATTGAGAAGCCTTTAATGCACTTAAAGACTATATTTTATTGCCTCATATCTTTACTTCCCCTAAGGAAAGGAAACCTTTCTTCCCTTATATCTTAACTACAAACCATAATCTAGGTGCTATGCTGGCTCATTGAGATGAACATCACAAAGATCAGGCTATTTATTCTATAAGTTGTACTCTTATAGAATATGAGGCACCTTAATCGCATACTAAGAAATTATGTTTGGCATTGGTTTTAGTAGCTTCTAAGCTCCATCATTATCTCCTCAACCATAAGATGTATGTCATTACGACTACTAATCCTCTTAAGTTCATGCACTCTAAACCATATCAAAATTAGTGAATAGATAGATGGGTTAAGTTGTTAACAAAATTTGATCTAGAATTTCTCCATAAAAAGTCTATCAAAGGTCAAACCATTATTGATCAATTAGCTGAAGTACCTTTTAATAATAATCAACCCATTAATTGTCAATGCTTTGATGAGTTTACCACATTAACTTCCCAATCCATCCTAGAATGTCAAATGACTCTATTCCTCAATGGGTCTATGTGTGAGCATGGAAGTGGTGCAGGGATTGTACTAATCCCTCCTCAAGGTATCCCCATTCCTTTGTCTTTTAAACTAGACTTTGATTACATCAATAATATGGTTGAGTATGAAGCATTGATTATAGGACTCTAAACTACTCTTGCATTATGAGTCAGATCCATTGACATATATGGGGATTCTTAGTTGGTGATCAATCAAATCACCAACATTTATCAATGTAAGAATGAGGTCCTTCAAAGATATAAGACTTTACCTGATAAACTTTTATCTACATTCAAACATTATGCTATTTAAGTTAGTCCTAGGTCTACTAATAAGTTTATAGATACTATAACCTCTCTTGCTTCTTCTATCCTAGATTTACCTCAAGAGTCTAAGTTATTTGCTCTCATTTATCACCTTAATCATCCCTCCTATATAATGATATATCTCCCATCCATCCATAATGTCAAGGAAATTCCCAGGGATCCATGGTATGTGCAAATATTTAATTATTTGTCTGTGGGATTGTCTACCCCTCATCTATCTAAGGGTTCTAAGTGTGTCTTTTAGTAGAAGGCTGTCTGTTATGTCATTCTAGGGGGAATTATTTATAAATGTGGTTTCAATAGTATTCTCCTTCACTGTCTCCAAAAGCGTGAAACTACCTTAGCTATATAGGAGGTCCATGATGGCTTGTGTAGTGGACATTTTAATTGACATGTAATCACCAAGAAAATATTATGCCTAAGTTATTATTAGCCTACTTATAATCAAGATTGTTGCACCTATGTTAAGAGGTGTGTAAAATGTCAATAGCATGCAAATTTATCCCATGTCCCTAGTAAATCCTTGCAAGTAATAAGAGTTTTTTGGCCATTTTCCCAGTGAGGGCTTGATCTCATTGGGAAAATTAATCCTAAATCCTTGTAGTGTCATAGATTTATTATCACCACCATAGAGTACTTCACTAAGTGGGTTTAAGCTATGTTGCTTATCTCGACAAAGGTAGAAAATATTATGGAATTTATCCATAATCACATTATTTGTCATTTTGGGATTCCTTATAAAATTATAATAGACAATGGAAAATATTTTAAAAATAAGAAAGTCTAGGTGTTGTGTGACTCATTTAAAATCAAATTAAGTTTTTCCTCACATTACTATCCTCAAGCCAATGGTCAATTCAAAGCATCTAATAAAACCTTAGTCAAAATCTTAACTAAAGTCATTAACGAAGTTGGTAAAGATTGGCATCTTTATGTCCCTTTTGCCTTGTGGGCATATCAAAATAGTATACAAACCCTTACAGGTGCTTCTCCTTTTTCTCTAGTCTATGGTACAGAAGCGGTAATTCCTTTGGAAGTATAGATTCCCTCCATTCGAGTATCTATTTGAGACATACTTTTTGATGATGATTTTTTTAAGAGCATTTATCCCAGTTTGAGTTCTTAGATGGGAATCAAGTAGCAACCCTTGACCACCTTCAAAAATATCAAGAATTAATAAAATGAGTATATACTCAACATGTAAGAGAGTGTGAATTTAATATCAGATATCTTGAGCTTAAATAAAAATCAACACATCACTGATATGGAATGAAGTAAGAGGGGTAATTTTTCTCCTAATTTTATGGACCATACATCATAACTCATAAAAATAGATCTGGGGCATATCATTTAGCTTTTCTTGATGGTAAAAAAAAATGAACCACTTAATTCCTTGTATTTGTATCCTTTTTATAGTTATTAAATGTTGCCTCATCTTAAGTGGTCACTTTTATCATCTCCCTTTATACCTAATAATGACATGAGATTTATGTGCTTACCTAACAATTATTGTAATCCTTGCCTTGAATACGAATACCCCAGCTCTATTCATAGCATTCTCTCTTGGATAAGTTTCCCCTATATTATAAAAAAACCCAAATCATTATTTCCCTTATCTCCTACATGCCCTTATTTTCCATGATAGCATAATCATTTCATATGATGGAATCAAGAAACTTATCTTATGTAGATATAATATGCCAGTATTATTATTAGTAGTATTAACAAAAAAGGGGGTGGCCAAATCAAAAGACTAGTCCCTTGAAGGATAATTGTAACCAAATCCAAAAAAGGCAAAAATAAATAGACTGATCCCTCGAAGGATAACTGTGCAAAAATATAAAAATGTAGACCACTCCCTTGAAGGATGGTTATTAAGCAAAAAACTTCTCACATTGATTAGTTTTAAATTTTTTGCCATTTTCAAAGAGCCCTAAAATTAGCAAAACATATAACAAATCATGTTATCAAAAGCAAATCTCAAGAAAGCTTCTTGCATCGATCAAATTTATAATAGTAGGCCTTTTATATTGATCAGTCTACATGCTGGCATAAAATGATTCTCAAAAGAGAAACTCTTGATTCTTGAAATATGGGTGGTACTGTTATCCATCCCTTATCCCATCAAACTCATCTAATCCCAATAATCTTATCTTTGATCACTCGTGGTTGTGTCGATGTTTATTATCTTTACATTAAGGATGTACATGCATGTAGATATGAGGCCCTCCTTTTGGTTGTGTTCCAAGTCAATGTGGGACAAATTTATCCATCATAATGTCAAATAATCCCTAAATCCATAATCCATAATAACATAACATCCAAAAACATAAACAATAATTTGCATCTCATTAATTAAACATAATCTATCTAAATAATCCATAAATATATAAACAATATTAATCATAATCCAACTATCGAAATAATCAATGAATCTATAAATATAAAGCATAATCCATCAATAAAACATAAACATAGGTGTGTGTGTGTGTGTGTGTGTATATATATATATATATATATATATATATATATATATATATATATATATATATATATCTCAAAAGTTTGTACAAATGTAATAAAGGGATTGTGGCCCATATGGTGTGTATGTCTATTATGTAAAATCTATCATGCTGATATGAAAGCTATCATCTCCCCTATCATCTTTATCATCTCCTCCTCTCCCTCCTACAATGCTCCATGTACTAATAGTGGCACCTAGGTTCCTCTGAGATATACTATGGTCAACCACATAAGATGCAAGTTGAGGTACCTCTGATAGCTGATCATGTACAATCCTCTCATAGTATCATAGCTCAGCTAGTGCATCCCTGTACCTTTGTAGTGGTACCATATCTATGATGTACATGCATGTAGATATGAGGTCCTCCTTTTGGTTGTGGTCCAAGTCAATGTGGGACAAATTTATCCATCATAATGTCAAATAATCCCTAAATCCATAATCCATAATAACATAACATCCAAAAACATAAATCATAATTTGCATCTCATTAATTAAACATAATCTATCTAAATAATCCATAAATATATAAACAGTATTAATCATAATCCAACTATCTAAATAATCAATGTATCTATAAATATGAATCATAATCCATCAATAAAACATAAACATAGGTATATATATATATATATATATATATATATATATATATATATATATATATATATATATATATATATATATATATATATATATATATCTCAAAAGTTTGTACAAATGTAATAAAGGGATTGTGGCCCATATGGTGTGTATGTCTATTATGTAAAATCTATCATGCTGATATGAAAGCTATCATCTCCCCTATCATCTTTATCATCTCATCCTCTCCCTCCTACAATGCTCCATGTACTAATAGTGGCACCTAGGTTCCTCTAAGATATACTATGACCAACCACATAGGATGCAAATTGAGGTACCTTTGATAGCTGATCATGTACAATCCTCACATAGTATCATAGCTCAGCTAGTGCATCCTTGTACCTTTGTAGTGGTACCATATCTATGATGTACATGCATGTAGATATGAGGTCCTCCTTTTGGTTGTGGTCCAAGTCAATGTGGGACAAATTTATCCATCATAATGTCAAATAATCCCTAAATCCATAATCCATAATAACATAACATCCAAAAACATAAACCATAATTTGCATCTCATTAATTAAACATAATCTATCTAAGTAATCCATAAATATATAAATAGTATTAATCATAATCCAACTATCTAAATAATCAATGAATCTATAAATATAAAGCATAATCCATCAATAAAACATAAACATAGGTCTATATATATATATATATATATATATATCTCAAAAATTTGTACAAATGTAATAAAGGGATTGTGGCCCATATGGTGTGTATTTCTATTATGTAAAATCTATCATGCTGATATGAAAGCTATCATCTCCCCTATCATCTTTATCATCTCCTCCTCTCCCTCCTACAATGCTCCATGTACTCATAGTGCACCTAGGTTCCTCTAAGATATACTATGGCCAACCACATAGGATGCAAATCGAGGTACCTCTGATAGCTGATCATGTACAATCCTCTCATAGAATCATAACTCAGTTAGTGCATCCCTATACCTTTGTAGTGGTACTATATCTATGGGAGTAAAGCTTAGACCTATAGTATCTCAAATTGGCCTCTCAACCATAAAAGCTCTCATCTACTCTAGCTCAACCCTGTAGCTATCCCTCTCCTAAATGGCCTAGTCTTACTATCATATAACCCTATCAAGATCATCCTGTAAACTTTATAGCTCAGCGTATGATATCCCCTACTCATCCTATCATGGGGAATCCTATATAGGTGCCTTATCTATGGGCTCATCTTTATCTAGAGCATCCTATACTGGTGCCTCATCCATATGCTCATCTTATGCTAGTGTCACCTGTGCCACCTCTTATTAAGGCCTCACTACTTTTTGTTATAATCTCACCATCTCTCGTATAAACCAAGTGGCAAAGTCATCTATATATCTTGCATCATACACATTTGATTTTTTTAGCTCCTCTAATGCTCCCATCAAGATGATTGTAGTGTCAAGTGCTAGCAAATCTAGCTCTATATCCTCCTACCTATATAAGTGTGGGGCTAATGGTATATCCTATAACAAGCCAAAATAGTGGTGGACCCTATCAAAATAAAATAACTCTATTTGATCCATCCATCACCTGTATACCCATCTCTCTTAAGTTGCATCCCTTAGCTCTACCTATGTGTGAATCCATGTTAGAAAACATAGATATAGTCTCTAGATAATGTCTCTAATTTGAAGGCTCTAAAAAATCTATCTATAGTATGCTAGATTGCATACTACCCTATCTAGATATGGTATGACTAGGTCATTATTCCATCAATGTAATCCTATGTTGTGTGCCTTATCTCTGAGCTTGAGACTTGGGGTCTCGAGAGGGTGGATCACTTAAATGTGCTCATAATCTTAGCAGTGTAGCATGAATGTAATATCAAGCCCTAGTTAGCATCTAGTATGCCAGCTCCATAATTCCCTATATATCTACCCTAGTAATATGGGAACCCAAGAAAATATGGTCTTGTGCTCAAGCATATCTACTATAATTGAAGAGAAGCTTCATGGTAACTGTCTTCCACTAGAATCAAGAAATACATAGGAAGTAAGAGCTAACATGAGCATGGTCAACCATAGCCTCTCTATTGGTGCCTACTCAAATAGGGGATGAAATGAAAACCCTCCAGCATCAAATTGGATATGTATAACATCCTCCCCATATAGTTATGCTAGTGTTATCACACACCCAACCTCTTCCATAGTGTACACTAGAGCTCCCTAGATAGGTAGCCTCAAGATATGATAAATTTCTTCAATCATAATGGCCATCTCACATATTAGAAACCAAAAGGTGTTGGTGGTATAATCCCACCACTGCAATAAATCCATTATCATGCTAATGTCTCAATGGATGTGGTGGTAGTATCAGATCCATCCAAATCCCACCACCTCTAAGTGCACCCAGTCCTCATCATCTGGTAACTCCCATAACTCCTCTATTAATGGTGGTACTTTATCCCTCATAGTCAATAGCTCATGAGCCTATCATAAGCAATATTTTATTAATTAATTTATCCTTTTCCTTTCCTTTTTACCCTCTCCTTATTAATCAACACCAATCCTTTTAGATCAATGGTAATACTTAGGGATCACATCGATCTATTTTGGATCATGATTGATCTGTATAGATCAACATCGGTCTCTCCTTATAAAAAAATGCTATGTTTTCTCCCCTATCCCTTTTATATTCGTAATGTACCCTACCCTTATCCTATCCCCCTTACTTTTCCTCTTTTAACCCATACCTTAAGCTACAAATTCCAAAAACATAAAAAACATTACAAATATAAACTACACAAAAAAGGATATCACCTACCTTATAGTGTACTTATCATCATCATCGTCCACTCTCACTAGCCTTCATCATCTTGTTTGTGTGTCCCCACATCAACAACTCATCAATTTTTTCTCATCAAACTCTCATGCACTTGATAGCTAAATGATTCTTATTATTTTTTTATGGGCTATTTATAGTCATTATCAAGATCAACATTGAACCATTATGATCAATGTTGATTGGCTTCAATAGAAGTTGATTAATGTTGATCAATATTGATTCCCTAGCTTGAATACTATTTGCATTTTAGATTATATTTCCTACTTTTATTTTGCTTTTAGACCCATATTTTCTTGCCTTTTTTCATAGCTATCCCATTTTTGTCCCTCTTATTACCCTTTAGATAGGTGAATTTTAGCCCCTTGTCAATTCCCTAATATTTATTGGCATACCCTTATTTTTTGGAACCTTAACCCATGTAAGATCCCAAGGGTGTCTTTTTATTGAGTACATTTTCCTATAGGTACATACATACCATACACACACTGGATGATTTGGTTCACTATTCCTATCTCTTGTGCTCTTGATTTTCCTCTTATATTCTTATTTTAGATATGGCATTCCACTTTTTGATTTGGTCTTTTTACCATTCCTTCTTGCATTAATTTTTGTTACATTTCATGCAAATGTGGCCTTATTTTGTCATTGTCTTCCATATATTTTTAGAAACCCTTTAGCTATCTTCCATTTTTAACCATACCATATCATCTTTTTTTTTCATTCCATCTTGTTCAAACCCATCATCTATTCCATTTCAATTTCCATCACCTAGTTTGAGCGGGATACCTCCTCAAAAGCACATGGGGCATTTCATCTTTTTCTTATAGTTTTTATCTCATGTCACACCATTTTATACCACTCTAAAAAAAGGGGCAAAATGTAGACACTAAATTTATACACCTTGTCTTAAATTTATATAGCATTATGCCATAATGTCCCCCCATACATAATTATTTCTATAATTACACATTACAATTTATCACATACATTGATAAGTTAATTACTATCATTAAATAAAATTACCCCCTTTTAACCTTACCCTTAAAACCATAAAATTAAATAAATCACATAAAATCTAAAAAACCTCCCTTTTTTCTTTATTACTCCTTTTACCCAACCTTGTTCCATTGTGAAAACAACCTGAACAACTTTAAAGGTCATTTTAACCTTAATTTACCCCATGCCAATAGATTAGAATAGCTTTTTGTTCAACTTATCCTATTCTATGTAAATCAACATCGATCCTCCATGATCAACACTAATCGGTTAGGATTGACGTTGATCTATAAATACCCAACAAACCTCCATTGATTAAGAGGATGGTGATCATGCTTTTGCCTTTGAAACTCTATTGAAATCTCACTGAAGCTTGCATAGAAACATTATGAAAGCATTATTATCTTAAATAATCTCCCTTTAAATCATCATCAAGAGGATTTTGTGAAATTTCTTCTCTCATCCCATCAAGTTTTATTTTTCATCAAAAAAGCTAGTATTTAAATCTATTTTTGTTTAGTTTCTCATATTTATCATCTTCTATGTCTATTAGGCATTCAATTTTATTTATTTTATCAATTTTCTAGGTTGTTATTATAGTCTAATCAATATTAAATTATCTTACACAAAATTGATATCGATTCATCTGAATTGATGTCAATTATGTTGAATCAACATTGATTCTTGTCTGTTTAATTAAGTGGTTTTAAATATCTTATTTTTTGTGTCAAAATTGTGTAATGTTTGTAAGTCTCTATTTCTATCTATTTTTAGATTCTATTTTCATCAATTTATCAAAAATACAAAGTCTTATTATAGTATGTTTTACAAATGTAAAAGTATTTCAAAGATCAACATCGATCGATCTAAATTGACATCTATCCTATAAGATTGAAATTGATCCCTATTACATATTTAAAACATCCTGTAAATTTGTTATCTATTTTCTAAAATACTATCTTATTCATGTAGATGACCCTACCTAGTTTAGTGCATGATTTGATTATCATATTTAATCTTCCTATAGTCCCTCAGCCTCTCTTTGTAAATTAAAGTGATATAGTTTTTGAGCTAGGACTTTGTCTTGTGATTTCAATACGTGATTTCACTGATATTGATGAGTTATTGGCCATAATTAAAGGAGACATAGACATTACTAATTAATTTTGGGATGCATATTTTGATCATATAAATATTCTCATTTATTGATTATCTTTAGGATTGTTTACTTCTATCCATATCTATCTTTGTAATTTCATGTTTAAAATAAACATGAATATTTGAATGTGGGCTAGCATCCATTTGAGAAAGCGTACCACTTCTTGGGACTAGTTTATAACTAGGTAGGCCACCCATCTATCTATTAATAAATTTTTTGTTTAAGTGTGGTGTATTATAGGTCATTCCTCCCCAACCAAAGAGGAGTTATCATAATCAAGCTTGATCCACGGTGCACAACCAACCATCCCTATATCTAAGCAATATTAACAACCCTACTTATACTTTATCTTTAGTAGTTAATTAGATCACATTAAAAGAAGCAAAAAAATTATTCAAACATTTTGGCATGCTTGGTGGGACACATAAAGTCTCATTTTTCTTTATTATAAATTCATTCATGAATTTTAAACTCTCTTTTACCTTTCTTTGTTTGTTGTATTCATTCAAAGAAATTTAGACTTTACATTTTATGTCCTTTTAAGGTTAAATAAATTCCATCTAACTTGGTTAGGTTCTTTCACATAGAATAATCTAGATATTAATATATCATAGTCATCACTTTATCCACACACAAACTAAATCACTATCATAATTAACACATCTAAACACTTGAAATAAGGAAACTGATGGGGATTTCATCACTTTACAACAACCTTTTTCTCAATGATCCTACTTGGATGTCACCACCAAGTGGAGGACCAACTCAGTTCTCTAGCTGAGCATAATCTCTAGACCATTGATACACCATTAGCTAAGCACCTGCACTGGTTGTGGGATTGTGAAGTGAGGGGAGCAAGCCCCAAGTACTAGGCCATATATTAATATGAGTATAGACTTCTTTGAGCACCAAAATAAACTACTAAAAACTATCCTTAGATTTCCATTTCTTAGGACCTTTGTAATACATTTATTTTCTACCTTCTTTATCACATCTTAAAAGTTTAAAAAACTTATTTAGAATTACTTTTAGTGTGTGTATCTTTCATTCATACTTAAAACCAAGATAATTCAAAAAGATTTTTTTGTTTTATTTGTTTGTCTTTTCTTAAATTTTATTTTTTTATTTCATGGTGTTGACTTGACAACAATAAAAAAGGTGAGAATCTAAGGAGGTTGTTACACCCTTTATTATGGAGCATAACCTAATGCTATTTCTTCCCCTAAATTCATTGAAAATCTAGTGTTTCTACAATATTACCCTCAAAGAGATCCCTCCTTTGCAGAAATATTAGACAATAACCCTCTTTCTCTTAATCATTATTTAAATAGTCAAGAAATACATATTTCTCTTTCCCCCCATGACCAAAACTCTCCACATAGGTTTGGGATGTATTTTGAGACAACTAGAGAGCTTACCACAGCCATGGTAAACTTTTTTACTAGATTTCCTCTTCCTAGCTCTAATGTTCAAATATTGCAACCTTTAGAGAACCAACCATTCATAATATCTATTAGTTCTCCATCCATTACTCAAGTCTAAAATATTACTCATCCTATACCTACCATAATTTCACAAACATTAGTAGGGTCAATTCCTATAAGTATCCCTCCCATTATAATAACTTTAGCACATATGTCGCAACAAATCGCATGCACTCAACCTTTGCAAAATTATGTCTCCTTAATTACCTAGTATGTGGCCTCATCATAACCAGACATAACCTCTCAATTATAGTCTTTCCCAAAACAAAATGTTCCATTAAAAATCCATTAACATATGGTAGAATCTAAACCCATTATGTCTACCATATCATGATATTTTCCATCGCAACCCATGTCCATCGCTTTACCAAATTATCATCCCCTTCAGTAGAATGTCTTAGGAGGTATGCCTCAAGGTAATACTTAGATAGATATCATGAGCATCCTTATGAATAGGATGTTTATTTTGGAATCCTCCACGTCTAGACATAATAATATGCTCACATATGAAGAAATTTGTAATGTGCCAATCCATCCCTGTGTCCCTATTCAACAATACCCATCATAGTGGGAGCTTCCTAAATTCACTAAATTTTAGAATAAATAAGATCTCCAATAGCATATTAGATCCTTTCAACATGTGTGTTATCATATAACACATGATGATGCCCTCCTACTTAGGACTTTTCCCATATCATTAGTAGGATCTGCATTGGATTGGTACAATTCCATTCCACATCATTTCCTCTCCTCCTTTGGATAGTTGGCCCAAGATTTTCTAAAACACTTCTCGATTAATATTATAAAAAAGTGACTATCATTGATCTTTATTCTATTAGATAATTTGAGGATAAATCCTTATTATAATTTGTAGCTCAATGTCATAAATTAATTAACCAACTAACCTTTCCCTTGCCACAAAAAGAATTTATTAAATTGTTTTCACATTATTGTAAAAAACATATATCATCTATGTTATAAATTAAAATTTTTAAGAAATTTGATGATGATTTTACCATGGTCTGTAAGCTTAAACTCTGTGGCATTGAAGAAGGGAAAGTTAAGTTGTGTAATAAGAACTTTAAGTTTGACCCATCCAAAAAAATAACAATAATCCTAAACCAAAAGGGCTAGTTAATGTAGTTAGTATAAAAAAATTCCTCTGCTATGGCATCTAACCAGTCTAGAGATTCCACCTCTTAGAGATAGAAAACTAGGGTTTTACTTGTTTTCCTTCTAAAATTTTTCTTCCTAAGAAATATACCCCTATATGAGAGCCATATGCTTCAATATTCAATAAAATATTACAAAAAAAATGTCATTGAGCTTTGTTTTATTAAACTAATTGATGATACACATCCTAAACCCATTTGGTACAAATAAGATGATTTTTTTGCTTACCATAGGGTAATAGGACGTGACATTGAATGGTTCCAATCCTTTAAACGATTAGTGTAGAACCTTATTGAAAAGGGGGACCTTCAATTGGAAAATCCTAATGATCCTCCTAACCAGTATTTAGATATTTTTAAGCCACCATTTCCTAACCATCCATCCACATCAAACACCATCCAAACTAACCCTAGGGAAACACAAAATCAAATCCAACACTTGATTAATACAATTTATGACTAGTTACTACCTAGAGAAATCTTGGAAGAGCATGTGGTCTTATATCTCCTTACAGGAGATCATTTTGATTTAAGTCAAGCATAGGTAATTAAACCTAGTCCTCTAATTTAAGTATAAATTTGTGATCTCATTACATGGGACCAATCATGTGAACCATCCCCTTTTACCTTTCATAGTGAATCTCTTAAAAGGAAAAATGAAATTGCTCCTCAGGATGTTACAGATAAACATCTTGACACTTTTGAAGCTACTCATGTTACCCCTTTAATCCCTAGAAAGTATTATCATGGAAAAAATATATCACAAGTTGATCCTTTTTCCCAAAACCTTGTACCTTCAAAACCATCTTCTGTTATAA
This sequence comes from Torreya grandis, assembly GCA_037957365.1. Classification (NCBI taxonomy): domain Eukaryota; kingdom Viridiplantae; phylum Streptophyta; class Pinopsida; order Cupressales; family Taxaceae; genus Torreya; species Torreya grandis. The sequence goes on along the minus strand of JARHVA010003548.1, from coordinate 1,878,710 downwards.
TACCTCCCTATCCTAAAGATACCAAAGGAAAGAGTAAAGTCTCCTATATCAATAGTTGGGACAATTATCTTGGCATTTCATCATAAAAAGCTATAGCTCATCCTCATATTAAAGTGGATATTTTTAAAATATCAAAATGAGAAAGTCATAGCTTGAATACTCCCCCTATTGTTAAAACCCAAAAAAACAAAGGGCCTATAACTTTTATGTCATCCTCATCATCTATTTTAGGACCTCATCCATATTTTGCCTTGGTCGTAGGGTCTTCTATCCAAGCACATGAAAGGATACAAAATCCTTTTCCATTTAGTGTGCCTCCCTTTCCATATCCCTCTTCTTCCACTAAGTAAATGTTAGAAAAGCCTAAAATAAAAGAGTGTAAAGATGTCCCTCTTATAGAGGGTAAACAATAAAACTAGACAAGTAATACCTTACATGAGAGCCTATTATCAAAACCCCTATAAAACCACAAAATGACCCTTTGAAAGTATATTATGTTATTACTTTTAAGCACCTATCATATTCCTCCCTTATTACATTACCACTTATATAGACCCTTAACCATCACCCTAAAAGTCCTGCATGGCATAAAACTCAAGAAATATGCACGTATCATAGAGTACCTAGGCATGATACAGAAAGTTGTAAATCCATTAAGATTTTAATCCAAAATTTAATCTAGGATGATGACCTCTTAATTTATTATCTCAATGATTAAACCCTTATGCCAAAAATTGTTCTTACTTTAGCTCCCCCTGTTCATAATCTTGCTAGTCCTATAAGTGATAAAGAGTTAGTAGCTTCTTTAGATCCACCCCTATTCTACATAAATGGTGTGCATGTAAATACCCACTCTAAAAACCATAATATTAAGAAAGATAAGGTTTTAATTAGATGAGCCTCTATGCCTAATATGCCTAAACCACCTAGCAAAAAGCCTAAATTTTCTATTATATAAACTACCCCTACTAAAGCTAAGCAATTGGTAGAGATATCTGTACTAAAATAGCTCCACTAAGCTCCTATTAAAATGTAATCATATGAGATTATCATGAATTCTCCACAACATCAACATGAAATTATATAAGCTCTCTAGGCTATGGAAGTCTGACAAGATGAACCTCAACCTTTGTCAGCCTTTATAGGGGCCCTGTGAATGGTCTCAACACTTAATTTTACTGATTTTGAAATTGTTCCTTTGTCACCTGAAGAGTATGATCCAACCCTTTTTATTACAACCCAAATAAATCAAAATCAAATTAAAAGTTTTATGATTGATAGGGTGAGCACTAACATTATCTCCTCACATGCTCTCTAGCAATTATAATTGCTAGAAACCATTGTCTCCCAATTTGCAACAATCATTCATGCATTTAATGACATAGTAGCACCCATAGTAGGAATAGTCATCTTCCCAATTTGTGTGGTTACTCATATCATTCATGAGATCTTTTATACTATAGAAGGGACCTTTCAATACAACATTCTATTAAGACATCCATGAATTCATGGAATGTGATGTATACCTTCCACCATTCATTGATGCCTTAAATATGAGTATGAAGGTTAGGTACACATAATCCTTATTAATACTCACCCATTTAAGTCATGAAAATTTACATTTGTACCAAACGATGTCATAATACCCTCACCTGACATAATTTCATCTCCCTCTTCTAATCAAGCCTCGACTAGCGTGACCAACCCTACTTCAAAATTACCTCTTCCTACATCCATTAACTTTATGATGAAACAAATTTTGATAGTGGAATATCAATTATTAACTATTAATAATTTACCCACTCCTAAAGAATATGGTCATCTTGATAAGCAACCCCATTGTTCACCTAGTCTAGGTGAGACCATTCCTTTTAAACCAGCTTTCTTGTGCACTTACTTAACATATGGTGTGATCGATCAAGCTATCTCAAATCATGATGATAATGTTTGTTAAAAACCATTTACATCTAATTTATATTTTATTATAAACCCTTAGTTTATTCAAACCTATCTTCATTACTATACCTGGAAAGGCTTCAGCATGGGTAAGTATGAGCATGGTCCTCACTATATCACATTAGGAGACTTTATAAAGCCATACAAAAATCATGGCTTAGGTTTTAAGAAGAATTATAAGTCTATCCCCAAACTAGTTCTACCATATTTTGAAGAAGAAGAGCCATATTCCTCATCTGATACCTCTTCCTCAACTAGCGACACCATATCCTTTTTGACTAACTGTTTTTTAGTCCATTTTTTCTCCTTAGAACCTCTCATCTTCCACTGTGATGGTGAAATTTGAACTATTACCATAATATATCCTTAGTTAATAGGATATAATACACTAACCATCCTTGTTTTTAGTTTCAAGATGATGAGTCAATCTTGACCCATCTAGGTGTTGAAAACTCTTATTTACATAATTCTTTTCCATCTGAAATAACTAGGTTGTTAAATGAAGCTACTATTGATATTAATATTGGGTCCTAGGAAGTCACAAGGATTATTAAAATTAGCAAAGACTTGTATTCATAATAAATTTAATATTTTAATACCTTCTTATCAGATCACAGTAAAGCCTTTATCTGGTCTTATAGCGATATGCCTAGAATTGATCCCATGGTCATTATCCATAATATCATAACTTTTCCTGATGATAAGCTAGTAAATTAAAAGTTTCAAAAGATGTATCCTCACATTGCACTCCTTGTGAAATAAGAGTTACAATGCATTTTATCTATTAAATTCATTCAATCCATTGATTATCCTTAGTGTATGTTCGACATTGTTCTAGTCACTAAACCCATAGGGGGACTTCGCTTTTGTACTAACTTTTATGACTTAAATATTGCTTGTTCAAAAAATGATTTTACCCTTCCTAATATAGACTAGTTAGTAGAATTAATAGTTGGCCATGAAATGTTGTCCCTTTTGGATGGCTTTCCAGTTATAATTAGATACTTATTACACCAAAAACATCAATATAAAATGGCATTTATTACTCCTTGGGGAACCTTCTACTATCGTGTTATTTCCTTTGGCCTTAATAATGTAGAAACAAATTATCAGTGGGCCATGACATATATATTTCATGACATGATATATAAATTTTTTGAAGACTATGTAGATGATCTTTTTAGAAAATCTAAATTTTGTCACGATCACCAATATGTCCTGAAGGTCATGTTTTGATCATTTGCTTCATTATCATGTATGTCTAAATCCTCAAAATTGCATTTTTGGTGTCTTGATAGGTAAAATTTTGGGTTTCATTATTTCCATTCATGGAATAAAAGTGGATCACACTAAAATCAAGGCTATTCTATAAATACCTCCTCCTTCCAATCTTAAGCACCTTCATAGTTTTCAAGGTAAGCTCTAGTCTATTCATCATTTTATTTCCCAGCTTTCTGATCATTGTCAACCCTTCCACCATTTTTTAAAGAAGGCTAGTCACAATTTATGGGATTCTAATTATCAAGAAACCTTTAATGCACTTAAATACTATATTTTATCTCCTCCTATCCTTACTTCTCATAAGGAAGGCCAACCTATCTTCCTTTATATCTTAGCTAAAAACCATGATTTAGGTGCTATGCTTACTCATCAAAATGAACAACACAAAGAGTAGGCTAGTTATTAAATAATCCATACTCTTATAAAATATGAGGTACATTAATTGTATACTAAAAAATTATGCTTGGCATTAGTTTTAGTAGATTTTAAGTTCCATCATTATCTCCTAAACCATAAGATGTATGTCATTAAGACTATCAATCCCCTTAAATACATGCATATTAAATCATATCAAAATCAACAAATGGCTATATGGGTCATGTTATTAGTAGATCTTGATTTATAATTTCTCCATAAAATGTCTATCAAAGGTCAAATCATTATTGATCAATTATTTTAAGCACCTCTTGGTAATAATCAACCCATTAATTGTGAATTCCCTAATGAGTCTATCGCATCCACTTCCCAGTCCATCCCATAATATCAAATGACTCTATTCTTTGATGGGTTTAATTATGAGCATTGAAGTGGTATATGGATTATACTAATCCCTCCTCATGGTATCCCCATGCTTTTATCTTTTAAACTAAAATTTGATTGCACCAATGACATGGCTGAGTATGAAGCATTGATTATAGGAATCTGAAATGCTCTTGCACTAGGAGTTAGATCCATTGACATAAATGGGGATTATTAGTTAGTGATTAGTCAAATCACTAGTGTTTATCAATGTAAGAGTGATGTCCTCAGAAGATATATTACTTTGGTTGATCAACTTTTATCTGCATTCAAATGTTATGCTATTCAAGTTACTCCTAGGTATACTAATAAGTTTGTAGATACTATGGCCTCTCTTGCTTCTTCTATCTCAGCTTCACCTCAAGAGTCAAAGTTATTTGTTCTAGTCTATCACCTTAATCAGCCCTCTTATACAAGGATGAATCTCCCATCCATCCATAATGTCAAGAAAAATCCTAGGGAGCCATGGTATGTACAAATATTTAATTATTTGTCTATGGGATTGTCTCCCCCTCATCTATCCAAGGGTGTTACGTGTATCTTCCTATAGAAGGCTACCCATTATGTCATTCTAGGGGGAATTATTTATAATCATGGTTTTGATAGTATTTTCCTTTATTGTCTCCAAAAGAATGAAGCTACCTTAGCTATCCAAGAAGTCCATAATAGCTTGTGCAGTGGACATTTTAATGGACATACAATTGCCAAGAAAATATTATACCTAGGTTATTATTGGCCTACTTTGAATCAAGATTATTGTACCTATGTTAAGAGGTGTGTAAAATGTAAATAACATGCAAAATTATCCCATGTCCCTATTAAATCCTTGTAGGTAGAAAGAGACTTTTAGCCATTTTCATAGTGGGGGCTTGATCTCATTGGGAAGATTAATCCTAAATCCTTGCAGTGTCATGGCTTTATTATCACTACCATAGAGTAATTCAGTAAGTGGGTGGAAACTTTGTCACTTATCTTGACTAAGGTAGAAAAGATTATGGAATTTATCCATAATCAAATTATTTGTCATTTTGAGATTCTTTATAAAATTATAACTAACAATGGAAAATATTTTAAAAATAAGAAAGTCCAGGCATTGTGTGACTCATTTAAAATCAAACTAAGTTTTTCCTCACCTTACTATCCTCAAGCCAATGGTCAAGATGAAGCATCTATTAAAACTATTGTCAAAATAGGAACTAAAGTCATTAATGAAGATGGTAAAGATTGGCATCTTCATGTCCCTTTCACCTTAGGAGAATATTGAACTAGTATTCAAACTCCTATAGGTGTTTCTTGTGATGTCCCTTACTTAGGGGCTCCTTTTTCTCTATACAACTCTGATATATAGCAATAAAAAGCTCTGTGATAAACTTCTGTGTGAAGTTATCTCTCAAATACCTGTAATACTATGATAACTTCTGGGTGAAGCTATCTCTCAAACCTAAAACCTCTGTGATAAATTTTGTATGAAGTTATCTCTCAATTTGGCAATAGATCGGCTGATCTCTCACAACCTCTGAATCGCACACAATGAAGAGTTGACGTTCTTCAATGCTAATGGAAATCTGTGATAACTCCTGTATGAAGCTATCTCTCAATTTGGCAATAGATCGGCTGATCTTTCACAACCTCTGAATCGCACACAATGAAGAGTTGACGTTCTCCACTGCAGATGGAATCCTAGAACCCTTGGCTCAGTCTTCACAGAAGAATTTCTTCAATATCAAAATTAATAATCAATTCATACATACCAACTCTCTCTCCCATGAGAAACTCTTATACCCTTCCAAAGGTGTGCTTGCTAAAATTAGATTTCCTCAAATTAGAACTTGGGGTTCTAAAATTAGAATTCCTCAAATTAGAACTTGGGTTTCTAAAATTAGAATTCCTCAAATTAGAACTTGGGTCTTAAATTAGACCAATTAATTAATAATTAATAATTAATTAATATCTAATTTAAAATTAGACCAAATAATTAATATTTGATTAAATCAATCAAATATTAATATCTCCCTCAATACATGTTGGATCCTCGAACCGTCTAAAGCTGGGGAATCAGGGAGTGATTCTGCACATGACCATATCAAAACAAGGGTGCTCCACTGTATGTCAAATATCTTGAAATAATAGGAGCTCAGGCCCAATGTGTCTGAAATAACTTGAATGAGAGCCAACTATAGGAATTCTATAAATCAAAGCCAAGCCAATCTCCATCATGACCCTCTATCCATCCAATCAGCCTACGAAGGTCGCATAATAGGCTAATCATCAAGCCTGTCAATGTCCATGAAAAAGGGGACATGACAATCCGCCCCTCCAAAAATTGCTTGTCCCCAAGCAATCTCGGAACAATGAACCACTCGATCCACCTAGATCCCAAATGTAGTTATGTTCTGCACTGCTGTGAATCAATGCAAGTACCTGCAACATCAACAGAAGTAGAACAAAGAGGAACCCATAATCAAATTGGTGAATGCAACTCAACCAAACTCTAAGAGCACAACTGCCATAGTCAAGAACACATGAGAAACAAACTCTCGAAGCATCATAACCCAAGTAGAATGGAAAACTCAAACTACCAATTCCATCTGCAAGAGATGGTGCCAATCCATCCCATAATGGATGGTAAGAAACTGGAGCCGATCTACACCTGTGTGAAATTAAATCTTCTCTCTCTGGGTCAAAAGAAGAATAATGAGCATACCCCACCTCAAAATCCTTGTGAGGTAGCATAGTAGATAAGATCCCTATAATCTCCCCACCCAATCTGCTAATAGCACTAGTACCTTGGATGAGAACACCTTCTATCACCCTATGTGAATCTAGATGAACACCTGCACTATCCAACAAATACTCCATGAATGACTCAGTGCAGTAAAAAATATATGTGGAAGCATCAACATACTCCCCCACACACCACAACTGATCCCTCTGTAAAGGCGGCATAACCAACTGTACCACACTGTCATCTGTGTGAGAAGAATCAATCTGGAGAGGCATCCCAAACTCATCAAAACCAGGTACTCCCAAATCCTGAACCAGTGTGTCAGCCTCAACAACATGTTCCTCAGCTACAACTATAGGAATGTACTCACCAACAACACTCAATGTACTAACCTCTGAGTCTGGGGCTGGTGAAGTCCGTAAATGCTCTAACTCCATGGTCATCCCAGCCAAATGAAATTGTGACTCCTCATAAGCTAACTGCGTAGTCTCAAGAATCTCAGAAGTCACCTCTAGTTGCTGAGTAAGCTCACTCACCTTATCTTCCTCGACCAACAATGCATCATATGCTGTGCTACCCCACTCCATAAGATAATCTCTGTCGGCGACCAACTGCATATAATCCTGTCTCAGAATCTGGATAGCCTCCCATAAAGAGTGGATCTCTATCAAGGATAAATAACTACCTCCCTGCTCGATGCTAGTAGGAGAACCCCATCCATAAACTGCTAACAACTGACGAGCATCATCAAAATGCTTGCAAGCGGTAGCAATGTCTCGCTCACTAACTCTCAGCTGACTAGACACATGGTGGCACTGGCTAGATTGTCTCCTACAATCCTCCACTGATGCACGGTCCAAAAGAGTAGACTCAAAAATCACTGACCTCTGTAATACTACCATCCATACTCTGTGAATCAACTTCAAAGCTCATATCAACATACGGAGTATCAACAACTGTAGTATCACTGTCTAACTCCTCCATACTGGAAGAAACTGCCAAAGAAACTATGTCCTCAAAACTATCCACTGCATTCTCCTGGGTATCATCTACAATAATCAGATCCTGGGACTCTTCTACAATCTCTATCATCATTGAGAGATCATCAACCCTCAGTGTACTAACATCTGAGCACACCTCTACACTCTGAGTGTAAGCATCTAACTCATCCTCATCTTCACTATATCCTATCTCATAATCATAATAATTATGGGACATGTTACTCTCTCATCTAAGTGATTTGTAGTGCTCTCTCCTCAGCTTGACAAAATGATCAAAGGTCGTCCTCTCTTGAACATGAGGAGGTAATAAGTCCCACTCATCATTCGCTGTCATATACCTTGTGGGCTTGTTTTTGGATGAAGGATATGAAAGAGATTCATTCAAACTCTTCAAATTGAGTTCCAATTTCCTCATATCATAGCCCCATCGACTCTGAGTATATGAAGTCATTATGATATTTTGCTGCTTCAATCTAACCAAACTACCCAACAGGATGGCAAGACATTGGCTCTGATGTGCCCAACAGGATGGCAAGAATTTGGCTCTGATACCATTGTGATGTCCCTTACTTAGGGGCTCCTTTTTCTCTATACAAATCTGATATATAGCAATAAAAAGCTCTGTGATAAACTTCTGTGTGAATTTATCTCTCAAATACCTGTAATACTATGATAACTTCTGGGTGAAGATATCTCTCAAACCTGAAACCTCTGTGATAACTTCTGTATGAAGTTATCTCTCAATTTGGCAATAGATCGGCTGATCTCTCACAACCTCTGAATCGCACACAATGAAGAGTTGACATTCTTCAATGCTAATGGAAATCTGTGATAACTCTTGTATGAAGCTATCTCTCAATTTGGCAATAGATCAGCTAATCTTTCACAACCTCTGAATCGCACACAATGAAGAGTTGACATTCTCCACTGCAGATGGAATCCTGGAACCCTTGGCTCAGTCTTCATAGAAGAATTTCTTCAATATCAAAATCAATAATCAATTCATACATACCAACTCTCTCTCCCATAAGAAACTCCTATACCCTTCCAAAGGTGTGCTTGCTAAAATTAGATTTCCTCAAATTAGAACTTGGGGTTCTAAAATTAGAATTCCTCAAATTAGAACTTGGGCTTCTAAAATTAGAATTCCTCAAATTAGAACTTGGGTCTTAAATTAGACCAATTAATTAATAATTAATTAATATCTAATTTAAAATTAGACCAAATAATTAATTAATTAATATCTAATTTAAAATTAGACCAAATAATTAATATTTGATTAAATCAATCAAATATTAATATCTCCCTCAATACATGTCGGATCCTCGAACCGTCTAAAGCTGGGGAATCAGGGAGTGATTCTGCACATGACCATATCAAAACAAGGGTGCTCCGCTGTATGTCAAATATCCCAAAATAATAGGAGCTCAGGCCTAATGTGTCTGAAATAACCTGAATGAGAGCCAACTATAGGAATTCTGTAAATTAAAGCCAAGCCAATCTCCATCATGACCCTCTATCCATCCAATCAGCCTACGAAGGTCGCATAATAGGCTAATCATCAAGCCTGTCAATGTCCACGAAAAAGGGGACATGACATTTCTCCCTTTTATCTAGTCTATGGTATATAAGAAATACTTCCTTTGGAAGTCCATATTCCCTCCCTTTGAATCTCTCTTTGAGACATAGTTTCCAATGAGTATTTTCATCAGGGGCATTTATCCTAGCTTGAGTTCTTAGATGAGCATCAAGAATTATCCCTTGAAGACATTCATATATATCAAGAATGATTAAAATGTTCATATAATCAACATGTAAGAGATTATGAATTTAATATAAACGATCTTATGATTAAAGAAAATCAACACATCACTAATACGGAATGAAGTAAGAGGGGTAAGTTTGATCCTAATTAGCTTGACCATACATCATAACTCATAAATATGGATCTAGGGCATATCATTTAGCCTCTCTTGATGGTAAAATAGAGTTTGAACCTCTTAATTCCTTTCATTTATGTCGTTTCTATAATTAGTAAATGTTGCCTCATCTTGAGTGGTCAGTTTTATCATCTCCCTTTATACCTAATAATGACATGAGAGTTATATGGTTACTCAACAATTATTGTAATATTGGCTTGAATATGAATACCTTAGCTCTATTCATAGCATTCTCTCTTGTATAAGTTTCCCCTATATTGGGAAAACCCCCAAATCATTATTTACCTTATCTCTTATGTGCCTTTATTTTCCATGATAACATAATTATTTCATATGATGGAATCAGGAAAATTATCTTACATGGATATTTTATGCTAGTATTAGTATAAGTAGTAAAAAAAACAAAAATGGTGGCCAAATCAATAGAATGGTCCCTTAGAGGACAACTATAAGCAAATCTAAAAAAGGCAAAAATAAATAGACTAATCCCTTAAAGGATAGTTGTGAAAAAATATAAATATGTAGAACACTCCCTTGAATGATGGCTACTAAGTAGAAAACTTCTTGTATTGATCAATTTTCAATTTTTTTCCATTTTCAAAGAGCCCTTAAATCATTAAAGCATATAAAAATTTATGTTATCAAAAGTAAAATGTCAAAAATGATTCCTGCATCGATCATCTTTCTAATGGTAGGCCTCTTGTATTTATTAGTCTACATGTTGGCATAAAATGATTCTCCAAAGAGAAACTCTTGATTCTTAAAATATGGGTGACACTATTATCCATCCCTTATCCCATCAAAATCATCTAATCCTAGTAATCTTACCTCTGATCACTCCAGGTTGTGTCAATGTTTATTATCCTTTACGTTAAGGATGTACATGCAAATAGATATGAGGTCCTCCTTTTGGTTGTGGTCCAAGTCAATGTGAGATGAATTTATCCATCATAATTTCAAATAATCCCTAAATCCATAATCCATAAGAACATAACATCCACAAGCTTAAACCATAATTTGTATCTCATTAGTTAAACGTAATCCATCTAAATAATCTATAAATCTTTAAACATTATTAATCATAATCCATATATTTAAATAATTAATTAATCTCTAAATATAAATCATAATCCATCCATAAAACATAAACATAGGACTATATATCTCTCAAAAGACTGTACAAATTTAATAAAGGGTGCGTGGCCTATATGGTATGTATGTCTACTATGTAAAATCTATCCTACTAAGATGAAAGCTATCATCTTCCCTATCATCTCCTCCTCTCCCTCTTTTGATGATCCCTATACTAATAGTGGCACTTAAGGTCCTCTAGGATCTACTATGATCAACCAAAAAGGCTAAAAATTGAAGTAACTCTGGTAGTTGATCATGTAAAATCCTCTAGTAGTATCATAGCTTAGCTAGTGCATCTATGTACCTTTGTAGTGGTACTATATCTATGAGAGTAGAGCTCAGACCTATAGTATCTTGAGTTGGCCTCTCAACCACAGAATCTCTCATCTACTCTAGCTCATCCCTATAGCTATCCCTCTCTTGAATGGCCTAGTATCACTACTATATAACCCTATCAAGGTCATCTTGTAAACTCTATATCTCAACATGTGATATGCCCTACTCATCTTGTCTTAAGTTATCTTATATAGGTGCCTCATATATGGGATCAACTTGATCTAGGGAATCATATTATAGTACCTCATCCATATGCTTATCATATGCTCACACCTCTCATATCGCCTCCTATTGAGGCCTCACTACTCTCTGCTATCATCTCACCATCTCTCCCATAAACTAAGTGGCATAGTCATGTATATATCTTGCATCATAAACATTTGATTCTATCATCTCCTTTAATGTTCCCATCAAGATGACTATAGTGTTAGGTGTTAGATAGTCCAACTCTATATCCTCCTACCTATATAAGCATGGGGCTAATGGTATGTCCTATAGTAAGCCAAATTGGTAGTGGACCCCATCGAAATAAAATAACTCCATATGGTCTATCCATCACTTATATACCCATCTCTCTTGAGCTACATCCCTTAGCTCTACCTCTATAATAGGCCATGCTATAAAACATAGATATGGTCTCTTGATAATGTCTCTGATCTGAAGGCTCTCAAAAAGTTGTTTATAGTATGATAGATCGCATACTACCCTATCTAGATATGGTATAACTAGGTAATCATTCCATCAAAGGAATCCTAAGCTATGTGCAATATCTTTGAGCCCAAACCCTAGGGTCTCAAAAGGGTAGATCACTTGAATGTGCTCATAAGCACAATAGTGTAACATGGATATAATATCAAGCCTTAGTCAGTGTATGGTATGCCAGCTCCATAACTCCCTATAGATTTGCCCTAGTAATGTGGGTACCTAAGAAAATATGGTCTTATGCTCAAGCATATCTACTATAACTAAAGATAAGATCAATGGTAACCATCCTCCACTATAATTAGGCAATACATAATAAGTTAGAGCCAACATGAGCATGATCAATAATAGCCTCTCTATTGGTGCCTACTTGAATAGAGGCTAAAATGAAAAATATATAAATAAATTAGATATTTTTAGCATCCTTCCTATATATTTGTGCTAGTGTTGTCACATGCCCAACCTCCTTCAGAGTGTATACTAGATATCTTTAGATAGGTAGGCTTAGGATCTGATAAATATCCTTAGTTGTAATGGTTATCTCAACTATAAGAAGCCAAAAGGTGTTAGTGGTATAATCCCACTGCTCTAGTAGTGACACTATCATGTCAATGTCTCAATGGATGTGACAGTAGTATTAGATCCCTCCAAAGCCCACCACCTCTAAGTGCACCTAGTCCTCATCATCTAGTAACTCTCATAGCTCTTCTAATAATGGTGGGACTCTATCCCTCATAGTTGATAGCTAACGAGCCTGTCATAAACAATACTTTATTAATTAATTTATCCTTTTCCTTTCCTTTTTACCCTCTCCTAATTAATTGATACCGATCCTTTGGATTGATGGTGATCCTTAAGGATCAACATCAATCTATTTTGGATTATGGTCAATTTATCTAGATCAACATTAATATTTCCTTCTATAAAAATGGTAAGTTTTCTCCCCTATCCCTTTTATATCCCTAATCTACCATTCCCTTATCTTATTCCCATTAATTTTCCTCTCTTAACCCCTCCCTTAAGTTATAAATGGCAAAAACATAAAATACATAAAATACATAGAAAAGTGTGTCACCTACCTCATAGTGTACTCATCGTCATCATCATCTACTCCCACTAGCCTCTATCATCTCATTTGTGTGTCCCCACGTCAGTAACCCATAAATTTTTGCTTATAAAAATATCATGTACTTGATATTTGAATGAGCCATATTATTTATCGATGGGCTATTTATAGCCATTATCAAGATTAATGTTGATCCATATGGATCTATGGTAATTGGATTCAATCAATGTCGATTACTTTTGATAGATGTCAGTTCCCTAGATTGATTACTGTTTGCATTTTGGATTGTTTTTCATACTTTTAGTTTGCTTTTGGACCCATATTTTCTTCCTTTTTGTCATAGCTATCCCATTTTTATCCCTCTTACTACCCTTTTGATTGGTGAATTTTGGCCCCTTGTTAGTTCCCTAATCTCTTTTGGCATACTCTTATTTTTTAGAACCTTACCCCAGTAAGATCCCAAGGGTGACTTTTTCTTGAGTACATTTGCCTATAGGTCGCACACACCATACACACACTAGATGTTTTTGTTCACTATTCCTATCTCTTGTGCTCTTGATTTGCCTCTTATAGGCTTACTTGTTTTAACTGTGACATTTTGTTTTTTGATCTTATATTTTGAGCATTCCTACTTGCATTACTTTTTGTTCCATTTAATGAAAATGTGGCCTTTTTTCATCATTTTCCATTGTCTATTTTTAAAATCCTTTAGCTATCTTCTATTTTTTTCCATACCATCTTGTCTATTTATTTTTTTCATTCCATTGTATTCAAACCCATCATCTATTACATTTCACTTTCCATCACCTGGTTTGAGGGGAGATACCTCTTCACAAAAACTTGGGTCATTTCATCTTTTTTTGTAGTTTTTGTCTTGTGGCACATCATTGTATACCACTCTACAAAAAGGGGCAAAATGTAGATGCTAAATTTATACACCTTGTATTAAATTTATTTACCATTGTGTCATAATGTCCCACCATACGTAATTATTTTTATAATTACACGTTACCATCAATTTACTATTTACCACCTAGGTTAATAAGTTAATTACTATGGTCAAATAGTAATTACCCCCTTTTTACCTTACCCTTAAAATCATAAAATCAAATAAATCACATAAAATCTAAGAAACCTCCCTTTTGTCCTTATTACTCTTTTTACCTAACCTTTTTCCATGGTTAAAACAACTTGAATGACTTTGGAGGTAATTTTAACCTTTGTTAACCCTATGTCAACCCATTAGAATAGATTTTCATTCAACTTCTCCTATTTTGGGTATATCAACATCAATCCTCCATGATAGACACTGATCGATTAGGATCAATGTCGATCCATAAATATCCAATAGACCTCCTTACTTAAGAGGATGGTGATTACACTTTTTCCTTCAAAACTCTACCAAAATCTCACTATAGCTCACATACAGACATTTTGAAAGCACTGTTATCTTGAAGAATCTCCATTTAAAGCATCATTAAGAGTATTTTGTGAAATTTATTCTCTCATCCTGTCAAGTTTTATTTTCCATCAAAAAGGTTAGTATTTAAATCCATTTTTATTTAGTTTCTCATATTTATCATCTTCTATGTCTGATAGGCATTTAGTTTTATTTATTTTATCAATTTTCTAGGATATCATTATAGTCTAATCAGTATTCAATTATCTTCCATAGAATTAATATCAATTCATCTGAATTGGCATTTATTGTGTTGATCTGACATCAATTCTTGTCTATTTAATTAAGTGGTTTTAAATATCTTATTTTCTATGTCAAAATTGTGTTCTATCTATAAGTATCTATTTATATCTATTTTCAAATTTTGTTTTCATCAATTTATCAAAAATATAAAGTGTTATTATAGTCTATTTAACAAATTTAATAGTATTTAGAAGATCGATGTCAATCCATCTGAATCGACATCGATCCCTATTACATATTTAAAATAACCTATAAATCTATTATCCATTTTTTAAAATACTATTTTGTTCATGTAGATGACCTTACTTGGTTTAGTGCATGATTCAGTTAGCATATTTGATCTTCCCATAATCCCACAACCTCTCTTTGTAAATCAAAGTGATATAGATTGTGAGCTAGGACTTTATCTTGTAATTTTAATATGTGATTTCACCTATATTGATGAGGTGTTGGCCATAATTCAAGAAGACATAGAGATTACTAATGAATTCTAGGATGCATATTTTGATCGTATAAATCTTCTCATTAATTGAGTATCTTTGACATTGTTTACTTTTATCTATATCTATCTTTGTAATTTCATGTTTAAAATAAACTTGAATGTTTGAATGTGGGCTAACATCCATTTGTGAAAGTGTGTCACTTTTTAGGACTAGTTTATAACCAAGTAGCCTACCCATCTATCGATTAATCAATTTTTTTAAGTGTGGTGTATTATAGGTCATTCCTCCCTAGCCAAAGAAGATTTATCACAATAAATATTGATCCACAGTGCACAACCAACCATCCGTGTCTCTAGGTAATCTTAAAAACCATATTTATACTTGGTCTTTAGTTGTTAATTAGATCACATTGAAAGAAGCAAAAAAATTAATGAAACATTCTAGCATGCCTAGTGGGACACATAAGGTCTCATTTTTCTTTATTAGAAATTCATTTTTGAATTTTAAACTCTCTTTTCCATTTCTTTGTTTTTTGTATTCATTCAAATAAATTTAAACTTTTCATTTTATTTCCTCTTAAATTACTGAAATATTCTGGCATGCCTAGTGGGACACATAAGGTCTCATTTTTCTATATTAGAAATTCATTTTTGAATTTTAAACTCTCTTTTCCCTTTCTTTGTTTATTGTATTCATTCAAATAAATTTAAACTTTCCATTTATTTCCTCTTAAGGTTAAATAAATTCCATCCATTTTTCTTTCTTATGTTCTTTCACATAGACTAATCTAAACAGTAATCTATCATAGTCATCACTTTATCCACACACAAAATAAATCATTATCATAATTAAAACATATAAACACTTGACATAAGGGAACTAATGGGGATTTAATCACCTCATAGTAGCCATTTTCCTGATGATATTACTTGAATTTCACCACCAAAGGGAGGACCAACTCAGATCTCTGGCTGAGTATAATCTCTAGACCATTGAGACACCATTGGCTAAGCAACTGCACTAGTTTTGAGATTATGAAGTGAGGGGAGAAAGCCATAAGTACTAGGCCATGTATCAATACTAGTATAGACTTCTTTGAGTGCCAAAATAAACTACCCAAAACTATCCTTAGATTGCCATTTCTTAGGACCTTTGTTATCCATTTCTTTACTACTTTCTTTTTCACATCTTAAAAGTTAAAAGAGTGTTAAAAAAACCTTCTTTGGAATGACTTTTAGTGTGTGTATCTTTCATTCATACTTAAAAACAAGATAATTCAAAAGTAAATTTTTGTTTTATTTGTTTGTCTTATCTTCACTTTTATTTTTTTATTTCATGGTGTTGACTCCAAAACAATAAAAAAGGCAATAATTTGAAGAGGTTGTTACACCTTTACCTATGGATCATACACCTAGTACATTTTCTTCCCTTGAATCCTTTAAAAATCTATTTTTTCTACAATATTACCCTCAAAGAGATCCCTCCTTTGTAAAAATATTAGACAATAACCCTCTTGCTTTTAATCATTATTTGGATAGTCAAGAAATATATATTTCTCCTTCCCCCCATGCCTAAAACTCTCCATAGAGGTTTGGGATGCCTTTTGATAAAATTGGAGAGCTTACCATAGCCATGGTATACTTCTTTACCATATCTCCTCCACCTGACTCTAATGCTTAGATATCATAGCCTTTATAGAACAAACCATTCATGATATCTATCAATTCTCGAACCGTTACTTAGGTCCAAAATATTACTCAGCCTATACCTACCATACTTTCACAAACATTACTAGGGTTGATTCCTATAAGTTTCCATCCCATTAGAAAAAAATTAGCACATACCTCACAACAAATTCCATATGCTCAACCTTTCCAAAATCATGTCTCCTTAGATGCCTAGTATATGGCCTTGTCATAACTAGTAGTAGCTTCTCAATTACAGTATTTCCCACAATAAAATATTCCATTGCAAATCCCTCAATACCTAGTGACGTCTCAACCCATTATGTCTACCATAGTAGGATATTTTCCCTCACAACCCATGTCCACTGCTTTACCAAACTATCAACCCATTCAAAAAAATGTCTTAGGAGGTATGCCTTAGGATAATACTTAGATAGATCTCATGAACATCCTTATGAATAGGATGGTCAGTTTTGAAGCCTCCACCTCTAGACATGAAAATATGCTCACATATGACAAAATTTGTAATGAGCCAATCCATCCCTTTGTCCCTATTCAACCATACCCATCATAGTGGGAGCTTCATAAATTAACTAAATTTTAGAATAAATAAAACCCCCCAAAACATCTTAGAGCGTTTTGATATTTGTTTTATCTTATAGAACATGATGATGCCCTCCTACTTAGGACTTTTCCCATATCATTAGTAGGATTTGCATTGGATTGGTATAATTACATTCCACAACATTCCCTCTTCTCCTTTGGACAGTTGGTCCATGTTTTTCTAGAACACTTCTCAATTAATATTGCTCAAAAAGTGATTATCACTAATATTTACGCTATTACATAGTTTGAGGATTCCTTATCAGAATTTATAGCTCGATGGCATAACTTAATCAACCAACTAACCTTTCCCTTGCCAAAGAAAGAATTAATTGAATTGTTTTCATGTTCTTGTATAAAACATATATCGACTATGTTACAAATTCAAGGTTTTAAGATATTTGATGAAGCTTTTACCATGGAACATAAGTTTGAACTTCATGGCATTGCAGAAGATAAAGTTAAGTTGCATAGTAAGAACTTTAAGTTTGACCCATCCAAAAGCAATATCAATAATCCTAAACCAAAAGGGGAAGCAAATGTAGTTACTGTAAAAACTTCTTCCCCTCCAACATCTAGCCAATCTAGAGATTTCACCTCTCAAACATAAAAACCTAGGGGTCTTACTCATTTTCCTTCTAAAATTTTTCTTCCTAAGAAATATAACCCTATAGGAGATCCTTATTCTTTATTATTAGATAAACTCTTACATGCAAATTTCATTGAGCTCCCTCTGATTAAACCAATTGATGATACGCACCCTAAGCTCACTTGGTATAAAGAAGATGAATTTTGTGATTACCATAGGGTAATAAGATGTGACATTGAATGGTGTCAATCCTTCAAATTATTAGTACATAACCTTATTAACAAGGGGGGCCATCAATTAGACAATCCCAATGTTCCTCCTAACGAGTCTTTAGATATTTTTAAGCAACCATTTCCTAACCATCCATCCACATCAAACACCATCCAAACTAACCCTGGGGAAACATAAAATCAAATCCAACACTTGGTTAATATGATCATTGACCAGTTACTACCTAGAGAAATCTTTAAAGATCTTATGGTCTTGGATCTCCTTATAAGAGATCATTTTGATTTAAGTCAACTAGAGATCATTAAACCTAGTCCCCTAATTCTTGTAGAATTCTTTGATCTCATTATGTGGGACCATCCACATGAACTATCCCCTTTGCCCTCTCATAGTGAATCTCCTAAAATGGAAAATGAAATTTCTCCTCAAGATATTATAGATAAACATCTTGACACTTCTGAAGCTACTCATGTTACCCCTTTAATCCCTGGTAAGTCTTATCATGGAAAAAATATATCGTAAGCCAATCATTTTGCCCAAAAATTTAGCCCTTTGAAACCATATTCTATTATAATACCTCCCTGTCCTAAAGATACCAAAGGAAAGATTAAAGTCTCCCATGTCAATAGTTGGGACAATTGTCTTGGCATTCCACCATAAAAAGCCATAGCTCATCCTCAGGTTAAAGTGGATCTTTTTCAAATGTCAAAAGGAGTAAAACATTGTCTAAATACTCCCCTGATTATTAACACCCAAAATAAAAAAGGGACTATACCATTTATTTCATCTTCATCATCCATTTTAGGACCTCATCCATCTTCTCCCTCAATCGTAGTGTCTTCTATCGAAGCACATGGAAGGATAAACAATCCTTTTCTATTTAGTGTGTCTCCCTTTCCATATCCCTCTTCCTCCACTAAGGGAGCATTAGAAAAGCCTAAAATAAAAGAGCCTAAAGTTGTCCCTCTTCTAGAGTGTAAACAACAAAACTAGAAAATTAATACCCTACCATAAGATCTTGTTATCAAAACCCCTATAAAACTATAGCATGACCCTTTGAAAGGATCTTAGGTTATTATTTTAAAGAAACTATTAGATACCTCCCTTATTACATTACCACCTATATGGACTATTAACCTTCACCCTAAAAGGCTTGCATGGTATAAAAATCAAGAAATATGTGCATATCATAGAATACTTGGGCATGATACAAAAATTTGTAAAGCCCTTAAGACTTTAATCTAGTATTTAATCAAAGATGATGACCTCTTAATTGATTATCTCAATGATCAAATGCCTATGGAAAAAGTTGTTCTTCCTTAAGCTCCCCCCATTTTTAATCTTGCTAGTCCCATAAGAGATAAAGATTTGGTAGCTTCTTCAGATCCACCCCTACTCTACATAAATGTCATGCATGTAACTACCCACTCTCAAAACCAAAATCTTAATAAAGCTAAGGTTTCAATTATATCAGCCTCTATGCCTAATACACCTAAACCACCTAGCCCAAGGCCTAAAGTTTTTATTATAGAACTACCCCTACTAAATCTAAGTAATTGGTATAGATATCTATACTAAAATATCTCCACTAAGGACCTATTAAAATTTCATTGTATGAGATTATCAAAAATTCTCTACAACATCGACAAGAAATGATAGAAGCTCTCTAAGCTATTGAAGTAAGACCAAATGAGCCTCAAACTTTGTTAGCCTTAATAAGAGTCCTCTAAATGATTTCAATGCTTAGTTTTAATGATTCTAAAATTATTCCTATGTCACTTAAAGACCACGATCCCAGCATTTTTATTACAACCCAAATAAATCAAACTCAAATTAAAAGGGTTATGATTGATAATGGGGTGAGCATTAATATTATCTCCTTGCATGCTTTCCAACAATTACAATTACCAAAAACCAATGTCTCCTACTTTGTAGCAATCCTTCATGTATTTAATTTCATGGTAATACCCAAGATAGGAATATTTGTCCTCACCATTTGTGTGGGTATTTGTACCATTCATGAGCTCTTTTAAGTTATAGAAGGGACCTTTCAATACAACATTCTATTAGGACATCCATGGATTCATGTAATGTGATGCATACCTTCTACCATTCATCAATGCCTTAAATATGAACATAAAGGTCAGGTACACATCATCCCTATTGATCCTCACCCCTTTAAGTCTTGAAACTTTACATTTGGGCCAAATGATGTCATAATACCCTCACCTGACATAATTCCATCTCCCTCTTCCAATCAAGCCTCGACTAGGACGACCATCCCTAATTCAAAATTACCTCCTATGGAGTCCATTAACTTTATGATATAGTAAATTTTGATAGGATAATATCAGTAATTAAATATTAATACTTCACCCACTCCTAAAGAATATGGTCATCTTGATAATCAACCCTAGTATTCACCTAGTCTAGGTGAGACCATTCCTTTTGGGCCACCTTTCTTGCACACTTACTTAACATAAGGTGGGATAGATCAAGATATCTTAAATCATGATGATAATGTTTGTGTGAAATCATTTACATATAATTTATCTTTTTTTAGTAACCCTCGGTTTGTTTAAACCTATCTTCATCATTGTGCCTAAAAAGGCTTTGGCATGGGTAAGTATGAACATGGTCCTCACAATATGATATTAAGATACTTAAAAAAGCCATTAAAAAATCATGGGTTAGGTTTTAATAAGAATTATAAGTCTATCCCCAAACTATTCTTCTAATATATTTGAAAGAAGAAGAGCCATCTTCATCATCTGATACTTCTTCCTTGACTAACGACACTGTATCCATTATGTCTAACTTTTTTTGGTCAATTTTATCTCCTTGGAACCTCTCATCTTCCACCATGATGGAAAATTTTGAGCCATTCCCATAGTATATCCTTAGTTAATATAATTTGATAGACCAACCATACCTATTTTTTAGTGTTAGGATGATGAGTTGATCTTGACCCATCTAGGTGTTGAAAACTCTTATTTACACAATTCTTTTCCATCCAAAATGTCTAGGTTGTTAAATGAAGCAACTAATGATATTAATATTGGGTCCTAAGAAGTCCTAAGGATTATTAAAATTATCAAAGCCTTAAAACCACAAGAAATTCAAGATTTTACTACCTTCTTATAAGATCATAGTAAAGCCTTTGCCTAGTCTTATAGTGATATGCCTGGCATTGATCCCTTGATTGTTATCCATAACATCATAAATTTTCCTAATGCTAAGATGGTAAAGAAAAATATTGGAAAGATGCATCCTCATGTTTCACTCCTTATGAAATAAGATTTAAAATTTCTTTTATCCATTAACTTCATTCAATCCATTTATTATCCTTAGTGGATGTCCAACATTATTCTGGTCACTAAACTCATAGGGGGACTTCACATTTATATTGACTTTCACGACTTAAACATTGCTTATCTAAAAGATGATTTCCCCTTCCTAATATAGACCAATTGGTAGAATTAATAAATATCCATGAAATTTTATCCTCTATGGATGGTTTCTTTGGTTATAATTAGATACTTATTACACCAGAAGATCAACATAAAATGACATTTATTACTCCTTATGGAACCTTTTACTATCATGTTATGCCTTTTATCCTTAAGAACTTAAGAGAAACTTATCAGTGGGCCATGACTTATATATTTCATGACATGATCCATAAAATTATCGAAGACCATGTAGATTATCTTCTTGGTAAATCTAAATTTTGTAAATATCACCTATCTATCATGAAGGTCATCTTTGATCATTTACTTGATTATCATGTGCATCTAAATCCTAAAAAGTGTATCTTTGGTGTCTTGATGGGTAAACTTTTGGGTTCCATTATTTCCATTCATGTAATAGAAGTGGATCCCACTAAAATCAAGGCTATTTTAGAAATGCCTCCTTTAATCTTAAGCAGCTTTATAGTTTTCAAGGTAAGCTCCAATCTATTCATCACTTTATTTCCCATATTTCTGATCATTGTCAACCCTTCCACCATTTGTTAAAGAAGGGTAGTCAATTTGTATGGGATTATAATTATAAAAAAGACTTCAATGTACTTAAAGACTATCTTTTATCACCTTCTATCCTTACTTCCCCTAAGGAAGGGCAGCCTTTCTTCTTTTATATCTCAGCTATAGACCATGCTCTAGATGTTATGCTTGATCATCAAGACAAATATCATAAAGAGTAGGCTATTTATTATATAAGTTGTACTCTCATATAATATGAGGCATGATACTCACATACTAAAAAATTATGCTTGGAATTGGTTTTAGTATCATCTAAGCTCCATCATTATATCCTTAACCATAAGATGTATGTCATTACAACTATTGATCCCCTTAAGTTCATGCATTCTAAACCATATCAAAATTAGTGAATGGATAGATGGGTCATATTGTTTGTATAATTTGATCTATAATTTCTCCATCAAAAGTATATCAAAAGTCAAATCATTATTTATTAATTAGCTGAAGCACCTCTTAGTAATAATCAACCCATTAATTATGAATTCCATGATTAGTCTATCACATCCACTTCTCAATCTATCCTAGCATATCAAATGACTTTATTTTTTGATGGGTCTAAGTGTGAGCATGGAAGTGGCACAGGGATTATACTAATCCCTGCTCATGGTATCCCCATGCCTTTATCTTTTAAAGTAAACTTTGATTACACTAATAACATGGTTGAATATGAAGCATTGATTATATGACTCTGAACTAATCTTGCACTAGGAGATAGATCCCTTGACATCTATGGTGATTCTTAGTTGGTGATCAATCAAATCATCAGTGTTTATCAATGTAGGAATGATGTCCTCTAAAGATATAAGACTTTAGCTGATAAGATTTTATCTACATTCAAATGTTATGCTATTCAAGTTACTCCTAGGTCTACTAATAAGTTTATAGATACTATGTCCTCTCTTGCTTCTATTATCTCAACTTCACCTCAGGAGTCTAAGTTATTTGTTCTCATCTATCACCTTAATCATCCCTCTTATACAAGGATGGATCTCCCATCCATCCATAATGTTGAGGAAAATCTCAGGGAACCATGGTTTGTAAAAATAGTTAATTATTTATCTATGGGATTGTCTCTCCCTCATCTATCCAAGGTTGATAAGCACATCTTCTAGCAGAAGGCTACCCATTATGTCATTCTAGGGGGATTATTTATAATCATGGTTTTGATAGTATTCTCCTTTGTTGTCTCTAAAAATGTGAAGCTACCTTAATTATCTAGGTAGTCCATGATGGCTTGTGCGGTGGACATTTTAATGGACATGCAATCGCCAAGAAAATCTTACTCCTAGGTTATTATTGGCCTACTTTTAATCAAGATTGTTAAACCTATGTTAAGAGGTGTGTAAAATGTTAGCATCATTCAAACTTATCCCATGTCCCTAGTAAATCCTTATAGGTAGCAAGAAAATTTAGGCCATTTTCCTAGTGGGGATTTGATCTCATTGGGTGGATTAATCCTAAATCCCCATAGCATCATGGTTTTATTATCACCACCATAGAGTACTTCACTAAGTGGGTGGAAGTTATGCTACTTATCTCGACCAAGGCAGAAAAGATTGTGGAATTTATCCATAATCACATTATTTGTCATTTTGGGATTCCTTATAAAATTATAATATAAAATGCAGAATCAATTAAAAATAAGAAATTCCAAGCATTGTGTGACTCAATTAAAATCAAATTAAGTTTTTCCTCACCTTACTATCCTCAAACCAATGGTCAAGATGAAGCATCTAATAAAACCTTAGTCAAAATCTTAACTAAAGTCATTAATAAAGCTGGTAAAGATTAGCATCTTCATGTCCCTTTCACCTTATGGGCATATCAAACTAGTATTCAAACCCCTACAAGTTCTCCTTTTTCTCTAGTCTATGTTATAGAAGCGGTACTTCCTTTGGAAGTCCAGATTCCCTCCCTTCGAGTATCTCTTTAAGATAGATTTTGATGAGGATTTTCATTAGGGGAATTTATCCCAACTTGAGTTCTTAGATGAGCATTGAGTATTAACCTTTGACCACCTTTGTATATATCAAGATTGATTAAAACAAGCATATAATCAACATGTAAAACATCATGAATTCAATATCAAAGATCTTGTGCTTAAATAAAATCAACACATCACTAATATGGAGTGCAGTAAGAGGGGTAAGTTTTCTCCTAATTGGCTTGGATCATACATCATAACTCATAAATATGGATCTAAGGCATATTGTTTAGCCTCTCTTGATGGTAAAATAGAATGTGAACCTCTTAATGCCTTGCATTTATGTCCTTTCTATAGTTATTAAATGTTGCCTCATCTTAAGTGGTTAGTTTTATCATCTCCCTTTATACTTAATAATGGCATGAGAGTTATGTCATTACCTAACAACTATTGTAATCCTTACCTTGAATATGAATACCCTAGCTCTATTCATAGCATTATCTCTTGGATAAGTTTCCCCTATAATGGGAAAAGCCCCAAATCATTATTTCCCTTATCTCCTACATGCCCTTATTTTCCATGATAGCATAATCATTTCATATGATGGAATCAAGAAAATTATATTACATGGAGATTTTATGCCATTATTAGTATTAGTAGTAAAAAAAATCAAAAAAGGAGGCCAAATCAATAGATAGTTCCCTTGAAGGATAACTATAACCAAATCCAAAAAAGGAAAAAATAAATAGACTAATCCCTCTAAGGACAACTGTGCACAATTATAAAAATATAGACCACTCCCTCGAAGGATGGATACTAAGGAGAAAACTTCTTGCATTGATCAATTTTCAAATTTTTGCCATTTTCAAAGAGCCCTAAAATCAACAAAGCATATAAAAAATCATGTTATCAAAAATAAAATCTCAAGAAAGCTTCCCGCATCGATCAACTTTTTAATAGTAGGCCTCTTGTATTTATTAGTCTACAAACTAGAATAAAATGATTCTAAAAAGATAAAATCCTAATTCTAGAAATACGGGTGACACTATTATCCATCCCTTATCCCATAAAAATCATCTAATCCCAATAATCTAATCTCTAATCACTCTAGGTTGTGTCGATGTTTATTATCCTTTACATTAAGGATGTACATGCACATAGATATGAGGTCCTCCTTTTGGTTGTGGTCCAAGTAAATGTGGGATGAATTTATCCATCATAATGTCAAATAGTCCCTAAATCCATAATCCATAATAACATAACATCCATAAGCATAAACCATAGTTTACATCTCATTAATTAAACATAATCTATCTAAATAATCCATAAATATCTAAACATTGTTAATCATAATCCATCTATCTAAATAATCAATGAATCTCTAACTATAAATCATAATGCATCCATAAAACATAAACATAGGTATATATATATATATATATATATATATATATATATATATATATATATATATATATATATATATATCTCAAAAGTCTACAAATGTAATAAAGGGCTCATAGCCCATATGGTGCGTATGTCTACTATGTAAAATCTATCCTACTAAGATGAAAGATATCATCTCCCCTATCATCTCCTTCTCTCCCTCCTATGATACTCCATATATTGATAGTGGTACCTAGGGTCCTCTCTAGTGGTATTGTATCTATAGGAGTAGAGCTTAGACCTATAGTATCTTGAGTTAGCCTCTTAACCATAGAATCTCTCATCTGCTCTAGCTCAGCCTTAGAGCTATCCATTTCTTGAATGGCCTAGTCTTTCTATCATATAATCATGTTAAGACCATCTTCTAAATGTTGTATCTTATCCTATGATATCCCCTACTCATCCTATCTTGGGGTACCCTATACAATTGCCTCATCTATGGGCTCATCTTGATTTGGGGAATCTTGTGTTGGTGCCTCATCCATATGCTCATCCTATGTTGGAGCCTCCTATGCCACCTCCTATCAAGGCCTCAATGATCTCTATTGTCATCTCATCATCTCTCCCATAAACTAAGTGGCATATTCATTTTTATACCCTACATCATCCACATCTGATGTTATCAGCTCCTCTAGTGCTCCCATCAAGATGATTATAGTGTCAGGTGTTGGCTATTCTAGCTCTATATCCTCCTACGTATATAAGCTTGGGGCTAATAATATATCCTATAGTAAGCTAAACTAGTGGTGGACCCTATCAAAATAAAATAACTCCATGTGGTTCATCTATTACCCGTATACCCATCTCTCTTGGGCTACATCCCTTAGCTCTACCTCTATGTCAAGACATGTTTGAAAACATAGATATGGTATCTAGAAAATGTATCTAATCTAAAATCTCTCAAAAACTTGTTTATAGTATGCTAGATCATGTACTACCCTCTTTGGATATGATATGACTAGGTCATCATCCAATTGAAGGAAGCCTATGTTGTGTGCCCTATCTCTAAGCCTAACCCCTAGGGTCTTGAGAGGGTGGATCACTTGAATGTGCTCATAAGCCTAGTAGTGTAGCATGAATGTAATATCAATCCCTAGCTAGTGTTTGGTATGCTAGCTCCATAACTCCCTATAGAACTATCCTAGTAATGTGGAAACCCAAGAAAATATGGTACTATGGTTAAGCATATCTACTATAACTAAAGAGAAGATCCAAAATAACCATCCTCCACCAGAATTAATAAATACATATCAAGTCAAATCCAACATGAGCATGGTTAATAATAGCCTCTCTACTAGTACCTACTTGAATAGGGGCTAAAATGAAAACCCTCTTGTAATAAATTAGATATCTATAACATCCTCCATGTATAGTCATGCTAGTGTTGTCATATGTCCAACCTCCTCCATAGTGTATACTAGAGCTCCCTGGTTAGGTAGCCTCAGGATGTGATAAATAACCTTAGTCATAATGGTCATCTCACCTATAGAAAACCAAAAGGTGTTGGTGGTATACTCCCATCACTCTATTAGTGCCACTATCATGCCAATTTCTTGATGAATGAAATGGTAGTATCAAATCCCTCTAAAGCCCACCACCTCTAAGTGTGCCCAATCCTCATTATCTAGTAATTCCCATAGCTCCTCTAGTAATGGTAGGACTCTATCGCTCATAGTCAATATCTAACAAGCTTGTCATAAGAAATATTTTATTCATTAATTTATCATTTTCCTTTCTTTTTTACCCTGTCCTTATCAATTGACACTGATCCTTTCAGATCAATGGTAATTCTTAGGGATCCATGTCAATCTATTTTGGATCATGGTCAATCCATATGGATCAACGCTGATCTCTCCTTCTATAAAAATGCTAAGTTCTCTCCCCCATCCTTTTTATATTCCTAATATACCCTCCCCTTATCTTATTCCCCTTACTTTTCCTCTCCTAACCCATCCCTTAAGTTACAAATGCCAAAAACATTAAAATACATTAAAAATATAAAATACATAGAAAAGCATGTCACCTACCTCGTAGTGTACTCATCATCATTGTCATCCACTTCTGTTAGCCTCCATCATCTCATTTATGTGTCCCCACATCAACAACTTGTCAATTTTCATTTATGAAACTCTCATGCACTGGATAGTTGAATGATCCCTATTATTTTTTGGTAGGATATTTATAGCCATTATCAAGATCAAAATCGATCCATATGGATTGATGTCAATTGGATTAAATTGATGTTGATTAGTTTCAGTCGATGTTGATTCCTTGGCTTAATTACTTTTTGTATTTTGGATTATTTTTCTTGATTTTAGTTTGCTTTAGAACCCATATTTTCTTGCTTTTTGTCATATCTATCCCATTTTTGTCCCTCTTATTACCCTTTAGATTGGTGAATTTTGGCCCCTTGTCAGTTCCCTAGTATCTTTTGGCATACTCTTATTTTTTGGAACCTTACCCCATGTAAGATCCTAAGGGTGTCTTTTTCTTGAGTACATTTTCCTATAGGTATACACATACCATATGCACACCATATGCTTTGGTTGGCTATTCCTATCTCTTGTGCTCTTGATTTACATCTTATACACTTACTTGTTTTAGCTATGACATTTTACTTTTTGATCTAGTCTTTTGAGCATTCCTGCTTGCATTACTTTTCATTTCATTTCATGTAAACATGGCCTTCTTTTGTCATTGCCCACTATATATTTTTAGAATCCTTTAGCTATATTCCATTTTTATCCATATCATCTCATCTATTTTATTTCATTCCATCTTGTTCAAACCCATCATCCATTCCATTTCACTTTCCATCACCTAGTTTGAGGGGGGACACCTCCTCACAAAAACTTGGGGCATTTCAGATTTTTTTATAATTTTTGTCTCATGGTTCACCATTGTATACTACTCTATAAAAAAGGGAAAAATGTAGATGCTAAATTTATACACCTTGTATTAAATTTATATATCATTGTGTCATAATGTCCCACATGCATAATTATTTTTATAATTACACTTCACCATTTACCACCTAGGTTAAAAAGTTAATTTATATGGTTAAATAGTAATTACCCCCTTTTTACCTTACCCTTATAACCATAAAATCAAATAAATCACATAAAATTTAGAAAACCTCCCTTTTGTCCTTATTACTCCTTTTACCCAACCTTGTTCCATGGTTAAAATAACCCAAACAACTTTAGAGGTATTTTTAACCTTCTTTTACCCTATGCCAAACCATTAGAACAAATTTTCATTTGACTTCTCCTATTCTGGGTAAATTTATACCAATCCTCCATGATCCACATTGATTAGTTAGGATCGACATTGATCCATAAACACTTAGTAGACCTCCATTTCTTAAGAGGATGGTGATTAAACTTTTGCCTTTAAAACTCTATCAAAATCTCACTAAAACTCATTTAAAAACATTGTGAAAGCATTGTTATCTTGAATAATCTCCATTTAAATCATCATCAAGAGGATTTTGTGAAATTTCTTCTCTCACCCCATCAAGTTTTATTTTTCATCAAAAAAGTTAATATTTAAATCCATTTTTGTTTAGTTTCTTATATTTATCATATTATATGTCTGATAGACATTCAATTTTATTTATTTTATTAGTTTTATAAGCTATTATTATAGTCTCATTAGTATTCAACTATCTTTCACAAAATTGATGTCGATTATATTGAATTGACATCAATTCTTATCTATTTAATTAAGTGGTTTTAAATATCTTATTTTTTGTGTCAAAATTATGTTCTATATATAACTCTCTATTTTTGTCTCTTTTTAGATTCTATTCTCATCAATTTATCACAAATATAAATTGTTATTATAGTCTATTTTACAAATTTGATAGTATTTATAAGATCAATGTCAATCCATCTGAATCGACATCAATCATATAGGATCACCATCGATCCTTGTTACATATTTAAAACATCTTTTAAATCTACTATCTATTTTCTAAAATACTATTTTGTCCATGTAGATGACCTTACCTAGTTTAGTGCATGATTCAATTAGCATATGTGATCTTCTGGTAGTCCCTCAACCTCTCTTTATAGATCAGAGTGATAGCTTTTGATCTAGGAATTTTTCTTGTAATTTCAATATATGATTTCAACTATATTGATGAGTTGTTGGCCATAATTCAAGAAGACATAGACATTGCTAATGAATTATAGGATGTATATTTTGATCATATAAATCTTCTCATTAATTCATTATCCTCAGCATTATTTACTTCTATCTATAACATTCAATCCCTAACACCATTTGTGTTGAAACTATCAATATTACTTGAATTGCACTCAAATGCACATTTTAGGTCAAAATCCATAAAACACCGTAAATGGTTCAAACTTTTCACTTACAAGTGCTAGTTTAGGTCAAAGTATCCCTAAATAGAGTAATGTATTTTATGGGCCAGCTAACTTTGATTAGATCATTTCGAGTCAAAATGACAATTTTGCCATTTAGTGATTTAGATCACTCTTTTCTTCTAATTCATTGGTACACATCACGTACCTTTGTTATTTGCTGTTGAAAATATCCTAAATGGGAATACAGCTCCAACACATCTAACATCACCTTCCAGTTCCTCTCTAGTCAAATTATAACCTAGTAATATGAATTTCTAACCATTTTGATTTATTGAGGGCTTTAAATAATTTCACAAATGTTGATTAACCTTGTTTAAGGATAATTAATAAAAATCAAAAGATTAAGTGGATTTTACATGAGAGTTGTTGAATATTTCTTTTTGAAAATTGATTCCTATTAATTACATCATCAGGTGACATCATTTATTAAGAAGACATCCCTAGGCCATAAATGCAACAAATATTAGGATTATGGGTCACCCATGCCTAATTAATGCTTCCCATGCCTTTTCAATGCCCCTTCTTCCAAGGTTATGATTAAGATAATTATGGATTTAATTCTAAATATTAGGATTATCCATGGCCACACATCTCAATCTTGAGATGGATGGTCATGGTTGATCTTGACCAATCTCAAAAATCTAAAAATAGAGAGGCCAAGGACATGAATAAAAAGCTTAAATATTGTAAAGTTATAATGTTAAATTGTTTCCACAAGGCTTTGCATTTGATCATTAATTTTGTTTACAAGCTTCATTGATAGGCTAGTTTGGTGATTTGGAATCATGAACCTAGGTTTTATGGAGTGTTCCTGAGGCATTGGAGGTGATTACCACCATTGTTGACAAAGACAAGGATGGTTGATAAAGGGAGAACATGTTTTTGAGCCATATGGGTATGGTGAATCCATTTGGGAAGGTAATATGGTGTTTTTTTATTTCATTTTTTTCTTGATATCATTTATAATTCCCATAGGAATAGATAGGCTTGGTTAGTTAGTTCTTTATACATGTTTCATTATTTATGGCCTAATTCTTGACTAACTTTCTTTGTAATCATCTCTACATCTTGGCATGACTGGTGGGATGAGATGCATCTCACACTTGAAGAAGATCATTTTGTAACTTTAAAATGTTCATTTGGACCCTTAAAACTCTTGCAAATTGATTTTATAACTTTATTTTGCCATTTTTATTTTCCACAGTTTTACATAATAATTGACATCAACAAGTAATACCAACATCAGTTACCTAGCTTAATTGATGTCAATTAGTAAAACTAACATCGATTAGATCTTAATTAGCCAAAGTGACCATCGTCAGTTGTAATAACCAATGTTTGTGACTATGTTCTTAAAACATAGACCTGAGAAATAATTTTCCAAAGTTTATTGTTTCAAACTAAAAAAAGCTTCAAAGCTAAAGGATATGCTAATATTTTTGTTGTAGGACCAAGATTTACATTTGATAAAAACATGTTTAAATCACCTTTTTCATGCTTAAAAATAAATTAGGAATTTTGTCTTGGTTTTTAACAAAGAATTTAGATGTTTTGGTGAATGTTTTCAAAGTTTGAAACTAAGACCAAGGGGTCAAGTATACACCATCAAATATTTCATTTGGGCTTAAAATTGAACACACCTGTTAATTATTGATTACAATAGTTATTTACTTAAGTTTTGTTTAGTAAAAAGAGGAATGTTGTGTGTATGCTCTTCCATTTATCCCCTTTAAGAAACCCTTGGAATCAAAAGTGACATTCCTATTGCAAATAGCCTAGTCCAAGGCTTAGAAATAATTTCTCCTAAATCACTCCCCGAAAAATCATAAAATTTTAGGTGACCTTAAAAATGACCCTAAAGTCTTTCTATTTTATGCTTTCTTTATTTACATGCAAAATTGGCTTGTGAGGGGGACATCATTACCTCCCACATGTTATTTAGGGAAGCTTTTACTTGAGGTTTCACCTCTCTACATTGACTTAATTTGACTCCTTTGGAGTTACACATGGAATGTATTTGAATTTGGACATCACACTACACTAAGCAAACAATAGGATGTAGTGGTTGTAAAAAAGACTAGACCTTTTTACAACTAGCTAATACCATAGTCACCTAGTTTGTATGCTTGTCTTTGGCATCATTTGACATGAAAGTCATTGTGTAATTGATTCCCCTAAAATGATCAAAACCTTGATAGTTTAGTACACCCCACTTTACCATACCTTATTAGTTTAGACTTAATATGTTTGTTTTTTGTCATTAACTTACTTGGTCTTAATTTGTGTCTAAAATTTATTGTTAACTCAATGAACTTAACCAAAACACATTGTCCTTAATTTTCTTGAGCAAGGGAGGCATTATCCTATCCAAATAGAAAATTCATCTTTTCCTTGCTCAAATTGTTATCAAAAGATTTATGTCATGTCATCCACTTTAGCATAGTCATGCTACCTAATTGATTCTATATCTTTTACCCAATTTGTTTAAATCCTTCATTTATAATCCACATTCAAAATTGAACCTTTTTGAGTTCTAAGGGTTGGTGTGTCAAAGTGGGTTTACCATTTGTGCACTAATCTTGTTTTAACTTGGGTTTACTTTTCCATTTGGATTGAAGGCCATTTATTAAGACTTAAAATAACATTATCATCTTGGTTAACTTAAGCCATCTTGCGTATCTCTCATGCTTTGAGTCATAGAACATATTTTATCCTACTGGAATCATGTGGCAATGTTATGCTACCTATTTGGTCCTAAATTTATACTTAGTAATTTGCATATGTTTTTACATCTTGAGTTGCTTAGTTCATTTTGTCTTCTTCGTAATATAGAGAGATTTCCACTAAACTTATAGTGTCAACTTGTCAAATTTGAAGCTAGCTTTTAAAGTGTGGGTGTATTATAAAGATCTATGCTTTGGTGTACTAGTTTTCACCTTGGGTCTTTGAGTTACCTTACTCTTTTCTGATCTATATGATTTCAAATTTACCAAAGGTTGAGTAAACTCATGAACCAAATCTTATAAGTTGTGTGTAGTTTCAAACCACCCTCCCTTATAGTCTCATTGGTACCTTGGTTACTTGTTCAAAAAGATATCCAAAACATATTTTGATTGGTTTCTGAAGCATTGGTCTGAAGTTAGTCAAACACATAGAATAGATATTTTTAGACATGACTCAAAGGTTCACTCATAATGAGGCCTCTTATGGTCTTAGTTATGAAGATGAGAAATTTTATGATGGTCAAGATAACCCCATATGTTTTTGATGATATCCCTAAAATAGTAGGATCCAAAGCTAATTACAATGGATATCAAGCCCAAGAAGATCAAGATGAAGCCCTTCTTATATTGATAGAATCTAATGCTAAACTACCTTTTGACTTTCCTACAGAATAATTACATACCTTAGTTAGAGAAGGAGAAAAATGATGATAAGAGAAATATTTTTTACAAATAGATATAACTTCTTCCTCTAACAAAGGAAAGGAAATACAAATACAGTCAACACCCACAAATCTAGATCTTCTAGCTAAGATCAAGATAATAAGTCAATGATATGTAGATCAACTTGTTGTAGACTTAATTGATTCCTTATTTGCCACTTCAATTCATAATAATGCTTCAAAAGAACAAGGAAATGTGGTCAAAATTATACAACAAATATTGGATGAGGACATTACCATAGTAGATCAAGGTAATCTAAATGAATAGTTAAAGTCACAAGAGACCTTACAAAGTGTTCCATTTGATATAGAACATACATTCTTCAATCATCAAGAGCCTTTTGTTACTCTAAAAACTTAGAAACCCAAACATTCAGTTTGAATTGAGAAAATCCCTCAAGATAATTTGGCTAGTTATTTTTAACCAACCTAAAGATTGGTAAATAAACCTAGAAATTTCCAAAATCAACAAAGTGCAAAATATCCAAATTCAGGGAATGTTTTACAATCCAAGAATCAATGACCTATGTTCTTAACTCAAGAAACAAATCAAAACCAAATCATGGGTTAAAAGGTATACGCTCCCTATAGATCCACACAAAAATAGGGGCACATTCCACCCCAATAGTAATAAAACCAAGGGCACATTCTACCCTAACAACAATAAAACCAGGGGTACATTCCACCCCAAAAAGAACAAAACCAAAGGAACATTCCACCCCAATAGAAACAAAACCAAGGGTACATTCCACCCTAATAACAACAAAACTAGGGGCATATTCCACCCCAATAGCAACAAAACCAAGGGCACATTCCACCCCAATAGCAATAAAACTAGGGGAACATTCCACCCCAACAACAACAAAACTAGGGGCACATTCTTACCCAATAGCAATAAAACTAGGGGAACATTCCACCCTAACAACAACAAAATTATGGGTACATTCCACCCTAATAGAAACAAAACTAGGGGCACATTCCACCCCAACAATAATTAAACTAGGGGCACATTCCACCCCAATAACATCTTATTCAATCCATAAATTCACCAATCATGCAATAATGGAATTTTATGAAGGAAATTGTTCAAAGACTAGAGATGAATAATAGAGTCAAAAATTATAAATTTGATGAGATATGCCCATATCCATTTGACTTATCTATTCTCCAAAACCCCTTTCCATCTCATTTTGAGGCACCCAAATTTGACAAATACAAAGGGAAAGGATATCTGCATGAACACATACAAGCATTCTTTGTCTTGTGTCAAGAGGTTACTTATAGTAGTGAGTACTTACTATGACTATTTCCATGAAGTTTAGTGAGATAAGTTCTTGATTGGCTACTTAAACTACCAAAGGGATCAATTGATTGGAATGAATTATCAAAAAAGTTCATTAACCATTTCTCGTATAACATAAAACATGAATTAAGCATTTTTTTACTTATGCAAATCCAAGCAGCATGATGGTGAAAGTTTTGTTGCATATCTACAAAGGTGGAGAGCATTGGTAGGCTACTTTCAATGTAATTTACTAGACAAACAATTGGTTGATATATTTGCAAAAAAAATTCATCCTAAAGTTATACATAATCTACGATTAGCTTATGCTAACTCATTTGAAAAAATTATTGACAAAGGAGTCCAGATTGAGAAGGCTCTTATTACTAAGGGCCTTGTTAAGATTTTTGCATAAGGTCAAGCATCTAATCAGTCTAAATCACCAAATTAAATAGATATACAAGATAAGCCTAAGGGATTTATCAAAAATAATAACATGGTTGGAAATGGAGTGATAGAAACAAGACATTTATGAATGGTATAGGCTATGCCTCCTCCAAATATACAATTAACTCTTCCAAATCCATTACCTAATTTATAGAGACAACCTCCATGAAGTACATTTCATAACAATTTTAGAGTCTTTAGAAAGTTATGAGAATAAGTTGAAATAGTGTTACAAAAGCTCATTATAGCTAATTTAATTATATGGACAGTATCAAGGCCATTTCCTCAAGATCAACCAAAACTAGACTAGTACAAAAAGAATGAATGGTGTAACTTTCATCGTGTTACTGTTCATGGTGCATATCATTGCATTCAATTGTGACATATTATTGAGGACTTTATTGAAAGTGTTTAACTATAAATTAAGTTGGTCCCTAATCAAGACACAAATTAGGATATGGGTATCTATAAAGACCCCTTTCCTCGACATGATCCACCACCACCAAAGAACAATCAAAATGGTCAAATCAAGGATAGAGGTAGAATCATAACCAATAACAAGGTTAGAATCATAATGAGCATAATCAAGATCATAAATCCCACACTAATAATGTGTCTTATAACAATGTATTTTATGACTATAATAATATGGTGGGATGTATTTCTACAACCCACATTACCACTATTATTGTGAAGCTATGTGACCAATCTCAACCTCCTCACAACATGGGACCCATCATTAGAGGGTTAGTGCCCTCTCCCCCTATTAATACCATGTCAAGTTCACATCATCATGTTGCTACTCCATTTTTATGGGTTACTTGTTTTGAATAATATTACCTTTCTTATAAAGGCTCCTCATTGACCCAAAATTGTAGTAATATTGGTAATCGCCTTTGAGTCACCATATAAGGTCCTTTGCCTCCATCTTCTAAATATAATAACTCCTTGCCACCTCTAGGTTGTGTAGTTGAAACTAGACACCCATGAATTACCATCCAAGGCCCTTCACCCACTTTTTACATAAAACCTAATGAGAACATTATGCCAATGGTTCCAAATCCAAATACAATCCCAACAAAGACTAAACTAGTTCAATCCATAGTTTAAAGACCTTACAGTCTAATAGATCAATTAGATAAAACCCCTACATAAATTTCCATATTAGAACAGTTATGGACATCTGATGTCCATAGAACCATTTTCAGCAAAATTTCACAAGAGTTTATTGTGCCTAATGATATAAACCTTGATTAGTTTCAGAACCTAGTTGGACATCTATCTTCATTTTGATAAATCACATTTGATCAAAAGGACATGTCCACCCTTAACCCAAACCATAATAACCCACTATACATTGAGATAATCATTATGGATCACAAGATCAAGTAGGTTCTTATAAATAATGGTTCAGGGCTAAACATCATATCTCTTAAATTGGTGTGATGATTGGATTACATGGATAAAGACATTCAACTAGAAACTATTACAATCAAGGCTTATGACAATGCTGAGAGGGAGTCATCTAGTATAATTTGGTTGCTAGTCATGGTTGGGTCTATATCTCATCACACATTATTCCATATTATAGATATTGAGCTTCCTTATAACATACATCTTGGTCATATTTGGATCCATGAAGTAGAGTAGTTCCATCTACTCTTCACCAATTCCTTAAGTTTCCCCATGATGGGATCATGGTTACTATTCCCATTGATCAACAGCCATACCAATACTATAAATATCTTAAAGCAGAGTTTCATAATTATAGCTATCACCCAAGTTATGAATTCATTATGAAAAATAATAAATCCATCATTTTTCATCCATTTCCATCTAATTATATAAACCCTGGTGATCTAGCCTCCACTTTGACTGATCCATTTCTTATAGCTCTGGCCAAACAAGTTATTATTAAATATGTAAGCATTTCCAAGTACCATCTAAAGAATGTCCTCTATATTGTAAAATTACCAAAATGCCCTAAAACATTTGGTTAGCCTACAACTTCTTAAACTCCTAACATACCTGATCAGATTTAGAAACCAAAGAAGAAGCAACCAAAACCTTCAATGGTTTTTGTACTAGTAATTACACCAAAGAAAGATTAAGAGGCTTTTATTGAGGGATATTGGGTATATTCTAAAGGCCTTGTTGATTATTTTTAGAATCCAAAGTATCTTATCCCTAACAAGATAATAGATCATCTTGACTATACAAGGAATGGCCTTGGCCCATAGGCATAAGGAATTTTAGAACCCTTATCAAATGGAGTTATCAATTGGAATCATGGTCTTGAATTTATAACACCAGAGGCTGACCTCATAACATTTGATAGTGACTCTTCTAAGGTGATTAGTAATGAGACTCCTAGCAGTGACACAACATCCCATTATACCCTTTTTGATGAGCATGTTGACTTAGATTTGTTTGATTCAAATGCCAAATTGACCATAACATCTATTGAAGCTTACCATCCTGAAGTAAAAACCCATCCTAGTGGTGTTTCCCTTCCTAAAGTAAGACATTATATCTTTACCATTGGTGATTCCCATCCTAAAGCAAACCCTCACTATAACCTATGTCTTTGCCATCCTGAACTCATAGATTGGGATCAATAAAATTTGATCATATGCCTCAATGAGTTCAAAAATGAAGAGTAAATTATAGAATACATAGGCCTATAAGATGTATTCCCCATTGGTGATCATAAGTAGAGTTTTGATTTTTCATTGAATTCTTCTACCTACTTTGGAGAGCAGGCAAAATTTCTTGGTCATAATAAAAAACAAACATTGAGATCTTTAGGTGAAAACCTCTTTGAGGCACTATTTGATCAAGGAAAAAGTAAAAAAAAAGACAAGCCTTTGAGTGCAAACCCATTTTAGGTGCTCCTAGTTAGGAAATTTTTCTCATCACCTTAGGACATAGAAAGTCCATCTAGCCCAAGTTTCATAGCTAGTACAATCATCTCTTTAGAACAACATCGAATATTTGAGTGTCTTGCTCTTGAGTTTTCAAAGGTTTTTGCCAATTGGCCTTTACCTAAGAAGGTAGATTTTGATTCTTCATATTATCCATATCTTTAGGAAGAAAAACAAGAAGATATAGTAGAATAAAATGATTATGACTAGACATTGCCTACAATTATAGAAGACAGATCCAAACTCCTTATGGAGAGCACAACAGAAGTGAATTTGGGAACCCATGAGGATCCTAACATTGTTTATCTTGGAGCTTCCCTTGTTAAACTAGGATGTGAACATATTATAGCCATTATTAAGGATTACATAGACATATTTTCATGGGTATACTCTGATATGATAAGATTGCACCCATATTTAGTTGTGCATCTTCTTGTTGTTCACCCTAATGCTAAACCAATCAAGAAAAAGTTGAGAAAGATGCATCCATACATCACCCTTTTGGTTAAGGCCAAGTTATAAAATTTGTTAGGAATCAATTTTATCAAACCAATAGACTAATCTGAATGGATTTCTAACATAGTGCTAGTAAGTAAAAAGACCCTAGGCATATGCGTTTATACTAATTTTCATGATATTAACAAAACATGCCCCTTAGATGATTTTCCTCTACCCAACATCGACATAATTGTTGACTCAACTGCTAGGTATGAGATGTTATCCTTAATGGATGGATTTTTTGGTTATAATCAAATCAAGATATCCCTTGAGGATCAGCATAAGACCACATTCACCACTCCATGGGGGACATTCTATTCCCAAGTCATGCCATTTGGTTTGAAGAATGTTGAAACCACATATCAGTGTATAATGACTGTCATCTTCTATGAGATGATGCATGACATTGTTGAGGACTATGTTGATGATATACTAGTAAAATCAATAACAAGATCTAGACACCCTAACATTTTATGAAGAATTTTTGAGAGTCTTCATACATATTAAGTTTGTTTGAATCCTAAGAAATGTGTCTTTGGAGTCACATTAGGAAAATTGCTAGGGTGCATTATATCACACTGAGGGATTGAAGTCAACCCTCCAAAGGTCACTATTATTATGGAAATGCCTCCACCAAACAATCTTAAATAGTTATGAGGTCTACAAGGCAAGATCCAATCTATACGTGGGTTCATTTCTCAATCGGTAGATAAGTGCCACCCATTTACCCATCTCTTAAAGAAAGGGGTAAAATTTTATTGGGATGAATATTTTAAGAAAGCATTTGCAAAGCTTAAAACATACTTATCCAATCCACCAGTCTTATGACCTCCAACACAAAGAAAGCCACTGCTTCTTTATATATCAACCATGGAACATACACTAGGAGAACTTTTAGCTTAGCATGATGATCATGGTAAGGAACACATGGTTTATTATTTAAGCCACACATTGGTATCCTATGAACATAATTATATGCTTATTGAGAAGGCATGTTTAGATATGGTGTTTGCCACTAAGAAATTGTGGCATTATATGCTAAATAACAAAACTATTGTTATCACCAAGGTAGATCCTCTCAAGTTCCTCTTATATAAAGTAGCTCTTCAAGGATGCATGGCTAAATGGATTATGTTCCTCAGTGAGGTTGATATTGAGTACTAAAATCATAAGGCAATCAAAGGATAGGTTCTTATAGACCAACTTGTAGAAGCTCTTATTATGGCCACTCAACCTCTCAACTTTGACCTTCCAGATGATTCTATCATGATGATAAAGGAAACATCACAAAAACCTGAATAGTGGATGCTCTATTTTTATGGATCCTTCACATCTCGAGGGTTTGGAGCTGGCATATTATTGATCATACCATAGGGGGATTTGATCCCTAAAGCATTTCATATATAATTCTAGTATACAAAAAATATGGCCAAGTATGAGGCATTAGCTGCAAGGCTCCATCTTGCCATACAATGAGACATTCAAAGCTTAAAGGTCTATGGAGATTCACATCTAATCATAAATCAAACAACTAATCAGTATCAAATAAGAGATGATAATATTTTTCCATACAAGCAAATTATTGATAACCTCAAAACACATTTTAAATATCTATAGTTTGAGCAAGTTTCATGAGTCAAAAATAGATATGCCGATGCCATGGCAATAATTGGTTCCATGATTCAAATGCATGATAGTGCTAAAAAGTATCAATTTATAATTGAATATATTATTTAGCTAGCACATATTCTATTAGATTTAGAGAGGATATGTACCATTCTTGATCCTAATCCCTCACTTGAGCTACCATGGTACCAAGATTTTTATAAATATATCCATAGTCATTTATTTCCTGCCAACCTTTTTAATAAACAAAAAAAAAAATTTCCTTCATCTCTTAACACATTATATCTTCCTTGGAAACATGATTTATCAAAAAGGCTATGATGGAATGCTTCTTCATTATTTATCTTTGGGAGAATCCAAGATGGCACTAAAGGAGGTTCATAAAGGAATGTGTGGGGCCCATACCAATGGTGTAGTCCTAGAAAAGAAAATTCTTATAATAGGCTATTATTAGCCCAAAATAGAGATAGATGCTTTTAATTATGTAAATAAGTGTGTTCTTTATCAACATCATGGAAACTTGATACATGTACCTTCCTTACCATTGTATCTAATTACAACACCATAGCCACTCTCAACATGGGGTCTCGATCTCATTGGGAAAATTAATCCAACATCTTAAGATGGCCATAATCAAATTTTGACTATAATTGAGTAATTTACCAAGTGGATTGAGGCCATTACTCTCACTTATGTTGCCAAGAAACAAATAAAAAATTCATTCATTACCATATCATCTATCGATATAGCATCCCAACCTGTATTATATTTGATAATGGTAGATCCTTTGTAAACCAAGATATGAAATCTCTTTATGAAAAATTAAAGATAAAGCATAATAAATACACTCCATATAACTCATAAGAAAATAGACAAGCTGAGGCATCAAATAAAACCATTATATCAATCTTAAAAAATATTGTCAATGATGTTGGCCATAATTGGCACTTGCAACTCTGTGTTTCCCTTTGGGCTTATAGAACCAATCATTGCACCCTAACTAGAGCTACTCCATACTCCCTTATTTTGGCACTGAAGCTATCATCTCGATTGAAATTGAGATCCCATAATTAATGAAATCACTGGAGCACATTAAAGATGATGAAGACTATAGAGCCTCATGACTACACAAACTAGAGCTTCTTGATGGTAAGAATTTGGATGCCCTAGAAAACTTGTAGGCCTATCAAAATAGATTATAGAGGAGATACAACAAGTGAATTCTCCCTTGAGAATTTGAGATTGGTGACTTAGTTTTGAAAGAGAACTAGAAGATTATAAATGTTGAACCCAAAAAGAAAGACAAGTTTTAGCCTAATTGGTTAGGACCATATATTGTCACAACAAACTATAGATCAGGAGCATATCAACTACTTAAACCTAATGGTGAAGAAATTTTAGATCCCATGAACATCATACACCTTAAGAGGTTCTACGAATGAATAAATTTGAACCATTGTCTACAAGACCCCTAACTTGGGGGTAACTTGTGATCTCATAATTTTATCCCACCCTTTTGTCTTACCTTAAATATATTTTATACTACCCTAGCCCACTTTTCATGATTATTGATAGTAAAAGGCTTTGAAACCTTTTCACTCTAAACACATTCTTCATCCCATTCTAAATTGCTCTCTTTGATAAGCATATTCTTTGTCTTATCTAAGACATATTATAAGCTTGAACACTTTCTTCCCCTTGACCAATTATGATCTTGATTATGTCTCATGAATGTTATGAACATCTTCAACAATAGTTCTACAAAGTAGTTCAACCAAGATAGTCTTGTATAGCTTCAAACAAATGTATAAAAACATCTTCTTGGTTTTAGATCATTGCTACATTTTTACAGATCAAGAACCTCGCTCTTGCTAATTTGTGAGCATGGGATGTTGTAGTCAACTTAGCTATCTTATTAGAATCTCTACTCTCAAGACGTGCATCTCCTTGACTAGATGGTCCCACCTTGTCCATATTTTATCCCAAAACATTAGAAATACTTTGAAAATACCAAAAAAATCATAACATGATCCATAAAAGAACAAAAAAATTATCTCATGCTTCTGTACATTTATATATTCTTGTTCCACCATGATATGCTCTTACCATTTTGGAAGCACAGAAACACCAGTTCATTTCATCTTGTCCCATTAATTGCCATTTTGCAAGATCATTCTTTCTCATCTCATCAGCTTCTTGTTTTCCAGACCATTCTAATTTATTTTTCATATATTCCATTTCTTGTATAACATTAATCATGTTGGTCTAATCATCATTCTTCTATCCCATTTCCTAAGAGAACTACATTTGTCCTAAAGTTCATGTTGGAACATGCATCCATGGAACTATGTAGGTAGCATCCACTTATCTTATACATCTAGAATCAACTAAGCCAACCCCTTCCTTTTCTTCTCTTCCCCCCTTTTTATTATATCATTGTTCCTATTTAATTAGGGAACAATTATCGTGGCATTGTTCTTTGTTATGATGTGATGGATAGTAATGATTCTACTACACATGCATGAATATTTGTCTTTAAACTGCACTAACTTGGTTTTTGTTGGTGTTTGTTTATTTGAGTTATCTTGGTGTTTTATTTCATTTTCTTGGTGTTTTGTTGTGATTTAGAACCTCTCCTTTTATTTCTTCTCCTTTTCTCTTTTGTTTATTTTGATTGTTCTTGGTCTTGTGTTTCCTTTTTTGTCTTTGCTTTTCTCTTTTGTGTTTTAAAAAAACTTGATGATTCACATGGATCTTGATTGTTTATATCTTGAACCTAACTTATTACATTATTCTTAGACCATTTTGTTTATTTGATTGTTTTTGGTGTCTTATTTTTCTATTTAATTTTGTTTTTCTCTTTTGTGTTCAAGAATGCCTTAATGGTCCACATGGATCTTGATTATTCATATCTCGATCTCATGTCATTAAGATGTTCTTGCCTTTTGTTTATAAACATTTAGTTCCTACTTCAGATCATATCTTGATTTCAAGTTAGGTTCATTTATGTTTGTCTTTTTCTTTGTCTTTGCTTTTTTGTTTAAATGTAAATCACTGTAATTCTAGTTTTGGTCATTATTTCACCATTATCTTTAGTTATAGATATTCACATTTGAACTGGCTCAATGCAATTGGAATATTATGTCATTATATGTTATTCATACTTATGATACATAATTTATTTTTCTATAGAAAGCACTTTGTGCTCAGGTCTCAACATCTTAACGTCAACATCAACTCTGAAGAATGATTCTCAAGAACACTTTGTAAAACCTAGGCTCATGATATGGAATTAGGATTCTAGGTAGCATGTATTTTAGGATTTTTTGTCTATGCTTAGATGTGCATCTCTTTTCATACATTGTGAGTCTAATCAATTCTTGGTCATTTTTCATCATTCCTCATTTCATTCTCTCCTAAACTTCGGTGAACTACATTGACTTAAAGTTCATGTTGGAACATGAGTACATGGAACTATGTAGGCAGTGCTTAATTTCTATTGAGGTCAGATCAACTATCTCCATTATTCTTTTCATCTCTTTCTCATCACTTTGTGCATTCTCATATTCTTGGTTTTATATGGCTTTCTAAGCCATTACACCATCACATGTACATTTGCACCCACTCACTTTAACCTATCTTTTTGGTTAAATCCTTGAGCTATTTTGCTTGCCAATCACCCATGCTAGGGCATAACATTTGAACCTCATCTGAATAAAATCAGCTCTACAAGAGAAAATCATTATTTATTCTTTATCAATGATCAAGATTCACCCTACTAGGGTAAAACTATTTTCTAATGATCAAATTTGCTCTACTAGAGTGCTTCTTATTATATTCTCTTTGGATACCCCATTATAGTGGTGCTTCCCTTCCTAAAGTAGAACATTCTCTCTTTTTCTCTAAGTCCAAGCTCTCCACATTAAATCCCATGATGGAAATATTTTATTGTGCAACTTGTCTTGGGATTGATCAATGCCATAAGCACACAACTTGTACTCTAAAATTGAGTACATTTATAATGTGTCCCTTATATTTATGGATTATATCTTTCCCATTCACCCTATCTCTGGGGCCTATTATACCTCTAATTATATTTATATCATTTATGGTAATCACATGTGTAAGACTTAGCTCATCTGGATGTGATCTATTCTATGGGTTAATCTCTCACTTCCTCTCTTTTTTTGAAAGTCCATCATTTTCTTCCATC
This sequence comes from Torreya grandis, assembly GCA_037957365.1. Classification (NCBI taxonomy): domain Eukaryota; kingdom Viridiplantae; phylum Streptophyta; class Pinopsida; order Cupressales; family Taxaceae; genus Torreya; species Torreya grandis. The sequence goes on along the minus strand of JARHVA010003548.1, from coordinate 1,834,279 downwards.
CTAGTATGTCCTGTCAAGGGGGCATCATGGGTCTATTCCATTTACTCTTGACAACTCTTTTATTTGAAAAGATTTTGCTTTACTTGAATGTCTTGTTATACCTTCTCAAATAGGGGAAAAATGTAGACATCCAATTCCTAACACCATTTGTGTTGAAATTATCAATCTTACTTGAATTACACTCAAATACACATTTTAGGTCAAAATTCATATAATGCCCTAAATGGTTCAAACTTTTGACTTATAAGTGCTAGTTTAGGTCAAAGTATCCCTAAATAGGGTAATGTATTTAATGGGTTGGATAACTTTGATTAGATCATTTCGAGTCAAAATGAAAATTTTGCCATTTAGTGCTCTAGATCACTCTTTTCTTATAATTCATTAGTACATGTCATGTACCTTTGTTATTTGGTGTTGGCAACATCCTAAATGGGAATACAACTCTAATGCATCTAATATCACCTTTTAGGTCCTCTCCAGTCAAATTATGACACAATAATATGAATTTTTGACCATTTTGATTAATTGAGGGATAATTTTCAAATAATTATACAAATGTTAATTAACCTTATTTAAGGCTAATTAATCCAAATCAAGATCTTAAGTGGATTTTCTATGAGATTTGTTGAATATTTATTTTTGAAAATTGATTCTTATTAACTATACCATCAATTGACATCATTTCTTGGGAAGACATCCCTAGGCCATAAATGCCACAAATATCAGGATTATGGGTCACCCATGCCTAGTAAATGCCTCCCATGCCTCTTCAATGCCCCTTCTTCCAAGGTCATGATGAAGATAATTATATATTTAATTCTAAATTTTAGGATTATCCATGGCCACACATGTCAATCTTGAGATGGACAATCATGGTTGACTTGACCAATCTCAAAAATCTATAAATAGAGAGGCCATGGACATGAATAAAAATGTTGAATATTACAAAGTTATAATGTTAAATCATTTCCACAAGGCTTTGAATTTGATCATTGATTTTGTTTGAAAGCTTTATTGATAGGCTATTTTGGTGATTTGGAATCATGAGCCTAGGTTTTACAGAGTGTTCTTGAGGCATTGGAGGTGCTTACCACCATTGTTGACAAACACAATGATGCTTGATCAAGGGAGAACATGTTTTTGAGACACATGGGTATGGTGAATCCATTTGGGAAGGTAATATGATGTTACTTTCTTTCATTTGTTTTTTGCTATCCTTTTTAATTCCCATAGGAATAGGTAGGCTTGGTTAGTTAGTTCTTTATGCATATTTCATTATTTATGGACTAATGCTTGACTAACTTACTTTGTAATCCTCTCTCCACTATCCATATCTATCTTTGTAATTTCATGTTTAAAATAAACTTGAATGTTTGAATGTGGGTTGACATCCATTTGAGAAAGTGTACCACTTCTCGAGACTAGTTTATAACTAGGTAGCCCACACATCTATCTATTAATCAATTTTTTGTTTATGTGTGGTGTATTATAGGTCATTCATTCACAACCAAAGAGGAGTTATCACAATCAAGCTTGATCCATGATGTGCAACCAACCATCCCTATCTCTAGGTAATATTCAAAACCCTGCTTATACTTTGTCTTTAGTGGTTAATTAGATTACATTGAAAGAATAAAAGAAATTACTGAAACACCAGGTTTAAGACAAAGAGAAAGGTTAGTGTTTTCAAGGTAAAGCCTCAAACTTCAAATACAGTCAAGACTACCCTAATGTGCTACCTATAGACCTTCAATGTAAACCATTCCATTCTCAGACCTAAATAAGTTGAGAGATCAAGTAAGTTCATAAACTATGAAAAGATGGTATGTGAAATATGAGGTCTCAAATCATACGGTACATTCAATATATTAAATAGCCACCTACAGGTAGATAATAAAGGTAAAACTTACCTTAAACTTGAGGTTAAGAATAGAGTAATTTTAATAGAGTTCTAATTCTAAATGAGAATACATCTAAGTTCAAATCCCTCTAAGGAAACCAATGATGGAAAAGGCTACAAATATATGCAAAACATAGTCAACTGACCTTCACACAGTCACCAACAGGTTATAAGGGATTAGTTATTTTTAGACGTAAAGGAGGGACCAGAGTATGCTTGAAAGTGTTTAAACTTACTTTAATATTTCAAAAAAAATCATGAACTAGGAGAGAATTTAGTGATCAGATGGAAAAGTCTATACTTAAACACAGTTAAATAACCCTAAGAAAAGCACCTACAAGTGGCTTATGGAATAGTTGGCCTTAATCCTAAATAAAAGGGAGGCAGAGGTGTTTAATAGTAATATGAACTAAATAAATACTATAGACATGTCATGGACTATTGAAGTGGTTTGAAATGCCATTAAAGAGAGACCTAAAGATCAAGAGAATATAGTCAAGTGACCCTAGAGCACCTATAGACAATGTGACAACATACTATTCTCAATGCCTATGAGTGAAAGAGTAGGGAATTTTGAGGTCCACCTTAGCTTGAAAAAGGTCACTCCAATATGAAAGGAAACATGAGGAATCTTGACTTAACTATTTCCAAACTTCATACTCAGTTAAAACCAAAAGAAGGATACACACAGTTAGTGAGACATAGACTATAGTCTAACCATGAGATAATTTGAATTTTGAAGGTATTCTAGGCATGAACATGCCTTAAAAATTGTTAAAAATGGAGATAATGACTTTATAAATACTTACATGGTCTCCTTAAGGTCAGACAAATAGGGTAAGTACTCATTGTTTTATCTTAGACCTTGCCCACTCCTTGGGCAAAGGGTAGCCATGAAACCTAAGATATCTTCTTGGAATCAAAGCATAAATCAAGAATTATATACCTCATTGAGGGAAATTTAGGTCATAAATAATCATATCATAGGTTTACATACACTTCTTAGGTGGAAACACACTCAGGTTTCCATCCAAAATCCCTTGAGGGCTAGCAAGAGTAAGGTAGGTCTTAAACCCCAAATAGCCTAATCAGTGTACCAATTACATATAAAGGGGTAATAAATAATTATACAACATGTAAAATCAAATAAATATATGTTTAAAATATTTATAAGCCTCTCATAGTAGTGGTAATGAGTTTTAAGACCTAGAACTCAAATTAGATCTTTCTCTAAACCTAAGAATACTAAGTAAGCCATTTGAAGAGCAACTTTAGATGCTCATACCATTGTTCACACTTTTCATGGGAGTTTGATGCATTTATAATAGTTTAAGGTTATATAAATAAGGTTTTTTAGGTTTAAGGAGGTCATTTAATGATCTTCTCTTTATGAATAATCGTTAAGACCATAAATAGGTCTTAAACCCTCGTAAAACCCTAATTGTCACCAGTTTGTAGAGAAAGACCTCAAATGTAAATCTCATGACATATTTTTATCCTAAAAACTATTAAATTTTTTTGAGGACTCTAAGGAGGTTATTCACATGAACTTCACTTGTATGGACTACTATACAAGTTGCCCAAAATAGCTTATTTTTACATGTTTTTTATGTTTTGCAGGTGTTTTGAGAAGGGGAGAGCTTCTCAAACATGGGATGAGGTAATTTTTGACTTTTAATAATTTTTAAAATCCAAAAAAAAAAATATATTATATTTTTTAGATGATCAAACCAATCCAAATTTTCAAGATAGTTTTAAACGTGCTCAAAATGAGACTAGGTGGTAAAGAGATTTCTTGGTTTACATACCTCTAAAAGGTATTATGACCCTAAAATTGACATGGTGGTTTGTGATTTCATAGGTAAAGTGAATAACACATTTTTTGGTGATTTCACATGTGTGGAAAATTTTTGGAGCAATAAAATAGGGTCCAAAGCAAGGAGACCTAATTCAAGAGAGAGAAAGGTTGAAAAAATGGGTTTTTACCTAGATTTTGAAGATTAAATTTTATATGGATATATAAGTCCATATAGGGTCCTAAACTATGCCATTATTTATTTAATATAATTTTTATAAATATAATTAAAAAAATTTACAAAAAAAATCTACAAGGAAACTAGGCCTATTGAAGGCTTAAGGAGCAAAATGAGTTATTAAGAGTTGGTCTAGGAACAAAAATGGTTTTTTCAGACATTATAACATATTTTAAGACCATTCATCTGGATTTTATGAGATAAATAAGATTAACTTGAGTTTTAGGCCACTTGGACCAAAGTAGGTGTGGGAAATGAAGAGTTACAAGACACCTATGTACTTGAATGATTGAATGACAGGACAAAAGAGTTTCTTAATGAATTATAGATGTTTAATGAATGGTTTTAGATAATTTAAAGGATAATTCATGGTTATAAGGTCCATTTTTCACTAATATCATGTAAAGAAGGGTATTTTCCAAAGAGCTAGTCAAGGTGTCAAGCAAGGTTGTAACTCCTATGCCACTTGGAAGATTAGAGTTGATTTAGGAGTGAGACACATGGCCTTGGATGTCTATTTTATTATATCATAAATATTTTTATGGTTTTAAATTTCATTGACACTTTTCAATAATCTTCAACCACATCTCTCTCTCTATCTCTACACCTTTCTCTATATATTGAGCCACTTTTGGCTAAGTTGGTATCCTTTAACTAGGTATGGAAAACCCTTTACCATTTTTATTTAATTTGATAAATAAAATAGATTATTTTTTACCTCATTCTATGACTACATGTAGTGATAAATCTCTAAATGGTTGATCTCATCAAGTGTAGACGTATGTCACCTTTTTTTATGTCATATTTATCTTTCCTCATGTTGTTTAATTCAGGTTGTAGTTGGTATCATTAGGGGTCACTTGTGGGTTTTAAAGTGGAATTAATTTTAAATCTTAGCATTATAATGTCTTACCCTTCTATAAAACATTTATGTAATAAGTTCAGTCTATGATGTGTGTATATTCTTGTTGTCTTGTAGGTCTTAGTGCATTATGCAATGTGTGGTAGTGGTAAAAAACATTTGGTTCATCATCACTATATTTAGGTTTATTTAATTTTTTTCTCCCATTTTTCAAAATAATCATGTAGTGAAAGTGAGCTAAGTGACTTATCAATCAGAGCTAGCCCTTCAATCTAGATGTTTACCGCTACTATAGACAACCCACAAGTCTAGGGGTAATCCCATGTTTCACCAAATTGGAAAAGTCTAAACAACCTTCTCCTAGGGTGAAAATTTTGGTGATAATAGGTTATAAGAAACCCTACTCTTATTAACCCTACTATTTCTCTAAGACCCAAAACTCCTATTATCCATACACAGAGCATCACATATAGTAAAGTGATATATATATTATACCTATGCATATTCCTTAGTAGTATCACTAGATTATCACACCAGGTTCATAATGGGGATATATCTATGATCACACTTTTTATTTGATTATATGAATCATGTCCCTTTCACACATTCCAAAAGAGCCAAAGAATAAAAAAATACTCAAAAATCCAAAAACAATTTTGACATAAAACATATTTTATTAGCTCTTTGGCATCTATGTGTTAATTACGTGTTAATGGATGTCATATAAATTAATTATACATACACATGTATGTGATGTTTCTATTTTAGTGTGATATAGACATACACAAATACATGTTCTCTTTCTATTTTGAATGTTGGGCCTTCCATATACTCATGTCATATGGACATTTAGGGCATCTACCTCTACAATCATGATAATTCCAAGTTATATTATTCTATGTTCAATCTACATTATCATTTTTTGAGATCATATATGTACTTACACATTCCTTTATCCATGATGATATATTTCTTATGGTACTTGATATGTTATGTACTTGACATTTTTTTTTGAACACATTTGATCCATAAGCTAGTATGATATGTTTATGTTGGTTGCTTATGCTTTCCTTTATACACTTATTTGAGTGCCTTGTGTTTCTATTATTTTATTTGTTCTATCATTTTAATATGATCATTTATTTGTGTACCTTATGCCTATGTGTGATTTATCTGACATTTAAATATGTCATTGATGTTTTATTGATATTTAAATATATCATTCTTGATTTTGTGGACATTTTGAATAAGTCATGTCCCCTCAATTGTGTGACATTTGAACATGCCCCTTATTTTTCATCTCCTAGGACAATTTCCTTTTTAATTTATTTTGAATATTCTTATGTGTGTTTTTTATTTTATTATTGATATTTTATTATTTCAATCTCAAGTCATAATAGTTTCTAGCACACCTAATGGCACTTACTACATTATTCACTGGTGAAGAGTTTTGATGTTATCTTCATCCAATCAACTTTTGGAGGCAAGTGTTCAAACATCAGTGGTGAATTTGATCATCCATCAACTAGTTTAATCAACCTAAGTAAATTCCTAATCATCATAATATGGTATGTAAAATCAACCATCTTTTGATTAATATGCTTATTTTCTACCTCAACATCATAATTATCAGGCAAATAATATTTATGTAATCGCCATTACCTAAATGGCCATCAGGAATCAAGTTTTAATCCCATTTAATAGAGGTATTCCACTAAATTTGGCCCATTTTAATGGCATTCTTATGTCTTCCCTTAATAATATCCCATTATTCTTAGGATAAGGTCAAATATTTGCTATTGAGCATATCTAGGATGTTTCTAACCTTTGTTCCATTCATAATGTTATTCAAGATAATGTGGCTATCATATTACTTAATGCTTACTCAAAAGTAAAAACATTACAATGGTATAGAAATATTCCATTGAATTCCATTGCTACCTAAGATGAGTTAGGTGTATCCTTAGTCAGACAATTTGAGGACAAATATGACCACCTATCCTTAGTTGAGTAGCTAACTAATATGAAGAGATCTCATCATGAGTTCATGCCTAATTTTAATCTCATATTCTAAAATATATGGACTAGAATACATGTATTGATCATGCCATCCCCTAAATATGCCTTATTTTATTATTTAAGATCCTTTAATTCTGATACTAATGTGATGATATAGTCCATGGGTGGTAATACCTTGTTAATTGTGTATGAGGTTATAGCAAGAGAAAAAAATAGTTTGATACAAGTTGTTAAACATACTCCAAAGTCTCCAATGCCTATCTTCCCAGAGTTTCAATCTTTTTTACCCCCTTAAGTTCCTCAGTGTCCATCATTAGCCCCTATTCCACCTCCTCAAGCTCAACTTATAACCCATTCTAGTCAAGCTAATGAGCTTAGTGAGCTAAAAGGTTTGCTCCAATTTTTTGGAAATGAAATAGTAAAACTCAAGAGGTAACAATATTAGATTAATAGGCCCTATCAAAAATAGAATCATACCTCTTATTAGCCTTCCAGAGATCAAAAGCCTCCCTATCAAGGATTTAGGGAAAATTGACCACCTTACCAAACAAAATGAGCCATAATTTCATCTAATACATATGCATATCTTAATCTTGATGCACCTTCCACATCAAAATCCATTATTCCCACACCACCTAAAAATAATTTAATGCATGACTCAAATTGGCATCCCTCTAACCTCAATGATGTTTAGAACCAAGCCTTGGTATCATAGAACATCACTATGCCAAAAATGAATCAAGAAGAGTTTTCTCTTCAAGGAGGTTAGTATCAGGAGATAGATTTGGTACCCCAAAGAGAGGCTCAACAAGTTTAATGGTAACTTGATGCCATTAATATCAATTGGTAAATGGATGATTATGTTTCTTTCAATCATGGTGGTGAGACTACTAGTTCAAGTGGTCAAGTTACAACTATAGCTAGAGATAAAATAAGAGCCATTAATGAGGCTCAAAATTTTACTAATGATTCAAGTAATCATAATTTTATTTTTAAAAGCACAAAATAAACAAATAAGAATGTAAAAGCTGGGAAGGTCCTCAAATACCTCTAGTCTATGAACAACTAGTGTTTCAAAAGGTGCAGCCAAAGGTTACTGGAGTTTTATTCAGTATAAATGGATTAAATTAGGAAATAAAATGTTAACATTATCATGTGAAATCCATTACTATTCCAATACAAACAAATATACTCATCCAAGAGCTCGTGCCCCCAAAACTAGTTGAGAAATAAGGAATTATCCTAACTAATTTAGACCAACCAATGAATCATCAATTATATAAGGTACACAAAATGTAAAAATGGGATAAATTTGAGGTGAAATAAAGTAAAAATCTTCCCTTATACCTCAAATTTATAGTTGGTGACTTTTTAGTTCATAATTGTATGGTAGGCAGTAGAGCTAGTAGCACTGTCATGCCTAAACAAATTACAAACAAGCTTAGTCTTATCTATGAACCAAATGTTAAATGAGTATTTCAGTTGGATGTTTCACCAAAAATTATAATATTAATAATTAAAGAGACAAATTTTTAATTGCATGCTTGTCCCAATGTTAACATTTAATAGGATGTAGTTGTGGTGGACTTGCCTCCCTATTTTACCATGTGTTTATCAAGGAACTTTACCTTAAAGATTGGAAGATACTTATCAGGTGATTAGACATATTTGATGTTAATTAACAGGTATGTTACCAAGGTAACCACACATTTTGAACCTATTTAATGATTCTATTTGAAACCATATATGTCAAGTGTTATAAACACCAATTGCCTCATCTTAGATGAGGTGATAGAAACTAGTGTAGAGGAGATTGAATCACCTTTAGATGGGATTATATATTTTTTCCTTGATGAGTGGGCCTATATATCACATTAATATTATAATTATAAATTAATCTAAGAATAAATACTTGGTGTTTATTAATTTCATGATAAATATGCACCAATTCCAACCTTGATGAAGGATGATAAGTCTAGTGATGATCTTTGGTAATTATATTTTTATGGGTCAAGGAATAAGAATGGTAATAAGGCTGTAATGATGTTTATTTATCCATCAAAGAAAAGTTACTTCTCATCTATTAATTTTCAATTTATTTTTTCAAATAATTCTACTAAATATGAGGTACTAGTTCATGGTTTGCAATGGGCTAAGAAGATGAAAGTTAACTCCATACAAGTCTTTAGTGATAGTGAAATTGTAGTTCACCAAGTGAGAGGTATTAATGTATGAAAAAAACATTTCTCAAATATTATAATCATAGGGTGTGGGACTTTATTGAATAATTTTACGTCTTTAACATTCAAGTAATACCAAGAGATGAGAACAAACATGCAGACATGTTGGTTTCCATTGGGGCACAATTTAGTATCCCATATGATGTAAGAAATGAAAAGGTCCAATCAAACATTAAGGTTATTGTAATTCATTTTGTCCTAGATAATAATGATAATTAGAAAGTGTTTGAATATGACAATCATATTATTAGATTCTTATAAGAAGACGCTGAGTTTTCCTCAAGGAATCAATCAAAGTAATTGTAGTAGTATGGTGATTAGATTGTGCAACTAAAAATAAATAAGTTACCCAAGGTATTGGTCACACTTGAGAACATATTCAATGGTGATGATGAGATAAGGAAAAAAAATTCAACTTTGTCATTAGAGGAGGAACATTATGCCGATGTGGAAGTTACACCTAGTAATAGCTTAAGGTTAGGTAAGGTATGTAATTATTAAGATAAGTAAGCTTTTATTAAGTTATGTACAAGTTTTGATGATGTATTTACATGAAAATATAGTTATCTTAATGGATTTGACCCAAGTCTAGCTCAATGCACCATTACACTAGAATATGAAACTAAGTCAATAAGACAAAGACAAAGGCTTATTAATCCTAAGCTTGAGCCTTTTATGAGAGTGTAGCTTCATAAGCTCATTGAGTTAGTTATTATATTTCCAATCAAGCACTCAACTTGGGTGGCAAACCTTGTTTCAACCTAGAAAAATAATGGTGAAATTAGACTCTGTGTTGACTATTGTGACTTAAACAAAGCTTCTTTTAAAGATCACTATCCATTTCCATCTATGGAACAAATTTTATAGTTGGTTATAGGTTTAGAAAGGTTCTCCTTGTTAGATGGCTATAGTGGCTACAATCAGGTTTTAATCAAGAAGGAGGACCAATTAAAGACAACCTTTACCATAAAGTGGGGGACATTTGCATATAGATAGATGACCTTTGGTTTATCCAATGCTGGAGTAACTTTTTAGAGAGCCATGGATATGGCATTCCAAGGCCTTCTTAACAAGTTTATGCTGGTCTATTTGGATTATATAATAGTTTTTTCAAATAAATCAAGTGAGCACATGGTTCACCTTGAGAAAGTGTTTGAAAGGTGTAGATAATTCGGGGTATCCTTAAATCCCAAAAAGTGTGTCTTCATAGTTAATGAAGGTAAGATTCTTGGACATATAGTTTTAAATAATGGTTTAAACATAGATCCTGAAAGGATAGCTTCAATTCTTGCAATTTCCTTTCCCAAGTGAAAAAATATATTTACAAAGTTTCTTAGGGGAGAACAAATTTATGAGAAGATACATATCAGATTTTGCCACTTTAGCTAAGCCACTTATAGCCATGCTAAAAATAATCAGAGTTTCAGCTAGTAAAAGGAAGGATTAAAGAGTTTTTGAGGGAATTAATAAAGCCATGGTTAGTTATCCTATGCTCATGAACCTAGATTTCACAAAGGACTTCATTTTATACACCTATGGTAATATTGACACCATTTCAAGCGTTCTTATGCATCAAAATCATGAGGCTTTAGAAAAGACAATAACCTTATTCATTCAAGGCTTGGAGGAGTATGAAAAAGGTAATATTTTTTAAAAATCATATAATTTTTGTTATAAGGTCTCTTAAAAAGTTTAGATACTTAATGTCTAACAATAAAATACACCTAATGGTTGCCTATCCAAGTATCATGGAGTTTCTCTTAAACAAAGACATAAATGAGAAAAGAGTTGGTTAGATAAAAAAAGGTAATGGAGTATGATTATGGACATCAAGGTCACAAATATTATTAGAGGAAAATGACATTATGAGTATCTAGCCCAAGACTTACAAAAATCCAATGAGGTGGTTATGGTGTTAACTAATGAAGAAGTTGCAGATGATCATACCTCAGCTTCTAGCTAGTATAATGATTTGGTAAGATATCTTCAAGATTATATTCATCACTCTCATCTAAATCTTTAAAAAATAAGATATTTTAGATTTCAATCCATTCCATTTCTTCTTATTGATGGTGTTTTGTTCAATAAAGATATCAATGGCATGTTGTTAAGATACATTGAACAAAATCAAAATGAGAGGTTGATTGAAGAGTTCCATGATGGACATGGTAGAGGGAATTATTTAGTAACGGGCATAACCCATGAGATAATGAGAGGAGGGCATTATTTTCCAACCATATTTGGTGATTATCATGGATGGGTTAGGAAATGTAGATAGTGTGCTATGTTTGTTGGAAAGGTGAAACTTTCAACCATACCTCTCCAACCAATTGTAGTGGATCAAACCTTTGTCTAATAGGGATTGGAATTTATTGGTATAATTAACCCCCCTTCAATATTAGGACATAAATGGATATTGACTACTATAGATTACTTCACTAGATGGAAATAAATAGTGGAATTGAAAGAAGCAAACAAATCCAATGTTCTAGATTTCTATGAAGGTTTGCTTACTATATTTGGAGTCCATTCAACCATTATTTCTAAAAAATTTATGGCCTTTATGGGGTCTAAAATCAGCCAATAGGTAGTTCGATATAATGTCTTTCTTAGCACTTCATCAAAATACTATCCCCAAGGTAATTGCCTTACTAAGTCCACTAATAAGAACCCGTTGAATATCCTAAGAAGGACCATTGAAGATAATCAAAGGTCATGTATTCTCAAATTGAATTCAACTCTATGCTTTGATAAGATCACTTATAATAAGTCAATATCCAAATCCTCCTACAACCTTGTATATGGTAAGGAAGCAAGAATTCCTATTTATCTTGAATTTCCTACCTTAGAATTGATGCATCAACTTGAGTTGTTAGAAAATGAACCTATGGATATTAGATATGCCAAGATTATAGATACAAGACATCAATTCATGCTATCTATGGAAATACATCAAGTAAAAGTAAAGAGAGCCTTTGACAAAGGAGCTTCTTCATGAAGTTTCAAAGAAGGAGATTTGATCCTCAAATGGGATGAGGATATACCTAATCTAGGATGGCATACAAAGTTTGACTCTCTTTGGAGTGGTCCATACATAATCTCCAACTAAAAATCCCACAATGCTTTCTAACTTGCAAGGATGGATAGTTAGGAAATTCCTATCCTAGTTAACGGGATACACTCAAAACATTGTTACTGAAGGTTGATTTCTTTTTCCATAGCTAGTTTGCTTTGTCTTTCCTCCAAGTGTTATCATAGGACATCAATTTGTTTATTTTTGTTTTGTTAGGTTAGCTTCTTTATTTTTTATGTTTCCTTCCCTATTTTGGTGGAATCTATTTTATTTGTAATTTAGATGTCTTTTTACATCCATGAATCAAATTTTTCATTATTCATGAGTCCAAAATTCATGTAAATGGTTTAGGTTATTAAGCATAACATGCATGCCTCTCATCAGAGTCACCAAAAATGTTAACATTTTAACCTCACAAGCTAAATGCCAACCTATATCATTATAAATTCTTGATGGTATTTATTTTATCCCTTGTTTAAAGGAAATATGACTAACTAAAGCTTAGCGAAGCTAGACCATCATTTAAATGTCATACAAGGACAATTTAGTAGTTTGGGACATGTTTGGGGGTATCAAGTTGAAGCTATGGGAACTAGCCATTTAAGTTCAAAATCTTCAAAGGATCCTTAGGTTGAATGAAACATTGATAGATGTCAAAACCTCATTTGATCATGATATAGATATATGACACACTATTATTAATCAAAGTCAAAAAAGTCAAAAAATGCTTAGATTGAGATCAATGGTGCACATTCCTCTATACAAGTCACAATTAATAATCTACAATTAAATATTAGGACCCAAGATCAATAGAACACATTGAGATATGTAGATAAGATCAAAAACACAAAACCATTCAATAAATCAAAAGGTCCTTGGAATAATATCAATGGTCTACATTCAATCAGATCAAAAGATTCAATGGTGAGGATAACATTAGTGGGTCTTAAAGATCCAATAGACTGCATTCAATCATGCACTCAAAGATCAATAACAAGCAAAAGGTCAAAAATTCATAAAATATCAAAGATAAATTAATAGTTTCCAAGTGTCATGACCATAGTAATTTTTAGGTAAATCAATGGTTGATGTTTGATTAGATAAAATATCTAATGGAAAGTGGCAACCTGATGATGTCAGTGGGTCCAAGTAGATTGATGGTACATGATCCATCATGAAAAATCATATCAATCATCAATATCAAAAGTTAAATCTAGTATAATTCAGGTAAATATAAAATATGGTTAAGGTTAAACTAGAGAAAATATTTCAAATGGGTGCCATGGAGGTAGACACACTATTTTTGATAGGTTCATCACCAAAGATAGTAGCATGAATAAAACCCTTTTCTCCATTCTTATACACAAAATATGAACCATTAGGGAGAAATCCATGTTGGAACAAGATCATAATAGATTGATACAATTGTTATAACTACTTTGACATCAAAATTCATCTTTTAAATGACTTGATCCAATCATTGTAACCATAAGGATCATTAATATAGGCTAAAAATATATTGAAAGGGATTGATAGAATTATTTTATCCACCTTCTAGAATTAATCTTAAGCATTATGATCTCTTCTAATTGAATCAATTTTAGATGATTGAAAATCTTGGTCATTATTCTCCCTTCTCCATCCTTCTATGCATGATCCCCGTCTCTCTCATTCCATTCTACTATAAATATAGGATTCTAAGCCTTAAAAAGGATCCCTCTCTTGGGGCATAACTAGACTCCACCAATATTGAACTTTCTAACCTCTTGAGATAAATAGATGACTATTTAAAATTTCATTGTTCTAGTATAGTATGTTTATGTTAGTTTGATTTGCATATGTGGTGGAAATCTCTCCCTTTTCAAGTCCTGATCTCACCTGGATATTAGTTTATGTTGTTATTAAGGTCATGTTTAGTGTTTAATGTCATTTGATTAAAGCTAACAAGTGTATATATTGATTGTTTAGTGCCTTTAATTATACCTTTACATCACTTCCCTTAGGTTTTGATCACTTGGTGAGCTTTTACATGAAATATTGATGCATAATAGACATTTAGAGTTGTAGATTCAATCTTTTGCTCATCTCATTAGTGTTTTTAGAAGTTAAAATAGAGTGAATGAGTAATCAATTTAGGTTCATCACCAACACTATCTTAAATCTCCCTTTAAATTATCTTTCTCTCCCTTTTCACCCTAACAATTAGTAAGTTTTAGTCAAAATGAGCTAAGTGATACATCAAAGGAGCTAGACTCATTAAAAATCATATAAGTGTAACCCAAGATTAGTAACCCACAACCTAGGGTCATTCCCATGTTGGAAAATATTTGGGTAGAGAACCTAAACAATCCTTTGATTAGCTAGGGTGAAATTTAGGTCTCTAACAATTCCTTCATGTGATCACATTATTCTATGCCATTAAATGATACATTTACATAGACATGTTCCATATGTTACATGGTGATATTCATAGCTTATACAATTGTCTTATCATTTTGAGGTAGGTAAATACCAGTTTCTATTCTTCCCTCTCCTGAAGGGGGTGGGATATCAGTGGGGGCATGTCATATAGATAGGTTATTCACATTTGGCACAACTTTATATTCAGTGGGGGCATGATCTAGATGCATATTCTCCATACTTATTTCAGCATGTGGTACGTATATAAATTTTTAGATTCAGTGGGGGCATGTGATATGGGCATCATTCAAATTTTTATATTTAGTGAGGGCATGCTTTATAATCATGTTATACACACTTATTTAGTATTCAACATTTCCATATTATTGTGGGGCATATTTTGGAAACATGTTCTCCACATTGGAACTTCTTTCATTTTTCATATTTATCCATATATATTAGGTTCATGCTTTGAAAGCATTCTCTCCATACTTACATAGTTTCCATATTGGCCGAAGCACACAATAATATAAATTTAGATTCACAGTTGTGGCATAATTATATATATTGGTACTATTTTTATACATAATTTCAACATGAGACATATGTATAGTGCATATGATATGCAATGTGTACCTAATATTCAAAATATAAACTAGATTTAAATTTCAAAACTCTTTTATGGACTTGACCATATCATGGTTTTTTTCATACTGATACCTAGGGTGGAATTTTATGAACTATATCGAGATGATCTACTATAGTAGTTGGTTTTATTTTAGTATGGATTAAGTGATTAAATCACTCAATCTTGAAACAAAATTAGGTTAGAATTGATTGTATCATTTAGCCTTACTAAGTTATAAGTATGATTGGGTTACACGAATGTGCAAATATTAACTATTGAATGGAAATTCACCTTTTCACTAAGGTTGGGGGCATATGTCTTCCAATATATCTCTTTATATCTCCTTAGATATATGTAATTTCTAAATTTATATATATTTTCCCTCATATTAGTTTTAGATACCTATAATGATACATCTTTTAAATCAACTTGCCAATAGGCAAGGAGGTTACATCAACACACATGTGTACTCTTAAACCTTTCTCTTTTAATTTAAATCTTTCAATACTTTCAATTTTAGATTTTATACACTAATTATACACTATAACATGATCTTAGTGGAAATTTATTCACCATCAAAGAACTCAAGTTGGGCTCACACAAAGACAAAGTGTATTATACACACCCATGTATGAATTCCTTTCTTTTAAACTAGTGATTTCATTACTAAATTAAATGGGGGGAAAATTTAGATACCATTTTTGAATTATATAACACATTAGTCTTGTACACTTGGTAAACTCAAACATTAGCTATCCCTATCAGTTATTGACCTTTCCCATTATATGAAGTCTTGAATTTACTATATATTCTACCCCTTGACCTATCTCACAGTCTAAAAATTATTATGTTGATGACCTAGGCCTTCTATCTTAACCATAAATCTCAAAACTTGTTTATCTTCCATCTCTAAATTTCTAAGTCTGTACCTACATTCTTACTCCCTGGACACTAATGTCTAGGATAGACACCTACATTGATGCTAGTGTCATGACCTAACACAAGTGTTTAGTTCCCTAAACTCATCTATTTTATAAATGAAATGTATCCTAATGGTTGGCCTATGTCCTTTAATTTGAGTTATTTCTCCAAATGGATTATAGAAATATAATATCAATCCTCATTCATTCCTTGCCTATAAAATACCAAAAGAGACTAAGGCAGCTTATCAAAAGCATTAAATTGAGCACTTAATTGAGGAAAGGTTTCCTATTTCGATAACAATCATAAGGACAACACATCTATAGGTTTGAATTACTAAAGGAGTATCTTGAGAGCTATATTTACCAAGTTACAAGCTAGTTCACTATTGTACATGCTTATCACATATTTCATGGTTCATACACAATCTAAGGCATAAGGGAGAACACATCAGTCTAAGACCCTTTTTAGAGTATTAGATATATAGGTAGAACCTATTAATATAGGTGTATTTGGGTCAATTCAAAACCATGTGCCCACTAACCCATTTCACCCCATGGTCACTATAAAGATAAAGAATAGGGGTTTTACAACTTCATTAAGAGTGATATTCCATGACCCAAATCTGAATTCACCAGAGCAAAGGAGAAGAAAAACCTAAAATCATCTAGGTGGTCACATCTTTTTCTATCAGGTATTCTATATAAGACAATTATGTTGAGTTAAGAAAGTAGAAATTGATGTATCTATCCTAGGCTAATGTTAGTTTTTATAGCTTTAGGAACATATAAACCAAAATTTGATGACTATTGTAAAACTATCTTCCAATTTGATTCTTACCTATTCTAGATCCCCAATTACATTATCATCAAAACAAGCATATTTTTAATTACTATTTTTAACACAACTCAGCACAATAAAATTAGTGTATGTTTATATCTAAGTTTAGCACCCAATTGGCCTCCTATAGATATAATTATAACCTTTGTTCTTATTATTTTATATACCCCTTTAATAAATTATCTAGGTAACATCAACCTAGAAACACAAACTATTTTAGGATTAAAAACTACTACACAAGATACTCCTTATGATTCTACAAAAGTAAATTGGATTTTATCTAACAAATGGTATAGACGTTGGGTGACAAGTTCTTGAGCATGTAAAAGTGAATGGGAAATACCATGTCATAAAGTTCCATAGGTATAATAGGACCTCAAATATATCTATAAATAACACATAATAATAACCACCTAATAAGATGCCTAAAATAAATATCTTGGAAGCAACACTACCTAATTGGTGAAGAGTTCACAACATAATATAGTGAGTTGGTTTGCATAGAGTTCTAAACTTATTTTTAAATCTTTCAAAAGTAAATAGATATGTGTGAAGGTATATAAAATCATCTAAATCCACCTCATTCCATTACTCCATGTCCTTAAAACACAACAATGGTCTTTGAGACATATAATTTCCTATTTTTAGTGGAAAATTATAATAAACCTAGAGATAATACAAACAAAATCCTTTATTTTCAGTATATATATAGAGTAATAAATAAATATTAAGGAATAAATAGCATACTAATTATTTAATTCCTCAAAATAATAGTGTTACTACTCCTCTAGATCCTAATGAAAACAAAAATTTTCCTCCTTCAAAAGGAAGTGTACAGCAACAAAGTGTAAAGACACAGAGCAAAGGTAGATATAATATAGGTAAGGATATGATTAAGATCAAGAAAACTATCAATATTCATGATCTAGCTTATATTATTTAACAAAGAGAATTATTTATTAAGACCTTTATTGAGAGATACCTCACTAATAAATCAAATGTTTCTCATAACAACATGGTCATTTACAAAGACAAGCCTAAAGTACTACCTTTTTTATTAACTATAAGAATGTTTCAAAATAATGTGGATAATGGTTTCATTAGTCAAGTGCCTTAGCTAGTGTGATGTCCATAATTATATGTAATAAATTGGCCTTGTCCCTAGATAGGTATAAAAGAGTGGTGTTACAATTGGATAAGTCCTTAGTACCACGTATTGGGGAGTTTTTAAATGTACACATGTTGCTTAATTATGAGCCATGTATATAATAGTACAAAGACAATATGGTAGTTGACATCCCTAAGGATTATGTTTTAATTTTGAGTCATTATTGGTCAAATATGTTGAATAGGTACATGGAAACATACTTCTCACATATGTGGTTTCCTTAGAAAGGAGTAACTAATCAAATTCAAGTGGATAGAGAACCAAAGATGAAGTACCTAATTATAAAATATAATTCCAAGAATGAGAAGATCGATTTACATCCACACATGCAAGTGTTTATACATTCACTACAAAGCATTTATCTCATTAGTGAGAATTTGAGGGTTATTCACAACTATGGAGTCTACACTTTGATGATGTTAGATATAAGCAAGGTTTTAGTGTTGGCATAGTTCTGATTGACCTAGATGGGAAAAAATATGTAGTTGCCTATAGGTTACATATTCATTGCACCAATAATAAATTTGAGTAGGAAATTATATTTTTTGGCTATTAATTTTCACTAAAACACAAAATCAATAAAATATGGATATTTTGAAATTAAAAACTAGTTGTCAACCAGATTAGAATAAAATATCAGTGAAAACTTACCTACTTGAAAAAATATAAACACAAAGCCTAGGAACTGATTGAGTCCTTTGAGGCATTCAACATCATAGTTAGTCCAAGAGAATAAAATTAGGAAACATATATTGGAATTAGATACTGATATGGGGTGAATTAGTTTCTTAATAATATCTATTCAATTCCATTCATCATCTATTCACATAAAATATCAATACATATATAAAGAAACTACACAAGCATATCATGAGAGAACACAAAAGATATGTGGGAAACCATCTTGAGGGATAAAAAACACTAAACCATGCATATGGAATCTATTAATATAATTTTAAGATCCAAATTTTAGTAAAGTACCAACCTCACAAGGAGCTCTAACCCCTACCTAGCTAAACACCAACTCAACTAGTCTTTTATAGGCTCTATCTTGTAAGGAGGATCCAACCCCCTAGGTATATTAGAACCAAATAATTCACCTATGATATTTAATCACCTTATAATACCAATTAATAACTTAGATATACATGACAACCTTATTTTTCACTCTATACCCTTCAATCTCCTTCAAATAACCTCTTAGGCCTTCTCGCTCAAATAGCCCTCTCTTTGGCAAAATTAGGTCAAATGACCTTACTCAACACCTATATAAATATATTTATATACTAATTTAATTTTAATATAATATATTTTATTATATTTAATAGCTTAACCTATTCTTTAAAAACACTATATCCTTCATTTAATAGCTCATTTCTCTAACTAGTCAAAATAGGCTTGTTAGGCCTTGACTTTATACACGATTATTTCTCATACCTATATTGGTCAATTAAGGACCTATCCATAATTTTATTATTATTTAAATAGATAAATACACATTTTTATTAAGTGAAACAACATTACATACTTTTCATCCATAAGGACCAAATCCACCATTAGGTCTTATGGAGACCTTACACAATTTGATCTATTGTATCCTCACATTACCATTCTAACCCTTAGAAACACTTCTTGTCTTAATAAATAGATGATACACTTCATAAATTCATCCAATATACCCTTTATAATTTCAGATTGGGTCCCCAACTCCATTTTTCCCATTTAACTACTTGGACCTAGCAAGTAGGTCTCCTTGCCAATAGGCCTTCTTAGTACCTAAAAGTTTGTCTCATAAATTTGAACCATATACACAAATTTACCAAAAGAAACCTACATAAAATAATATGAATATAATATTAAATACTTAAAAAAATTATAAAAATTCTTGGTCTTCACCACATAGGATAAAAGGCCTTAGGAATACTTCTACAAAAGGCTTAGTCAAAAACACCAAACATTGTCATCACATAGTCAAAAACATTTAACTCTTCAAGATTGAACAAGGACTTTTAATGAATAAAAATACATTAAAATTATCATATGAGTCCTTTATAACACATTTAATATATTTTTATCATTAAAATTAGTGAAAAATGAATCAGTAACATCCTTTTCACACACACACACACACAAAAAAAAAAAAAAGTTACCTGTAGGACCAACAACACAGTCAAGAAAATCAACTTATAGAACACCTATAGGAATTTTTTTTTGATATTATAATGTATTTTTTTGAAATTTATCATCCTTATATAATTTTTTTAAATATATATTTAATGTTTATATATCAATATTTGTCTTATAGACCAATCTCACTATGTCACTCTACACAAACATTATAATGTTACATATACCAGTTTAATGACAATTTTTTTCATAGGTTTAGGCATCATCAACACTTATATAACAAGGGGATAATATGGATAGGTATTTTATAATTATCCCATGCCTTAGGATCCATCCCTAGTCTCTAAAAATAATCCCTAATCTCATTCTCATTCTCACCTAGTTTTCTCACTATTCTACTCATTAGGCCAGTTTAACGATAGGCTAACTTCCATGACTAGGTTAGCACAGTTTTTGTTATAAAATTATTTATAAAATTTAATGGGAATAAAATATATGTATTTAACATAATATTCCATCCATTTTCATGTTTTAACCTAGTCAATCCTACATGTAATATCAAAAACTCTAAAAGTAAGGGTTTTCCTTTAGCTTCTACTCACTATCAAGATAAACAAAAACCACCCAAGGAAAAATTTAAGAGTAATTTACATGTTAAAAATTCCAAAATAGGTTAAATAGACCATTATAACTGATAACCAATTAAATATTTCCTATCAGGTATTTGTTAGGGTTTTAAGAGGGTTTTCACTACCTTACCTTCTTAGCAATCATTCAAAAAGGATTGCCCCTTCATTCCAAAAACAATGATAGGAAATTCAATATATATAACTTAAAAAAATACCATGAAGTGATCAATATTTCATTTAAATCTTACACATGCCAAAAATCATGAGAAACTTATTCTTAGGTTTGTAATACCCCATTCTATGCACATAGGGAACCTTATCATAGGTTCTCATGCATTCTCCTTCAGGTATTAAATTAAAACTTTTTTCAAACACTTATCATGACCTGAAACACCTCTATAAATTATTTCAATAGATTTTATACCTTTTAAAATGATCTTGACCCATGTTTAGGCCATTATATGTCACTTTGCATACAAGGCCTTATATTGTTAGCCATACTTAAACTATGATTAAACTATGATCATGCCTTGAAACCAATTAAACTATATTAAAAACTTAAAAATCATGTCATTTTAATTTATGCCATGTTTATACACTACTAAAATTTCTAACACAAGTCTCCAAAGACTCAACTCACATGCTACCAAGCCTATGTCATCTCACTAGGTCTTTTAAGTAAAAATTAATCCTCAACACTAGACCTTAAAAATCATACATGGTATATTAAGTAAAAATTAATCCTCAAGCCTATGAATGGTATTTTAGGAAACTTTTACATCGATGTATTGACCTAAATCCCAAATATTCACCATGCATCATGCATATATATTCTTCATAGAGCTAAACTAGGCTATACAGGATACCTAGTACTCAGAGCTTGGACACAAACAAGCTATATCTCAATGATGTCATTATTTAAACATGATTTTATGAAAAAAATTAAATTATCAATATAATTTATGTGCTCTATCACATTAAAAATTTGTACCAAGACATCATATAGAATACAATAACTTGTTTGACCCATGTGCTTACCTTATATGCTCCTCAGTACTTAGATCTTAATCAAGATGCTTCCTTTGTATATTGAACATGATATTGACATGTCATCAAACCTCAAAAGGAATACCAGGTTTCCTTCAAATTTTATCTCAATAGAGAGATAAAAATTCTTTGTCACACACCACTTCACCAATCATGACATCAATTCTAACTTTTGATATGAAGTACATTCAACTTAACTTTTACATCAATGACAACATCAATGACTTAATGCCAACACTAGGAACATACCTAAAAAATCTCCCCCTTTATCATTGATGGAAAACATTATTAATCATAGAAGATCATTCTATTTACTTTAAGATGGATTTTATTCAATACTTGATCCTTAAAATAGTAACTTTATCCCCCTTTGACATTAATGACAAAGGTTAACCTTCTTAGAAACTATTTGATATTTAGACCTAGGGAAACATATATATTTTTTTTAGAAAACTCATCAATCCTTGCTATCATAATATTTAGCATAGACTAGGTTTACATATCTACTCATGAGACATGCATAACTCCCTTTTCCTTCATGAAAATTCAAGTCATTTTCAAAACTGTGACTTGGTTTGATCAAGTCATAATACAAACTTTTTCTGAATTGTCTCTTGAGATCACACATGTAGTAGACTTCTTTGAATAAAAATTGAATATAAATATCTCATAATATCACAAAACTCTCCCTATGACTGAGCATACTTCATTCTTATTATTTTCTAGTTGAGTACCTCCATGAAGCATAACAAAGTCACCTCTACTCTAGAGAACTAGAACAACATAAGTTTAGGAGATTCTTAGGTCTCCATGTCTATGCAAGACTAAACATCCTTAATGATACTTTTATGCTTGATTTGTCCTTCTATATTGACCCCTTCAGTCTTTTCTTGAGCAACATTATGGCTTTATTTATTGGTCTTGTTTTCTTCATCAATAATATGAGCTGATAGAGAAAATTGTTGGCACTCCTTTGTATGTTAATTTTGTTCTATCATGAAAAATAGTCCACTTGGACTTAAAAATTAGTTATCAACCTTAGCTTCCTAAGGTTTCCACTTACTATTTTGTCTTTTTTTTGTGATCTAGAAGGCTAAAATTTCTTGTCTTGTCTTGATAAGTCATTCTTATAGTATTTTTCAATGTGATGAACCTTATGATAATTGAAACATGTTATCCCTCTAGATTCAAAGGCCTTCTCCAATGCCTTAATATATGACCAAATTTATTACATGAATAATAATAGACATTGAAAGGACTATCATACCTTATGTTATTAGGTTTCCTAATATTATTTCCTTATGATCTATCATCACCCTTATTCTTTGGTTGATATTTAACCCTTTTGATCACATTAGTGTCCTTCTCTTAATCTCTAATGAAGGCAAAGCCTATTTTTTCATTAGTAGGCTTTTGACTACTTAGGAGGTAATATAGATCATTGGTTCTCTTTTAAAACCTTATAAAGGACTTGAAATTGTTTCATGAGTGTTTCAATTTAGTTCTCAAGGAATTTACTTTAACTACATACCTTTCACATTCCTCTTCTTTTTCCTCTAGGCCTGTAGTTATAATTTCAAGTTAACTTTCTACTTGTTTGAATATTTCCTTTTGTTCTTTAGATTTATTGCTTAGTCTATCTTCAAATAAGTTGATTTTATCCTAATAGTCTTTGATAAGAGACCTAATTACCCTATTATTTTTATTTTCCATCTTCAATTCTCCTAGAATATTCATCAACTCAACCTCAAAATCCACCTCATCTCCTTCATTTCAATCACCAATAGCACCTCCAATCCATATGGATTATTCTGGATTTGAGAAGCTTGCTTATTCATCCATGAAGAGAACCTCATTGACATCAGGACTATCACCCTCATGATCAATTTAAGAATCACTTATCTCAGTCTCATTGGATGAGCTAGAATCTTTCTTGATGTAAAGACTCATTTTATTTTTGAATAACCTTTTCTTATTTTCATATATTCTAAAGTTTTTATTTATCTTATCATATTATTAAGACTTTTTATCATCATCATGATCTTCATAATGATATCCATCATCCTTTTTCTTATGCTTATGAGGACATTTTTTGGAAAAATGTCCAAATTCTCCATAATTGAATCATTTAAAAGGTAGCATACCCAAGTATCCACTTGAAAATATCTTTGATTTTCTTGTAAACATAGCTATTAAATCATCATCACTAATATCATATTCATAATTATATTTGACTTTCTTACCTTACGACTTCTTCTATTTTGGATTCTTTTCTACCTTGAATATAACTTCCTTCTTTGTGGATCTTTCTTTAGTTATCCTCATATCATAAGTTGTTAGGATTACATGAAGTCCATCCATCTCTATCTTGTTTAGATATTACATCTCTTTAATAGTAGATACCTTGGAATCAAATTTGGGAGTTATAACCTTAATAAGTTTTGAACAAAAATATTATTTTTCAACTCATCTCATAAACCTCTTATGATGTTGAGCACTTCATCAACCCTTAACAAGCAGGCTACAATGGTCTCATCTTTATTCATCTTTACACTCTCAAATTATCTTCTATGGGTTTGTAACTTGGCCAACTTGACCTTGGAATCTCCCCCATGAATATTTTTAAAATTATCCCACATTTATTTGGTAGATATATAGTTAATTACCTTATAATTCCTTCCTCTAATATGCCACACATAATGCCATTCATTACTTTTGATTTATTGTCGCTAGCTTTCTTACCTATTGCATTCATAGGAAGAATAGGTAGTACAGTATATCCATCAAACAATAATTTAAAAACATCATGACCTTGATACATTATATATTTACTCATCATAACACTCTAAAATGTATAATTGGATTTATTTAATAATGGAGCTTTGCTAGTTGAAAAACCTCCTTGTGCTTGACTAGCCATCTTAACTTTATTACAATCTCATTTAGGTTATTAGACCTCCTTAAAATGATATGATATGATAAAAATTATTATAATTATCTACTAATAATTTTTGGTGGAGATGAATCAATTTTTTAACAATATATATTTAATTCCATTCATAATTCTATTTGCATAAAAGATCAATGCATAAATAAATTAACTACACAAGCATATCATGAGAGAACACAAAAGATATGTGGGAAACCCTATTGGGGGATAAAACCCACCAAAAAATTAAATTTAATATATTCATATAATTTAAGATCAAAATTTTAGTGAAGCACCAACTTCAGAAGGAGCTCCAACCCCTACCTACTTAAGCACCCACTCAACTAGTTTTCTACAAGATCTATCTTTTAAAGAGGCTGCAAAACCCTAGGTAGATTAACACAAAATAAGTCACATATTATATATAATAAAATTATAACACATTTTTATAACTAAATTATATATTAAAACCTTATTTTTCACTCTTTACCATTTAATCTCACTCAAACAACCTTTTATGATTTCTCACTCAAATAACCCTCTCTTTGGTAGAATTAGGTCAAATGACCTTTCTCAACACATGTAGAAAAATAGTTATATAATTATGGAATTATTATATTATACATATTTTTATATTAAATACATTAACCTATTCTCCAAAAACACTATATCCTTCTCTTAATAGCTCAATTCTCTAATTAGTCAAAATATGCTTATTAGGCCTTGACATTATACTTGATTCTTTATCATACCTATCTTAGTTGGATAAGTAACTCACCATAATTGGATTATTATTTAAATATATAAATAAACATGTTTAATAATTGAAAAAAACAATACATAAGTTTTTCATAGTCCATAAGGACTAAATCCACCATTATGCCTAATGGAGACCTAATGTAATTAGGTCTATCTTATCCACACATTACCATTCTAACCCTTAAGAACACTTATTGTATTAAAAATGTATTAAAAACTTAATAAATTAATCTAATATATCCCTAATAATTTTAACTCATGTATCCAACTCCATTTATCCCATTTCACTACTTGGACCTACCAATTAGGTCTCCTCACCAATAAGCCTTCCTACTGCCTGAAAGTTTATCTTGAAAATTTAAACCATAGACATAAATTTACCAAATAAAACATGAATAAAATATTATTAATATGATATTAAATACTTAAAAAAAATTCCCAAAATTCTTTTGTCTTTACCACATTGGCCAAAAGGCCTCAATAATACTTTTGTAATAGGCTTACTCAGAAACACCAAACATTATCAACACATAATCAAAATCATTTGACTCTTAAAGATTTAAAATGTAATTTAAATGAATAAAAATACATTAAAATTATATTATTAGTCCTTTATAAACATTAAATATCTTTGTATCATTCAATCTAGTGAAAAATGACTCAACAACATCCTTTCCACACACAGAGAGAAAGTTACCTGTAGGACCAAAAACATAGTCAATAAAATCAACATGTAAAACACATGTGGGAACACTTATGTGATATTAAAATGGATTTATGTGAAACTTTAGTATCACTATATCATCTTTGGAAAGATATATTTCATGATCATATATCAATATTGGTCTTATAGACCAATCTCATTATGTCCATCTACATAGACTTCACTATGTTAGATAGACCAATTTGATGACAAAATTTCACATAGGTGTAAGAATCATAAACACTTATATAAAAATGTGATAGTAGGTATAGGTATTTAATAACTACCCCATGTCTTAGGATCCATCCCTAGTCCTCTAAGACCAATCCCTAATCTCATTCTCAGTCTCACCTAGTTTTCTCATTGTTTTAGTCATTAGGCTAGTTTAATGATAGGCTAACTTCCATGACTAGTTTAGAAAAAATTTGGTTTTAAAAGTGATAAAAAAATTTCTTGGGTATTAAATCTAAGTCTTTAAAATCATCCACCATCTATTTTTATTCTTTGACTTGGTCAACCCTACTTGTAGCATCAAAAACTTTCAAAATGAGGGTTTTTCACTAGCTTCTACTCAATATGAGGAAAAAAACCACTTGAGGAAACATTTAAGAGTATTTTTCATTTTAAAAACACAAAAATAGGTCAAATAGATCATTATGAGCCATAACTTATTAGATATTTCATATCAAGTCTTTTTCAGGGTTTAAAGAGGCTTTTGACTACCTTAACTTCTTAACAATCATTCATAAAGGATTTCCTTTAAAATCCAAAATAAATTCTTGGAAATTAAATCTAGGGACATTAAAAAATATCAATAATTTCTCAAGATCTCATGCAAAGGTTTCACATGCCATTGAATATGATAAATTTCTTCTTGGGTTTACAACACCCTATTCTATGTATACAGGGAACCTTATCATAGGTTTTCATGTTTTCCCCTGTAGATATTGTATAAAAAATTGTACACACACTTATCATGACCTCACACACACACACACACACACACACACACACACAGATATATATATATATATATATATATATATATATATATATATATATATATATATATATATATATATATATATATATATATATATATATATATATATAAACTCTTTAAAGAGCTCTTGCACCTTTATAAATGATCTTGACCCCTATTTAGGCCATTATAGGTCACTTTACATACTAGGCTTTATATTGTTAGTCATGTTTAGACTATGATCATGCTTTTAAACCACTTGAAATATATTCAAAACTTCACAAAAATTTCATATGACCTTGTACCAAGTTCATACACTACTAAATTTAATCACATAGGTCTTGAAAGGCTCAATTCTCATGTTACTAGGCCTATGTCAATTCACTAGGTCTTCTAAGTAAAGATTAGGCCTCAACACTAGACCTTGAAACTCATCAATAAGCTTCTTTATCTCTTTGATCATTTTAAACATATATTAGGACACTTTTTCATGCATGTAATAACCTAAACCACAAATATTTATCATACATCATACATACATCTTCTTCACAGAGCTAGACTAGGCTATGTAAGATACCTAGTACTCAGAGTTTGGACACAAATAAGATAGATCTCAATGATGTAATTATTTAAACATGATTTTTTTAAAGGAAAATCAATTATTAATAGACTTTATGAGCTCTGACACATTACAAATTTGTACCAAGACCTCATATAGAATACAAGGATTTTTTTGATCCATGTTCTTACCTTGTGTGCTCCTCGATACTTAGATCTTAATCAAGATGATTCACTTGTATCTTGAACATGATATTGACATGTCATAAAACCTCAGAAAGAATACCAAGTTTCCTTCAAATTTTATCTCAATAGAGAGACAAAATTTCTTTGTCACACACCACTTCATCAATCATGACACCAATTCTAAATTTTGACATGAAGGACATTCAACTTAACTTTGAAATTAATGACAACATAAATGCCTTACTACCAACACTAAGAACATGCCTCAAAATTATATTCAATAGTAGTGTCATCTACCAACTTATCACTAATATAATAATTTAAAATGTAGAAGTTTTTATTAGAATTACCCCTCTATCTCAGATAACATGGAGAACCTTCAAGTCTTTGATGATGATCAATAGATCATATAGTTTATGAGAAATTATGAAGCCTTTGAATCTCAAATATTAGATGAAAGGGGTTTTTAGCATATAAACATATAATATATGGGATATAATGGTATCTTAAAACTCAAATAGAATAAAATACCCATGGGAATGGTATCATTGGAGTGAACATTT
Organism: Torreya grandis; assembly: GCA_037957365.1. Taxonomy (NCBI): domain Eukaryota; kingdom Viridiplantae; phylum Streptophyta; class Pinopsida; order Cupressales; family Taxaceae; genus Torreya; species Torreya grandis. The sequence continues at coordinate 1,805,712 of JARHVA010003548.1, read as the reverse complement.
TACATGGATCCATAGGTTGAAAATTAAAAGTAGTATAAGATAAGCGAAACTAATTTTGTCAAAGAGAACCTAGGAACTGATGAATAGCTTTAGTATATAAACCTTGGAGTTAGTTGATCTAAACTTGATAAGTAGATATTGAAATAATTATTGATATAATACAAACATGTGATTTCTTAGACCTATAAAGACCTAAAAGTATTTGATACTAGAGTAATTATACATACCATTCCTTTCAATCAAGGGAATTAAGCCATTTAGATAGTGTCAAAGGCTAGTGAATCCAATTATAGAGACCATCATTAAAAAATATCTTTAGAATATATTAGATGCTAATATTGTAATCCTAATTATGCATTCCACTTGGGTTCTAACCTAGTACTAGTCAAGAAAAATAATGGTGAAATCAAACTATGCTTTGATTTTAGGAACTTGAATAGAGCATCAAAAAAGGATAACTATCCTTTGTCCTCATTATATGAAGTAATACAGATGGTTAGTGGGTTTTAAATGATATCCTTTATGGATTTATTTTTAGGCTATAATCAAGTGTTGGTAAAAATGGAGGATATAATGATTATGGATTTTAACACCAATTGTGTAACTTTTGCATATAGAAGGATGCCTTTCATCCTAATTAATGCAAGAGAAACATCCAACATGCCATAGAAGTCTCCTTTAAAGGGCTCATTATAAAATGTATCATCATATACATGGATGATCTTACTATGTTTTTGAAAAGTAGAGCTGATCATGTGATCCACTTGTAGAAAGTGTGTGACAACTGCATGAAATATGGAGTGTCACTAAATACAAAAAATAACATATTTAGGGTTATAGAGGGAAACCTAATAGTCCATGCCATTACCACAGACAAGATTTTTTATATATAATAAATCCAATCCATTTAGAAGATAATTCCCCCTAACAATAAAAAATAATTAAAGCATTTCTTAGGAAAGATAAACGTTGTACAAAAGTTTATTTATAGATTTTAATAGATTATCAAGTCATTGAATTCCATGCTAAAGAAGGATGATAAGATAGAATGGATAACTAAAGCCCAAAAATTATTTCATAATATTAATATTGATATCACTCAAGATCCAATTTTGATTATCCCTAATTTTACTAAATATTTATTTCTATATTTGTTTGATTCATAACAGACTAGCAATAATACTCACACAAGAGGTAAATGGAAACAAACACCTATTTGCCTTCATGAGTACTAATTTGAAAGATGCAAAACTAACATATTCAATGATAGATAATCAAATATATGCCTTGATAAAATTATTGAAGAAATACAAGTATTATATTATTAGAAGCAAGACATACACCATCATTCCAAACCAAACTCTTAATCTCACAATCAGCCAAAATGAATTGGGTGAAGAAGAGATAAATGGATTGCTAAATTAAAAGAGTTTGATCTTAAAATTACACATACTAAGATATTAAAAGGATAAAGAATCATCCATCTCATGACTAAAATAGATTTTCCTATTTAGATTAGGAAGATCAATGAAAGAGGAGTAGCTAGTGGTAACTGGTCTGCCAACATTATCCAATACTTACTCATAGGTACATGTCCCTTGAGTTGAAAAAAAATAAAATGTGGATCCTTAAGATCAATTCATCCCATTAAAATATCAAAAAGTGAGTTTTGTATAAAATAAACTATGATGGAATCTACTTGATGTGTGTCTCAAGACAAGAAGCTAAAATATCTTAGATAATTTACTTCAAATGATAGGTATTGTGTATCCTTCTAAAACAAATATAGCTCAAAAGATCCCGAGTATGGGTTATTACTAGCCTACTATTTTCAAGTATTATCATAATCATGTCAGAACATGACATGAATGCTAAGTATTCAAAAAATGGAAGTGCGTGTAGTTATGCCATTATATCCTATGATCAAAGGATGCCCTTTTGATCAATACTCTCTTAACTTTATTGAAGTAATCAATCTATATTATTTATCAATGCACAAGTTTTTTAATCACTATTGATAATTACACCATGTGGATAGAGGTAGTGGCTACAAAGAACTCTAGGACTCAATATGTGATTAAATTTATAGAAGAGAATATATTGACTAGATTTAGAACTCTAATTTCTTTGGTCTATGATAATGGTCCAGATTTTCAATCTAAAAAATCTATTAAATAGGCATACAAAGAACTATAGGACTCAATATGTGATTAAATTTATAGAAGAGAATATATTGACTAGATTTAGAACTCTAATTTCTTTGGTCTATGATAATGGTCCAGATTTTCAATCTAAAAAATCTATTAAATAGGCATACAAAAATTATATTAGCATCAAGTTCTATTTGAATTATTATCCATAAGTAAATAGAGTTGTTGAGTCCATTGTTAATAATTTTATGGATGCCATCAAGAAATTACCAAAATATCAAATAAGATAATGGCACCTACTATTGAACTATGTACTATGGGAAAATAGAACAAGGCATAAGCAAGCCTTCAAGACTTGACCTTTCCTAATAGTGCATGGAAAATAATTAGTTTTTATTATTACTCTCAAAATACCAATGTATCAGTTCTTACAAGATTAAATGGGATAATATGAGAGGATTCATTTCAAGTTGATTGATATAGTCTAGATGGAGGATGCACACATAAAAACATTGCATATCTTTAGCAAGCACTAAGAAATTATCAAGATGTGATTCAACAAAATATCCAAGATCAAGGCATTTATAATTTATGACTTAGTATTTTTATGAGATAATGCACATGAAAATAAAGGACATTATGACAAGTTCACTCTTTTATGGATTGGGCCATACCAAATCTATGAAATCCTTGGTAACAATTTTTTTATTTGAATGACTCCTAAGGTAATTATCTTTCTTTTCCAGTGAATGGGAAATTTTTGAAACATTATTTCATGGTTGCCCCAACTGGAGATTATTTTGAATGAATATAAATTCCACCATAGAAGTAGGAATAGATTAGATCATTTTATTTATAGAATATTTTCTTTATTTATATCATTTGATTCATTAGATAGATATACTAATTTTGTAGGTTAATATTTCCATGTTTTCTTATATTAGTTCCCTGTTTTCAATGTTTTATTTCAAAGTTAGATATGCTGATTTCTATATTAGTTGTTTAAATTTTATAATATTCAGATCAATTTCTTATGTTAAATCTTGAAAAGATGTGCCAAAATAAAAGGGAAATAATTTGATAAGTACACAACTATCATCCACTAGGATTTATTCTTTTAATACTAGGATATATCGAATTAAGGTATGTGTTATGACTAAAATCAAAATTTTATTTGAATTGAATAAGTGTAATAGGTCTTTGAAAGTTGCTTTGATACACTCATGCAAATTTCAAAAAGATTTTTCATTTTCAAATATCAGCTACACTCTTACATGCTAAAACTTGGATGAGGGATGATAAACATTGAAATGGATGTATTATAACATGGACATAATATAAAATAAGTTTTATTACACCTAAACTCAATCAATGGTGGTTCCCAACCCTTTCATCTATGTTAAAAAAAAATCATGCAAAATTATGGAGGAAGGGTAATTCAAATATCTCTATTGGGGATACAAATGCCCAATTGGTAATAGAGTAATTATTATAATTTAATTAGAGGTATATCTATTAGGGTTATGTACACTCGAATAGAAAAAAATAAACACCTAATATTTTATTAATATTTATAAAATCAAGAAGTCAAAATGAAACCTACTGTGTTTATCCAAATCTATGTCAAAAATATCATAGCAAGGGGTAAATGAATTCCACATAATCATAAATAAATCCTTTAACTTAAAAGGGTTAGTATGTTTCAGGAGGGAGTTGGATCCTCTTTAAATTATGTAATCTATTTATTATTTTATTATAAAATTTTAAAGTTTTATCATATTTCATTAACCAAAAAATATAAGTTCTCAAATACTCATGAGTATTTCCCCATTTACTAACCATTTATTATGTCCCAACACACCCCCATTTTGAAAATTTAAAATAGGGACACATTTTCCCTAAAAAAAATTCTTCAAAATAAATTATAAAGACATCATAAATTCTAAGGTTAAATTGTTATTTTGATTACTTTGCTACTTTATTAAAGGATATAATTAAAACATTATTATATTTTTTATGAAGGAATTGGAATTTTTAAATTATCCTTTTGAGTGACTAATGATATTAAATGCATTATGTTTTAGTCTTTGTATATTTTGATTTAGTCATATGTAGGATATTTCATGATAGAGTTTTTTCTATTTCATCTATAGGATATCTATGAGATTATTTAATCTTACAACATGTCATTATCTTTTGCATCCATGGTATTAGAAATTAAACCAAGTATTAATTCTTATAGGTTTATAGGATTATCATAAGTGTCACCATCTCACTCCTCCATAGCTATCTAGTACTAAGACAAATTTTAAAATATTTTGGGTTTTTGAATAATTGAGATTATGCCAAGTGTCACCATCCTGCTAACCCACAACCCAAAGAGAAAATACACATCATAAAGTCATCCATTTAATTGGATCAAAAAGATATTTTCATGTATCACCATCCTTCTCATTACATCCAAAAGAATATGAACAAAGTTCACTAACTTTAATGAACTTTTGAGTCTCTAAGATTATTCCAAGTGTCATGATATTACTAATGTATGGATGACATCATCAAGATTATATTATATGGTCATATAGACAAGTAGGACGATGGAAATTATCCACATGGCATCATTTTAGGAACCTGTAGTCTAACATAATAAGGTATATATTCAAATTTTAACGATCCTCTAGAATATCAAAATTACTCCATGTGTCATAATTCCACTAATCTATGTTTTACACATCATAAACAAATATTTTTTCACTCTAGACACATGAGTCACCAAGATCATGCCAAGTGTCATCATCCTAAGAGCATATAACAAAAGAAGTAAAGTACAAAAGATCTTAACTCAACACTCAATATATAAGTGACAAAATATGTGTTCTTGACCAATCAAAATAATTTTAAAACACAAAAAAAATTTAAAAGTATGATAAGAATACATATATCATAGTAATATGATAAGGTATAAAAAATATGTCATGTAGAATTTTAAATCAAATAGTGCAAAATAAAAATTCAAATAAGAAAAGAGTCGATGGGGAATAGAGCAAAATCATTTGTTTACATTTAATTCACATGAATTGGAAACTAAATGCATTCAATTTTTAGAGAAAAAAAATATAAGCCACGTATTCTATTTTCAAAAAATGATTTGATTCCATTTCCCTCTTGTTATTCTATGCAAACTATGAATTAAAGCCCCCTAGTGATTAAAAAACTTCAATTTTTTTAGAGAACACATGGTATTTGCATAGTTTAAATGGATTCATCATCTATCACCCCTCATCCTTTCATTTATTTGGATGTAAGCATGACATAATACATGGATATAATATTCAATTCAATAACATTACAACATAAATTCAAGCACTATTCAACTACATGGGAAAAATTAGATTCTACAGAGCCATGGAAAGTAGGAGATTAACCATCCATATTCACACAACAATACAAAAGTGACATTTTGGATATCAAGGTAGTAAGCCTACACAATGTTATAGGAAAACTTGAGATAATACCCTATATTGACCTATTTTATGACTTATTTGTAAATGGGTAAATTTATGGGAATATATTTTACTTTAGGATTAGTAATACCCATGTACCCTACATTGGTGGAAATGCAAAAATATTAGAGTCTCCCTATTCTAGAAATAACCAATGGATAAGCTATGATAAATTCATGTTTATTTGCAAATTTGATCCCTGTTAAATTACAAGAATAGGCTGACAACCCAAATGTCAGGATCCTACTCCTTAAGAGTACACTTGATTACCTTTGTATAAGTAACTAAACACGGAATTAAACCAGAAGTAATATGTAACTAGAATTCAGAGACAACACATAATATGAGAAAAAATAAAATCTATATTAACACTCTTCCAAAAGGAAATACAATGAATAAATCACACTCTTCCCACACCTCTTGGGTGTACACTAATTCTCCCTCAAGATTTCTCTCTCTCTCAATCAATTACAATCACAACTCAATAACTGAGTTGTTCCCTCCACCAGTTAGTGACAATCAACCCAATGGTTGTTGTTGCCTACTACCAGTCCACCAAGAACCATTGAGTACTCCAAGTAGATCTCCTTGATCTTGCACACTTGTAGATCTAACTGATCTTACTTACCATGTAGATCTCCCTGATCTTGCTACCTACAGATCAACTGATCTTACACTTGAAAGGATCTCTTCCTTATCCTTGATTACAATATAGCCCCATGGGTCTCTTAAATAGATCCCAAACCAAAAAATAATTAGACTTCCTAATTACAATAATTAGAAACATAGACTCAAGACTAAAATTAGTCTTTACATGCAAACTGACTATCTGTCTAAAATTAGACCAGTTCTAGAAACACATAGGTGACTGATGTCGGTTCTTGTTTGACCGATGTCGGCCAACCCCTAACCAATGCAAGTTAATATGTAGCTAAAGATGACCAACATCAGTTGGCTTGACCGATGTCAGTTACTTTGACACTCAATAACCTCCACCATTTGCATAACAATGAAGCTTTTAGCTCCACAACCTAACAATCTCCCACTTGGAGATAAATAGCTACACCTGTACCTATACCTGTCTAAAGAAGTGGTACTTAAGCTATATATATTTGGTTCTTGAATGAAAGGCTGAATCCTTGCAAAATGAATTGCTCTTTGACTATTACTATATAATCTACAACTCTCTTACTCCTTTCCCAACTCTTCCATGAACCAAGTCATCCATATCATTTCCTTGCTAGCCTCTATGACTGAAACAACCTTATGCATCTCTGAAATCTAGCTAACCGCCATTCCACCAATAGTGAACACATATCCTATGGTGCTTCTCCTTTTATCCAAGTCACCTACCATATCTGAATCTACATGCCCATGTAGAGAAATGTTTGACCATGGATAGCATAAATACCTGCTATTGGTCCCTCTCAAATATCTGAGAATCCATTAAACTGCTTTCTAGTGCTCCTTCCTAGATTGGCCATAAAATTACTGACAACTCCCATTGCTTGGGTAATACCAGGTCTAGTACATACCATGTACTCAACCTCATCATGTGATTTAGGACACTATTCATAGCTCAACTTGAACTGTCCAACCATAGGTGTGCTTACTGATTTTACATCTTGCAAATTGAACCTTTCCACTACCTTATTCACATAATCCTCTTGAGACAAAATCAGCCTATGATTTTTCCTGTCTCTCTTAATACTCATGCCAAGGATTTTATTTGCTGCTCCTAAATCCTTCATGGAAAATGTGTGAGCTAATTTTACCTTTAGCTCAGTAATTACCTGCATGTTGAACCTGTAACAAGCATATCATCTACATAGAGAAATAGGATAATATAACTACCATTATCCAATGTGGTAAAATAAACACAATGGTCACATTGACATTGACTAAAGCCATGCTTTGTCATAAACCTATCAAACCTCAAAAACCACTGTCCTAGAGCTTACTCAAGACCATATAACCTACCCTTCTATCTCACCTATCCATTCTCTCCTTTATTTAACCTGTAAATCCATTTGTCTTTTAGTGCTTTCTTTTTGGCTGGCAACTCTACCAAATCCCACATTTGGTTCTCTTCCAAGGAATCGATTTCCTCATTCATGCCATGCTCCCACTGTGTCTTGGATTCTACCTGTATTGCCTCTTCAAAACTTTCTATTTCTCCAACATCAGTGAGCAATAAGTAGTATAAAGAAGGGGAATAATGAATTTGAGGCTTACTTACCCTTTTGGACCTCCACATGGGCATTTGAGACTCAATGACAACTTGCTGTCAACCCAAATTTCATTCTATCAGTGATTGATCTTGATCATCTCTCAGTCTACACCTGAGTGATGTCAGTTCCATGTGATCAACCTGACCGATGTTGGTTTTTACTCCACCGACGTCAGTTTCCACCTGATTGTTGATGTTAGTTCCCTGACCGACATCGGTGTCCACCTACTTGACATCACCAACTTTGGTCTCCACCAGACCAACATCGATTCCTACCTGATCACCGAATTTGGTTTCCTGACTAACGTTGGTCTCTGTGTTTTCCTGTGAGTGGTGATTTTTACCTGTGAGCTCATTTTGGATCATAACCTTATCCAAACTAACACTGCCCTACTCAGAACTATTCAGCCTCTTGAGTTGATCACTGTCCATCACCTTCTCCTTAAAAACCAAGGCTATCCAGTTCTTCAATGTGTCAAAAACATCAAATTTCCTCTTTATGCAATAAACCTAATCCTTTCTTGTAGCATCAGAAACATAATACTATGATCCTCCAATAGAATCTCCCTGAGCTGGTCCCCACACACTTGTATGAACAATATCTAACCTGTGCTTCTTCTTTGTTGACCCAATTGTCAGAAACCTCACTTTCACCTATTCCCCAAAGATACCATGCTCACAAAAATCTCGATCTATGCTTTTCAAATATAAACTCTTACCATTTAACTTAAGAACATGCATTCCCTTCTCACTCATGTGACCAAGCCTACAGAGCCACATCTTTGCATCTACATCTGAAGTAGATAAAATAGAAGGAGAATCAGTAATACAAGTAGATAGATAAAGTGTACCTACTTTATTACCTCTTGCTAATACAAGTTCACCCTTGGAAACTTTCCAAGATTCTATTGTGAGAGTTACTATGCAACCCTCATCACCCAACTTTCCTATAAAAATCAAATTCCTCTTCAAGATGGGTACATGCATGACATCTTTCAACACCCATGTGTTGCCATTTAGCAATTCCAGCTGCACTTTTCCTTTGCCAACAATTTGACAAGGCTTACCATCCCCTAAATAATTTTTTCCAAAGTCTCCATGGACTAGTCATGAAAAAATTCTCTATTTAGGGTTGCATGGAAAGAGGCACCAGAATCTAAAACCCAAGATTCTACTTTATCTAAGGAACATATAAGAGCATCCCATGTAACAATACCTGCATCATCTACTTCTTTATTTCTTTCATGCTGATCCTCTACCAACCAACAATCTTTCTTTACATGCACTTTCTTTCCACAATTCTAGTAGGTTATACTACCATACCTGGATTTGGATCCATTGCCTATCTTTGACCTTGATTTCCCTTGCTCGACCTTCTCTCTTTTCTTTCCCCTACTTTCAACACTTAAAGCATTACCTGATGATTCCCCTGTGCTTTTCCTATGAATTTCTTCATTCAAGATTACACTAACAACATAATCAACTTTTAAGATATTTGAAGCAGATGTAGTATTACTTACTGCCATTACCAAGCTATCCCAACTTTCAGGTAAAGAGCATAAGATTAAGAGAGCCTTAATTTCATCATCAAAAAATATTTTGACTAAATTTAACTGGTTTACCAAACCATGAAAATCACTAAGATGACTATATACCGATCCACCTTCCTGCATTTGCAAATTAAATAATTGCTTCATAAGAAAAACCTTATTCGAAGCTGAGGGTTTTTCATATAAATTTTCCAGAGTATCCATTAACTTTACCATTGTCTTTGCCTGTGATAAATTAGAAATCACAGAAGATGCCAGGCTCAATCTTATAGATCCTAGAGCCTTTCTATCAAGAACATTCTATTCTTCATCTTGCATATCTGTGGGCTTACTTGAAACCCCACCCAACGGTAAAAATAGATTTTTTTGATACAGATAATCTTCTATCTGCATCCTATATAATTGATAATTCTTGCCATTGAATTTCTCCATTCTTAACATACTTTCTTCTGCCATTGCTTTACTCCCACTCAAACAGAAACCCCTGTGAGTGACCTATAATCAACAAACACTTAACACACTCTAAAACCAAGCTTTGATGAACCTATAGCTCTGATACCAATTTTCAAGATCCTACTCCTTAAGAGTACACTTGATTACCTTTTTATAAGCAACTAAACACATAATTAAACCAGAAGTAATATGTAACTAGAATTTAGAGATAGCACAGAATATGAGAAATAATACAATCTATATCAACACTCTTCTAGAAGGAAATACAATAAAGAAATCACACTCTTCCCACACCTCTTGGGTATACAATAATTCTCCCTCAAGAGTTCTCTCTCTCTCTCAATCAATTACAATCACAACTCAATAACTAAGTTGTTCCCTCCACCAGTTAGTGACAATCAACCCAATGGCTATTCTTGCCTACTACCAGTCCACCAAGTACCACCAAGTACTCCAAGTAGATCTCCTTGATCTTGCACACCTACAGATCTAACTGATCTTACTTACCATGTAGATCTCCCTGATCTTGCTACCTACAGATCAACTGATCTTACACTCGAAAGGATCTCTTCCTTATCCTTGATTACAATATATCCCCATGGGTCTCTTAAATAGATCCCGAACCAAACAATAATTAGACTTCCCAATTATAATAATTAGAAATATAGACTCAAGACTAAAATTAGTCTTTACATGCAAACTGACTGTCTGTCTAAAATTAGACCAGTTTTAGAAACACATAGGTGACCAATGTCAGTTTCTATTTGACTAATGTTGGCCGACCCCTAACCGATGTTGGTTACTATGTAGCTAAAGATGACTGATGTCAGTTGGCTTGATCGATGTTAGTTACTTTGACACTCAGCAACCTCCACCATTTGCATAACAGTGAAGCTTTTAGCTCCACAACCTAACACCAAACAACTTTACAATTAAAGGCCCAATTTCCTCACTTTCCATAGTTGATTTTAGTTGAGGGTAAGAATTGACATGGGCCTATTAAAACAATTTTATGGTTTTACCATCATTTCTTACATCCATGAGATATGGGTCCCATTGTTAGATATTATTTTAAGTTTAAACAAAATTATTACCCTAAAATAAATCATTAGATTCAATTTGATGTATTAAATTAGTATCCCAAATAACCTACATGATGGTAATTTTTACATGATGTCATGTTTTATGGATGTTAGAACTGATCTAGTGAACCCTTCCTATGAATAACCTTGGATTCCATCTATAGATTATCCTAAAAAAAGAGTGTCACATCTTGATTTCTCTCTAAGTTGAATAACCTATTTGATCCATGGAATATTATGGTTGATTAGCTGATTAACTAATGTTTGATTAAGCTTTATGTCATAAGTTGATTATAGGATAGCTATGTGATGCTTAATTTACATGATTATTTTTTATGAGTTAGCATTACTTCTATATTTTGTACATTGTGATCATTTCTATATAGTTATACCACATTATTTAATGGGTATAATGATGTTTTGGGATAACTACCTTCATTGTTGTGAGGTGGATGTAGGGTAGATTCTTCCATCAAAGTGTGACAGAGGCAGATAATCATAAAAGATGGTGGTTTAGATGGAAAAATTGGGGGTTGATAAAGAACAAATCTTGAAACCTTTGCACACACCACATTAGTATTTCATGTTGTGTAATTAATTTTTTGATAGATAGTTATAGTATGCTTTGTTTTCCATTTGAATGACTATTATGATCTTTTATGTTTTCACTAATATAGTTGATATTCATGATCATGTTGATTTATTTGAGTGATTTATCTAATTTAGTGATTGTACATATATTATCTTATTTGATGTAACTATTTGGCTAAATGAGTGAATTTGTATATGTTTTACTTACCTTATTACCTTATTAGGTATGGCTATTTAGTATGACAATATGATGTTATGATGGATTCCATTGTTGTTAATCTATAATATTTAGGTAAAAATAATTAAATATTATTATTACAATATACATGTGTGTGTGTGTGTGTGTGTGTGTGTGTGTGTGTGTGTGTGTGTGTGTGTGTGTGTGTGTGTGTGTGTGTGTGTGTGTGTGTGTGTGTGCATATCCAAATGTTGAAAGATATAAATAACATTATTTTAAAAGTTATTGTATTTGATTAAATATTGATCAAAGGCTTAATATCCATGATACATTAGACATTGATTATAATTGTTAAATGATTTAGGGAAATCATTGTGTTTGCAAAGTTTTTGTCTCTAATGACATGGTAACATAAAATATATCCTTTGAGTACATATTAGTATTTTCATACTATATAGTTAATGTTTGAAATGAATGGTTGAATTTGCATGGAAAGTTAATATCAATTAAGCTAATATTATTTGCATGGTATAACATGAGGATTATGACTTGTGGTTTATTTGATTATTTTGTCTATTTGAGAAATAAATGTCGTGAAAATATTTGATAAAGATTATAAAATGATTATTTAGGTATTTTAATAGAATTATCAAGATGATTAAGGTTTCTAATCATCTATTGAATTCAAATTAAACATCATTAATGTAAAATCATGGAGTTTATTGTGTATTACATGGTGGAAGACTATGGAGTTGGTTGAGCTATTTTCACATGCATTATGTTTGGTCAGTTAAAATGCCATTAATTATGGAGAAGAGGATGGTGAATAATTTATTGGATATGAATAAAAGAAAGGATAAAGAGTTATGGGGGATACATAGAATAGGAGACAAAAGGAGAAGGGTGAATAAGTGAAGGAAGAAAGAAGACATCTAACTTCCTTGGAATTTATAAATTCATAGGTAGGTTTTTTTAATTAAAACATTATGAATGGACTATTGAATGGGTTTTTGAATTAATATGTTGAATGGGTTATTAAATTGATTTAAAGATATTAAAAATTTGAAGGGTTGTATTTAGGGCCATATGGAAGGATCAACCTCCATAGAACCCTACATCCAACCCAAGGTAAAATGAGGGGATTGGGTAAAGCCATAGAATTTGAAATGGTTATTTTAGAACTTTATGAATCTCTATCCTAAACTCATCTCTTAATTTTAATAACTCTATTAAATAATAGAATATTATTATTGATGGGTATATATGATGTGGCTCAAGCTAATTATTTCAAACCAGTTTGTTATATATTCATTCAAAATTATAGATTAAAAAATCTTGACTATATGAGTATTTGAGTGTGTAAACCAATTCATAATTTATAATAAAAAGTGTGGGTTTCATTATATAAAATAGGATCTTGAATATAAACACACACACACACACACACACACACACACACACACACACACACACACACACACACACACACACACACACACACACACACACACACACACACACACACACACACACACACACACACACACACACACACACACACACACACACACACACACACACACACACACACACACACACACACACACACACACACACATGTTGAGTGATATGGATATATCACCCATCTAGAGAGAGACAGTTGGCCCTATATATAAAACTCAGGCTCCCACTATCCAATGATGACCTCTCTCTATGTCTCTCTCTCTCTCTCTCTCTGTGTGTGTGTGTGTGTGTGCATGAGTGTGTGTGTGTGTGTGCGTGTGCGTGTGTGTGTGTGTGTGTGTGTGTGTGTGTGTGTGTGTGTGTGTGTGTGTGTGTGTGTGTGTGTGTGTGTGTGTGTGTGTGTGTGTGTGTGTGTGTGTGTGTGTGTGTGTGTGTGTACCTATATTTTGAATAATCAGGGTTTTGTGGGAAATTGTATGTATTGCATTTAAAAGATGAAGATACTTTAATAAAAAAACTTGAGGTTATGGTTTTGATTAGATTTATTTATCTTTTGATTCAAATAAATTTATACATACAGGGAAAAATTATCATTTTAAACTCTCGACTATGATATGTAATCCTGTATAATGCATACTTGTTTATATGTGGATTTAGGAACTTTTAGTTTAGTCACATTATGTAACCTAGGTGTGAGTTGGTGAATGATTAACTATAGATTATGCATTTGGATTTATGCATAGAAGTATACCCAAAAAATTTATATTATACATGGTAGAGTTTAGTTATAATTATCTTCATTATAAATATAAAATACACACATATTTAGATGTGACTATGTAATATTATTTAATTTGGATTTGTCTTTTATCAAAGAAAGACTATTGAATAATCAATAGAAGGACTGGGTATATGAGTTTAATTATATATTTTGCATAGTTTTATTAAGATTGAGTTATTTTATATCAAAATCCAAGTTGGGTATGATCGTCTATGTGTAGTTGTTATATAGAAAACCCAAGCTGGGCTTAATTAACTATGTTTATATTTTCTCATATGTATTTAATCTAAATTTCAAACTTAAATCGATTGACTTGATATGTCTAATTAAATAACTTTGATGGATGATTAAGTAGCTATGTTTGATTGACAAAATTCTATGTATTTTATTAACCAAACATAATGGGAATTTATTAGTTTAAAAAAAGGGTTATGGGGCCTTTATTTGTATAGATGAATGTATACTTAGTGTATATAGTATACTCTAAGATTAATGACATTGGATGCCATATTAGGAGTATACTATATAAAATGAGGTATTTATATTGTATTAAATTTATATGTTTGAATTATATATATATATATATATGGTATAATTTATACATTTGTTGACTGAGTAATAAGCTGGGAGAATAATATGCTAATCATATATATACATTTTTTGAATGGTATCTAAATGGTATATTCTTCTTATAGCTTATTACTCAGTCAAAAAACATATAAATTATACCATTTATATGGATATATATATTTTTATTGAATTCACATGTATAAATTTAATACAATACATACATACATGTATGTATACAACTATGTTATGTATAAAAATATTGTTATCCTAATAATGTATAAATGATGCTTGAATATATTTTAATGTTTGTATAAAAGCATTAAAATAATGTATTTAAGAGTTTAAATATAAATCATTTATGATGTTTTGGACTAGCCTTTTTTATATGTGAAATATGAACATTTTTTTAAGCCTGTGATATAATGTTGTTTTATGGAGAAATAACATTATAATTTGATTTGTGGTTTAAGTAACTGGCAATATAGATAATCATTTCCTGGATGGTATATTATATTGAGGACTATTTTTGGATTATATTTATTATTTTTAATAAAATAGATGTTATGGATTCATTGCATTTGATTAGCCAGACTAAATGAATGTATGTGATATTTATGTACTTAGCATAACTTTTAATAGATAAAGGGATTTTTTTGAATGAATATAATGGTTTATATATTATTTATATTTTTACCAAATATCAAATTCATGACCCTAAATAAGAAATGAATGTATTCCAGTTGCTTAATTAGCACCATTAATGTAAGATGAAGTATGATATTATTGAGTGATGTGTATGAAATTGACTAATCCTAGAGATCATTTATTACTAAAAACTTTAGCCAAAGTAATGTTTTGATTAAACATTGTCATTTCATATGTTGATATAGTTTTCATATTTATTTGATATCATAGTATAATGGATTTATTTATGGTACACATTATGTATTATATATCTTCAACACAAAATTGTTGGTTTGTTACTCTACATTCCCACACCATCATTATCTACCCATCCATGAAGGGAGGGCCATCCCCTTGTTTGGGAGATAGTGTGAGGGATCTATGTCATGTGGTTGGTGTGGAAAATAACTTAGATGATGCTCTCCCTCCTAGATAGAGTACTATATTAGGGACTACACTTGGAATTATATATTGATACTTGAGTTGCAGAGACTCTACTCTATGGAGCTTTGTATCATTTTTTATCATTTGAGTTATTATTATGTATTATTGAAAATTTTAACATCTATTCATTATAATTTTACATAATTGGCTATAATTTTGTATCATCCATGGTTAAATTTTTACTATTTCATTTATGATTAGATGTAGTATTTATTATTATTTTAGCATTGTTCATGATTGATATATCTATTCATGGTGATCCTTAGCTAAGTGGATTAACTATAAACATATTATTTAACAAAATTAATATAGTTAGTTAAATATCAATAATTTGGTTTCTCATGGTGAAATTTATACAATCAATATGTGTAATAAATTTAAAAAATAAAAATTACTATATTCAAGTGAAACCAATGGGGTTGTTACATTATGGTATCAGAACTAAGGATCAAACTCTGGATTTAATGTGTCATATAAAATATCTTATTATCTTGATAATTAGGAATAAAATGGTGCATGTTATACTAGGAGGTGAGGGTACATCAAATACCAAACCCATTGATGATCTAAATCAATTTGCCACTAAGTTACCAAGTGGGACTTAATCCTCACAACCATGAAAGAGATTGTTATAGGTATAATCATTGAGAGGGGGCATGAATCATTGATGAAATAAATTCAAACTTCAATTCCAATCCTTTAAACTCTTACCATTCAACATAAGCATTCATGAAGCATATAAACCATTTATTGAAATGAATAAAGAAAACTATGCAAGATCAAAGCACATAATACATGAATTATGTGATAAAATATAATGGGGGATAAAAACCTCTCTCAATAATACAAAAATATGGAATACAGTCCTATAAGATATCAAAAATAAGATACTTTAGTGAAGCACCCACTTCATAAGGAATGCCAATCCCTAAGCATGGACAAGCACCCACTTCTTTTAGATGTTGAGCACCCACACAACACCTTCTGATATCAACACATCTAGAACTCTGATTGCCTTTCAATCTAATATAGAAATAGTGAATGGTAACTCTCTTCAACCCTTCACATTTTCTCAAGCCTTCACACATAAGCAATGCATCTAAAACAACCTTTTGGATCACTCTACACCTTTTCACTCATCCTCAATGATCAACCCTATAAAAAACTATTAAAAAATAAAAAACATGACCACTAGGTCACACATATATCCCTCACACTACTCTTATCTTCAATCTATCGATCGAGTTTACTCACACGTATGTTTTCTTTGCACATACACACTAGAAACCTTCATCTTTGATTTTGTTCTTTATAGAGTCTACATGACTACCACCTTCTTGGTTGACCACAAGACATTACTTAACCCTTAAGGATTCTATCCCACTTAAAAAAATATCAACACCACCTTCATATCACAACCATATATTTGATAGAACACCCTTAAGCAACAACACCTTTCAATTAGGCCTAAGTAGTTGTTTTAGGTCTATGGAGACCTATTCACTTCACTGAGAAAAATAGAAACACAAAACCACTTAAAATCACATAGGTCCATGAAAAATTACCCATAATACATCAAAAAAATATTATATTCATCACTACAAACCTCTACATATGCAAAACCTATCAATCATTTTACTTGTACATCAAAACATCATGAACGAATAAACGGTCAACTTCCAAGCAATGGTTCATATATAATATAGATTGGTAAAATCTCCAAAATCCATAAAAATGATCCTTAATGAGTATACAAAATTATCAAATAGATAACTCACTATTAAACATACAAACACCATCAATAATAACTCAAACATCCTTTTCAAGTCACTTGTAGAATAAAGTCAAACCCTTAGTCAACTTTAAACTACAAGAAATACAATTGTACAACCACTTAAACCTCTAAATAAATTTTCCTATATTTAAATTGAAATTATATACCAATTTTATTTTTAATCCATCATCAAAATTTATATTAAAAATATTTTATACTAGTTTTCCTTTATAAATTCAAATATTTGAACTCTAATGATCACTAAAAAATGCAAATTTGACTATGGAAAATGATGAAATCAACTTGAGAGAGTAAATTTTCACTATCATAACTCTTGATAGACATAATTTCAAGGTATAAAATTTAAAAAAAATGTTCTAGTCATAAAAATAAATAGATCTATGTGACCACTTTCTTTTGACAGCTTCACATGTGCAAATGTTGACATCATCAATCTGCTTACTCAAGAAACTCTGCCAAGATGACTAGGATAACCTAGACCTTCACAAGACTACTTAGATGGATTATTTTCACATCTATAATTATAAAAATCACTCCTTACACCCCATATTACCCATCAAACATGGTTAACACATCATCAACATCCATCATCTTTCCTAACCAAACTAACATGACAAGGTCCATGCATGATCACTAAGGCACACTTTGTCATTGACCTACTGGCATCCTTAACACCTCATGAACACTCTTAGAAACCTTGGAGACATAATTTAAAATATATCCCAATTTTTCATTGATTTAAACATTTGTAAACACTTACACAAAGCTATTTACATACTCTTTATGCTTCTATAAACACTTTCTTTCCCTTTGACATAATGAAAAAGTAGGCTTACCTACTGATCTTGAGGACTTGTAAATGTTTTCAAAACCAAAATCAAGAAGTGACATCCTATGAGAGATGATATAAACTCCCCTTATCACTATGTATACCATTTCTTACCATGACTACCTCAAACTTTCACATTGACAACATTCTTCTTTGACCATGAACTGCTATATGAAGAAGTAATGAACAATATCAATAAAATGGGAGTGATCACACATTAATAAATTTGAGAGGAGATCCCCCTAATTAACCTTAACTTATTCACCCCTTGAGCACCTTTAGACCATCTCCAACCATGATGAAACTTCATATTTACCTTAAAATTTTCTCTCACAAGCCAATTCCATGATCACCAATAGATGTTCAATCCATTATTAAAACATGAAAGATGCTTAAAATAGACTTAAAAACTCATATGAGAACAATAATACCTTTGTATTTTGGATAAAATGACCAAAAAATCCATTTGAATCACCTAGCCTTGTCTATAGGCCTAGTAGGCCTATCTAAACCTTATCAAGCCCATAAATTTCTAAGTATTGACATTCATTACTTTAAATTCCATATCTGATGCAACCTCATATGCCCACTCCTACATGCCAATTTTACTCATCCAACTCTTCCTCTATACCATAGCTCCTTCACAAACTAACCTATTAATTAGTCCTCCATTTAAATAAATGCTCAACCATAGAATAAAACATACACTTACATATGATTTTAAATTAATTTTTGAGAACCCATTTGGCCATTTCAATATATTAAGTAGCCTCATACCTCAACTCCTTTGGGAAGATCATCAACCCACATGGGATAAAACACTAGAGCATAAAAGATAAATGTGGTCAAATTACCATATTACAATAAATTATAGCTCTTGAAACTTATCTCACACCTAGAGGTCAATAATACACACTACTATACCAATGATTGGGGTCTGAATCCTTGGATAACCCATAGAACCATGAACATGGTTTTTGTCCTACTAGCCCTTAAGCAGAGACTATCATACTTGAGAGCCATCAAAATTCTTTAAATTTCCCTCAAGAGGCCATAAAATCCTAAAACCACCTATAGTACACCTATATGAGGTAAACATACCTTTCTATTCCACATATTCACCTTGACCACTCACTAATATTCATTTGTCACCTGGAAAGATCATGTATATGCCTATAGACCTTGTGTATACCCATGTCACTATGCCAAAACACATTCAACTAATCATGTCATAAATATCACACCTTTAAGGGAAAAAATTCATTTGGAAACATCAAATAAAATAGTCCTCAACCCTTTGTTATCTTCAAAGATCTCAAAAAAACCATTTTTCATGATGAGCTCTCAATAGGCAGTGAACACTAAGCAAAATGGTCAAACTAAACAAATGGTCATGAATGGCTCTTTTAACCAAATTAACACATTTGAACCCATGTAATACACCTTTATAAGTCCTCTCCACACTAAAAATCAATCTTTCCTTCATTCTTCATAATTTGTAAAACTAAACCAAGCTTCAAAGATTGATTAAAACTTGCCTTTAGAACCAATGTTCTTAAATAGATTTCTTGAATCTTTTCATCACTAATCACTATAGAAAACTCATGAAATTATTTATCCTCCTTAACCAATGACCTTATATTTATTTATAGAAAAGGAGATAACTCCCAAGATTTGCCTTAGATATTTAAAGGTTGCTTTTGTCAATGGTTTAGTCATAATATCTATAAGTTGTTCTTTTGTAAGCACATACTCCAACATAACACTTTGATTACTCACTTCATATCTCAATAAATGATATATAATAAGAAATTTCTTAGTTTTTTAGGGCATGTAGAGTAATTTTTTACTCTATGTTGTATTTTATTTTTTTAGCTGCACGCTGCCAATTTTGGTCCCCACATTCGTTGGTCCGAGATGGCAAAGTCATGATACAGTGTATGGGCTCTACTTTCCTTTTGATTCATTTTTTCCTAAGTGTCAATGTTCGAGGCATCCTTTCTCAGTATAAACTTCCAAGTGTTGTAGTCTAAGGCACCTTCTATATGTTCTGCAAGTTGGCCAGGATGTGCCACGTGTTCAATAGCAACTCAGCGAAAAGCACCATGTGTCAGCATCCACGTTTCATATCGACACCTACATTTCTTTTATTTTTCAGGGAAAGTCTTCAAAGTATCAGGATTAGGCAGAAAGTGCCAAGTGGAAATCACAAAAGGCTCTAGATTGTTTTGTAAAAGAAAGTGGAAGCCACCACATGTTGGCATTCAAAATAAGGCGGTTCAATGCCTTGGTTCAACATTTTTGGTTCAATACCTTGAGTTATGTGTAAACGGTGTGTAGTGTTGAACCATTGAACTATTGAACCATTGAACCATTTTCGGTTCAAATGGAAGTTCAAAGGAGCATCCCAAAGGCTAAAAGACAAGTGCCCTTTTGAAGGGCAAGCAAGGCGCAACCAAACCGTTCAAGCGAAGGCTGCCAAGTGTCATCAACCAAGCCCCTTTCTACTCCATTATTAGAAGCAGTGGAAGATGCCACGTATCTTCTTAAAAGTAGTGAAAGCCACCATGTGTCAACATTTGAAAGATCTTCAAGTTTCATTGTCAAATAAAGACTATGGTGGGTCCCAGGTTTTATTTCTAAGGTCTGCGAAAGCTGCCAAGTGTCACCATCCATAGGAGCCTAGCATGTGTCCTGAATACTTCCAAAGCATAGCAAAAGAGTAGTGGAGATTTCCATGTGTCTTTTATTGAAGAGCAACAAAGATTGCCACCTATCCCCATGCCCCTTTTAAAGGTTGCTCAGGTGGGAAATGCAGTGGGTCTTATTTTTGTTAAGTTGTTAAGTATCAAGGAAGTGGATTATGACAGGTGTCAAAGGAGAAACATTCCTAAGCAAGAATAGAGGGTCCTGTATAGACACTTCTAGCTCAGTTAGAGTTCAATTTGGGCCTTATGTTTGGGAATGTGTAGACAATCTAGAGGGAAACTCAGGGGGAGTTATTTCCAATAGATGGAACAGTTCACTGGGTAGGTTTTTGGAGCCTGAAAACATTAAAAGCACCATTTGTTTGTCCCCTATGAGATAATGGTAGAATAGATAGTTGCGTGGGAAAGGGGGTGATGGAATGAGATATTTGAGGCTATAAAGAGGACTCCAGGGATCAAAGAAGGGGATACTCAGAGAGAATTTTTTTAAGAAACTATTATCAAGAGTTTTTAGACTTTTTAGAGCAATGATTAGGAATATCATTTTCCTTTATTCTATTTTATTGAGTTGTAAAGTTGATGTAACTGTGTATGTTTTTGTGCTTTTTATGTGGTTGAAGAATTGATAAAAAGAAAGAATTATGTGCCTTTATTGGTGTTTCCTGTATCATTGTGAAGGTAGTCTAAAACTATGAGCCTCTATTTCTATTATTTCTATCTCTTACATTTATCATGCCTCGTCTGCTCTTTAATGTAACTGAATCTTACATATAGTTTCACTGTGCTTAGGATTAAGGATCAAAATTGCATTCAAACGCATCACCATAGTTAGATTTTCTTTCTTTGCATTTGCATTTCTATTTAAATCTCCTATCCCTTTTCCCCAAACACTTGTTATAAAGAAGAGACCAGCTTCTTAAAAATTTGGAGGTTGTTTCAAGTCGCAGTTCCCACGTCTTGAAACTTTCCATTGTTGGTGTCTGAAACAAAGCACAATTTTAAACATCAACAATTTTTGGCACACCCAATGGGACCAATTTTGAAGTTTCTTTCAAGACCGTATGAGCCAGAGAGCTACAAGGAGTCAGAGCTGTGGACCAATAACCAGATCACAATCTACTACAAATCCAGGTATGCTTTTGCCACCTTTGGTAACAAGTCCAAGAAGAAGAGTCAACCAGTTTGTACCAATACCAATAGAAAATATGGGAGCTCTTATACCTCCAAGAAATTATGCAAATTGGAACACTGGTAGTCCATTAATCCTCCTAGTACCACCAACTACTTGGGATCCTATCCTAGTAAATGCCTTAAAAACTCTACCTAAATTTAGTGAGCAAGATTCTAAAACACCTGAAGAGCATCTTCAAGATGTATCAGATGTCTATGATATACATGTTATCACACAGCAAAATGTGGCCATAAGATTATTAGTAGCTTCTTTTAAAGGGAAAGCTTTAGAATGGTATAGGTCCCTAACCCCAAATACCATTTCCATGTGGGATGAGCTGGGAGATCTTTTCTTTGAGAGGTTTGCAGAAAAGGGTGATAAGTCTTCTTTGTTACAATAGTTAATTACCATCCAAAGGGCACCATGAAAAGCAATGACTAACTTCAACTCCAGATTTCAAAAGACTTGGGCAAGGATTCCTATTGCAGCTAGACCATTACTAGGTATGGCTATAGTGTTTTATCTCGAAGATTTAAATTTAGATATATCTATTATGATTCAGTTACTTGGAGGTCAGACTCTGCTAGAAGCTTATGACCTTGTAGTCAGAGCTGAAAACAATTTAATAGATGCTGGAAAGTTGCCCCCAAGGCCCCTCATGCCCATGTTTCCAGAAATTTCCTTGTAATTACCTCAAGAAGTGCCTAAGTCTGTAAGCCCACCTATGTGTATGTACACTTACCCTCAACCATCTGCTAAATAAATGGTCCCCACTCAATCATTTGAGATGGATGATATCAATAATATCCTAAGGATGTTTTCCAATATGCTGATCAATATAAAAAGATAGTAGAATACTTTCTCTAAGCCTCCATATCAAGGCTATCAAGGAAATAGATTTTCATCTCAGCCAAACCAATATTAGGGCCCTCCAAGAGAAACTAATCATTAGCTAGCTAATCAATTGGTTACAGTCCATACACCCTCACAGACTATTCCTCCCAATGCAAATAAGGAGATGGTTCTAGGGCAAAATAATTATGTGGAAGATGTTAATACCTAGTGTTTTCCTTGTAACAATGCCCATGCACCTAGAGATTTCCCCATGGGTAATCTACAACAAAAGGTAACAGAGTAAAGAAGAATGAATGGTCAGTTTGCAAGTTCCAGTGGCAATCAAGCCTGCAAGTCTCCTGGTATGCAAAATTCAGTCCTAGTGGCTCAGATGCAAGGAATGTCCTTGCAACAAGAGGAATAAATAGCCCTAGAACATGCTTTGTTCTCATGGGTTGAAGATGAAGAATCAATTTTCTTGAATGAAGCATCTACCTCCAAAAAATTGGTAGTGTAATCAGACTACTATACTAGGTCAAAGAGGAGAATGGTCGAATAGCCTGAGATTGTAAATGGTCAAGTCATGAATAATCCTCCATTTCAAGGACAAAGAAACACTACTATCAGACAAGAAGTGCCTCATTCGGTGCAAAATCAAGGGACTCCAACCCAAATTCAAGAAAAAACAAGATACCCCTATTTTCAAAAAGCTCAGACTCTAGAACCAATAAATGTGGTGGATCAATTGAAGAAGACTCCAACACAGGTATTAATATGGCATATATTGGCTATTCCTAAATAAAAGACGCTATTACAAGAGGCTCTACAAGGCCAAGCAATACCTAAGCAAGGCCAAGCTATGCCCAAAGGTACTATTACCAAAGAAGGACCTGATGGAAAAGAAAAGCTCAAGGATACAATTTCTCATCAGACAACAGCCTTGGTGAACAATGTGGTACAAGTAAGTAAATCCAAACCAGAGCCTTTCTATTTGAACTTGATAGTTGGAAAGAAACTCTTGCATAATGCATTGATAGACTCAGGAGCTAGTACCATAGTGATGCCAAAGCAAATAGCTAATTTTTTGAAAATAAAATATGAACCCCTTACAAAGGGAGTTATGTAGCTAGATGGCAAAATATTATAAACAATTGGGAGAATTAAAAAACTCCCATTGCAGTTGTATACTTGTCCCAATATAATTGTCAACCAAGATGTAGTAGTCATAGGTATACCCCCTATTTTTGGCTTATGTTTGTCAAGAGACTTTACAACCAAAATAGGAGGGTATATGTCTCTTGATTGGTCTCATCTCATCCTGAGAACCAGATACGATTCGAAGATGAAAATTCTATCTAAACCATTATATAAAGATCACATCACTAATGAGCCCACTAAAAAGTTAGAGGCAGACCATGCCATGATGAATAAGGAAGAAAGGATCTTTGTCGAAGAGCTAGGTGAATGGACTGGGTATAGTGAAGAAGAAGAAAATGATCATTTATTAGCTATGATGCAAAGTGACCCATTTGGAAATTATGACTCCATTGGTCTAGGCACTTACATTATACTTGATGAGGATCATAGAATTCCAAATTTTTGGAGGAAGAAAAGTCAAAAGATACATCTTCTATTGATCCTCGGGTCTCTTATGAATTTCATATTCCTAGTGAGAAATCACGGGCATATATTTTGACCCCTGATGAAGAAGACATAATCTTTGACTTTATTCTTACTTTGCAAGATGATGAAGAAGAGCATGGACAATCCTTGGACCATGATTTAAATGATTTGTTTGAAATCATGGAGTCTGATTATACCATTTTTCAAGATAGTTGTGAACCAGTTACAGAGAAGTAGAACAACATTAAGCCTCAATTACATGTGCAAAATTATTGCAAACTTTCAGAATTATCCTTTCAAGATATTGTTAATTTTGAAGTTATTAAGGAGAATGACCACATAGTAGAACCAAAGTTTGAAACAAAAGGAATTAAGTCATTAATTGATTTCTTGGTAAGACATGCTAATATCAAGAGCAGATATTTGATGAGCTTCCAAGAACAAGAAGATTCTATATATGTTGGAAGCATGTTTGACTCAAACTCACTTGAATACAGGCAAATCAATGAGGCATACACCAAGGGCAATTCACCAAAGCCATACCCAATTTAATCACATGTATGGCAACATGAGCTGGCTTGTCATGAAAGGGAATTTAGAGGTTCTACATTTGATCTAGGAGGGAGATAAAGATGCCTCATTAATGTAGTTAGAACAAGCAAGGGTTATCTGACCATGAGTGGCCCACCTACCAGACAACATTGTTAAAGCTATAAAATTTTGAATTTTTGATTCAGCGGGAGTCGTGGGTTCTTTTTGAGCAAGCCCAAAGGTCCTCAGGGTTGCCAGTAACTGTAAAGTAATTTTTTACTCTACATTTTATTTTTATTTTAGCTATGTGCTACCAATTTTGGTCCTCACATTCATTGGTCCGAGATGGTGAAGTGATGATATAATGCATGGGCTCTACTTTCCTTTTGATTCATTTTTTCCTAAGTGTCAATGTCTGAGGCATCCTTTCTCAGTATAAACTACCAAGTGTTGTAGTCCGAGGCACCTTCTATATGTTCTACAAGTTGGTCAGGACATGCCACATGTTCAATAGCAACTAAGTGGAAATCACCATGTGTCACCATCCACATTTCATATCAGCACCTGCATTTCTTTTATTTTTTAGCAAAAGTCTTCAAAGTATCAGGATCAAGCAGAAAGTACCAAGTGGCAATTACAAAAGGCTATGGATTGTTTTGTAAAATAAAGTGGAAGTCACCATGTGTTGGCATCCAAAATAAGGTGGTTCAATGCCTTGGTTCAATAAAATGGTTCAATGCCTTGGTTCAACATTTTTGGTTTAATACCTCAGGTTATGTGTAAATGGCGTGCAGTGTTGAACCATTGAACCGTTGAACCATTGAACCATTTTTAGTTCAAAGGGTAGTTCAAAGGAGCATCCCAAAGGCTAAAAGACAAGTGCCCTTTCAAAGGGAAAGAGTGGTGCAACCAAACCATTCAAGCAAAGGCCACCAAGTGTCATTAACTGAGCCCCTTTCTACTCCATTCTCAGAAGTAGCAGAAGACACCATGTATCTTCCCAAAAGTAGTAGAATCTGCCACATGTCAAGTTTTTTGAGTTTTTGGAAACCACAGTCACTGGCATCGGCTTTACCACCGACGTTGGCAACCTTACTCCACCGGCATAGGTTATCTGACTGATGTCGGCCATCTTTCTCACCGACATCGGTTTTTCAACCAACGTCGGTCACTATCACAGTCCTTTTTTCTCAAAATAGTAGCCTAAAACCTGACCCTTTTTCTGCCAAAACCACATTTTGAGTTTCTGAAACTAAAAAAACATAGTTTTTGGAACCTCCCCCCTTCTTGCCTTGAACGGTTTTGAGGCACAGTCAAACCAAGGCTCTTCTTGTCCATGCTAGCCATCAACCACTTTTTTCTACCCTGTCCATAACCAGTCCTATAATGGAGTTCCACTCGGAGACCGAAAGAACTCTTACTCAACCGACCCCAACTCAGACCCCCATCATCCCTAAAGGGGATCAAGATTTTGAAAGACTCTTGGACCTCAATGTCACAGCCCTCCAAAACTATCTCACGAGAAACCCAATGCGAGACCTTTTGGGTGAAACAATGATGACACTAATGCCACTTGCTACTCAGCCTTTTGCCTCAACCGTTAACCTGACCATGGCCAATACACAAAGTTTTCCCTCTCCATCTAGACCGACCTCCATTGGGGTTCCATTACCCCCTCAACCACATGCAATTCAACCAAGTTCTACATCATACCAGAACTTGATTGTCTCAACCCCTCACACTCTTGCCCCCATAAATGCAAGAGTGTTTATCTCCCCTTTTGCCAATGCCGTCATGCAACCACCTTTGGCAGTATCTACTCAACTTATGCCTTCTACCTTCATGACCCAACCACCTTTGGCCTCCACTTCTATCCCTACGACTAGTTATACATACGTTGCACCCCTACAAGCGCAACTGACTACGTCATACACCTCCTCTAGCCTCTTTCAAGTGCCCTACAACCTAGGGGGCACCCTACCTACCAATTTGTTAGTAGACATCATCAAAATACTGATGGATAAAATGTCCAGTCTCGAGACCTCTATTTCTGGTTCATGCAATGCTCTCTCGTATGAGCAAATTTGTAATGAACCCATCCATCCTTCTATCCCAATCTGACCATACCCCAACTAGTGGGAGCTTCCTAAATTTACTCACTTTTAGAGTAAGGAAGACCCACAATAGCACTTACGAGCATTCAGACATGCCTGCTATCTTATAGCGCATGATGATGTGTTACTTTTACACACGTTCCCCATGTTGCTTTTTGGCCCCGCCCTTGACTGGTATAGCTCTCTTGCCAGACATTCTATATTCTCATTCATTCAACTTGCCCAATTATTTCTCAACCATTTTTCTATCAACATCACCAAACAAGTCTCAATCACAAACCTCTACTCCATTAGGCAATTTGATGATGAATCAATAGTCAATTTTGTCACCCATTGGAGGGGCTTGATTAACCAGCTTTCCTTCTCCTTGCCTCAACCTGAGCTCATCAAGCTCTTTTCTCGAGCATGTGCCAGGCACATCTCTTCTACCTTGTGGATTCAAACATTTCGCACTTTTGACAAAGCTTTCACCATGGCCCAAAAGCTTGAACTCCATGCCATTGAAGAGGATAAGGTTAAATTGTGTAATACTAATGCAAGAACCAATGACCTTTCTTCTTCCAGACCTCCTTCTTCTACCAACTCCAAGTCCAAAGGAGTGGCCAACATTGTGGTCATTAGATCACCATCCTCGACAACAACTAATCACCCTCAACCTTCTACATCTTTAAGCATCACCAAACAATTCCAACAATGGTACATCCAGCGTTCGTACACTCTGCTTGGAGAATCATACGCTTCTATTTTGGAAAAAATTGTCAAGCAAGGGGTCCTCAATCTCCCTCCAATCTGACCACCCCAATTCAACCCTTTAAAAGCCCTCCCTACATGGTATAGGGAGGCCGACTTCTGTCACTTTCATCGCGTCCATGGCCATGACATTGACAATTGTTGAACCTTTAAAAACATAGTCCAAGACCTAATCAACAAGGGGGATCTTGTTTTGGATAACCCAAATGCCCCATCCAACCAACACATGGACACCTTCAAAAAACCATTCCCAAACCATCCACCTACTCAAAACAATGTCCAGACCATGGCCGATAGCTCCCATGAGCATGATATTCACACGATCAACACTATCTTGCCTCTTGTCCCTAACCAACCTCCTTCACAAGTGGAAGACTCTTCTTCCCCTATTCGTCCATCACAGGATGAAGAATCCTCTTCTCCTATTAGTTCTCCATCTACCTCTCTTATACTAGAGGATGCCTTGACCATACCTACACCATTAGCCACACCTTCATCTTTCCTCCTACTAATGGAGGACCATACCTTGCCTACTCCTTAACCACAAGCAGAGGGAACCATCATCCATGCCCTCTGCCCTCCTGAGGAGTCACACTCTCCTATTTCTTCTCCACCAAGAGAAGACCCAGTCTCTCCACCCATTTCAATTAAGGAAGACCCAGTCACGATTTCCTCTTGCATTTTGCTTGAGATTGCTATATCTCACTCACCTCCATCCACATCTGAATCCAAACCAGTATCTAACCTCACCTCACATAATGGTGGCCCTCAACCCAAACCAAAGAAGGCCACTAAACCACACTGGAGGACTCCTCCCCCACCTTTGTCATTACCTTCAATTTTGGGCCCGCATCCATCCACTTTAATAAGAGTGTTCCCTACTCCCATACTTCACAGAGGCAAGTCACCTCCATTATTCTCTCAAACTATCAGACATATATCTCCTCCAAACCATTGACCAACACCTCTTATGCCTCTCAAGCCAAAGTCATCAACCCCCACTACAACAAAATATCTAGACCCATTAACAAGTTCTTATACCTTGCTGTTATAGCAATTGTTGCAGTCTTCTCGAATCAATCTCCCACCTCTTAAACCATATCATTCTCTCAGACCTAAACCACCCTAGTTCGATGACACTCAGATTTGTGCATATCATCACACCCCTAGGCACAACACTGAGCATTGTTGTGCCCTCAAGGTTGTCATTCACCAATGTCTAGGGAATGACACCTTTCTTCTCGACCATGTTAGCAACAAGCCTTCAACACCGCCCCACTCATCGACCCTCTGATCAAGACCATCTTGGTTTGATAACTCTAAATTCTGTCATTATCACCACACTCTAGGACATGACACTGAGTGTTGTTGCGCTCTTAAAGCTCACTTGTCAACATCGGAGAAAAGATACCCTTCTCATCAAGGATCCTCTTGGCCACCTCTTCAAAAAATTATCAACATCAACCCCTTCTTCTCAAACCTCATCACCTAAACTAGATCTCCATGCTAGACTATGGTCCCTTTGCCACCTTTGACCCCCTTATTCGACATCAACACAGTCAATCTAACCACCAAGCCTCAATCAACCTCGACCAATCTGTCAAACATTCTCCCTACCTGCTGGGGGAATTCAACTTTCATCCAAGCCTCGACTAACCCTTCAACCTAGTCTCAACCAAATATCAATCACTCTTTTAATCCCAAAACTTGACTACACATTCAACCCAGCCTCTACCAGTCTCAACCGAATCAATCAACCAACCTTTTCACCCAATCAATCAACCAAGCTTCAACCAGTCTCAACCAAATTTGACCAATCATCGACCTAATACCAATTTCAACCCAACCATCAACCAAATATCAACAAATATCAACCAGACATCAACCAATCATCAATTCAGACCTCAAACTAGACCTCAACCAAATCATCAATCCAAGACCTCAACCAAATCTTGATCAAGACATTGACCAAACCATCGACTAGACCATCAACCAGACTCTAACCAATCATCAATCATGACCTTGATCAAACATTCAATCCAAAGATTTAACCAACCTTTTTATCAAAATAGTCAACCAGTCTTGACCAACCAGCGACCATATCAACTGGCTTCACATCCAACATCAATACGTGACCAATCTGGAAAGAGGCACATGGTTCAAGTCCACTCCTAATTGACTCAAACCTTATCATAATGCACAAGCATGGCCCAGGGACTTATCAAAACTTGAGCCCCTTTTATGCCTTGCATCTTCGACCATTCTATTGTTAGTCAAGTACTTGATCACTTGATGTTTTACTTGAGCTCGTCCCTTGAGCAAACCCCTATCATTGTCATTCCTATTCCTTTCAACCCTGATTCCCAACACTCGTCAACCCTTTTTGTCAAGCAATAATGCTTTGTCCTAATAAAAGGGAACCCTTAAACCTCTAGAGGCTCGTCCATGGCTAAAAAATTTAGTCAACAAACATATATCAAAAATGGGATACCTATCATATCAAAGGTCATAAAACTCTAAATGTAGATTACTCCCTCGAAGGACAGGTACACAATTGATGTATTACTAGACTGCTCCCTTGAAGGATAGCTAGGCCAAAGACATATCACAAAACATATAAAGCAAATTATAGACCACTCCCTCGAAGGATGGCTATGACTTAATATTGCTATAGATAACACTCCTTCTGAAGCTTCCCACATCGATCAGCTTCACATATATGACCACCAAGCAAAACAACATCCCTATGTAGACTTCTCACATTGATCAGTCCACTCTCAAAAAAAAAAGTGATTGACAAGTTATAAAGTCATGGACATGCCTATAGTCATTCTTGGGTCACCTATAAAAGGGGCAAGGTTATTCCTGCAACCAAAAAGGGTTACCCCATCCTCTCATATCACATCTCTTACTTAACACCCCAGCATACTCAAGGGACTTCGAGCTCACTTAACGTCAAGTGATTCGATTACTTCTCTAACATCAACCCCTAGTCAATGATTTAATGCATAAACGGGGTTTTTTGCTCTAGTAACCCCTATCTATGCCCTCATTTTGGTCCTTGTCAATGAAAGAGCAATTTGCCTTTCACTTTTTCTCTACACTTTGGTCACATTCAACCAAACTTTTTTCTACCCAACCAATTCAAACCAAACCAACCAAAACATTTTCAAACCAACAACATGACATCAAATATCATCATAGTCCATTTCACATAGTTTCTATGGACACCAATACACATGGAAACTATCGACCAGACACAATTTATGTTAAACATAAACCAATACTTGTTGAAGCATAAATAGACTTCAATTCATTTTTAGCAACAATTTCACTGCTCCAAACTCCTCATGACATGACACTAAACTAATCTTACCCTTAGCTTAGCAAAACCCTGTATGTACACCCCTATTAGCTAGCATACTATCCACATATAGCAACAAAATGATGTCATGACTCATCATCCACCTGGTAAGACAAACCACAGTAGTTACCTGACACTGACTGAAGCTATGCTTCATCCTCCACCTATCAAAACCTGTACCACTGTCCTGCAGCTCCTCAAGACCATATGTCCTGGTCTTCTGTCTCACGTATCCATTCTCTCTATTATTCTACTAAGGAATCCATTCGTCTCTGTGTTTTCATCCAGCTGGCAAACCTACCAAAACTCCCGTTTGGTTCTGCATCATATCCCTGCCTAGCTCCCACCTATTTCCTGGATCCTTCCTGCTCTACAATTAGCAACAAGTATGAAGAAGAGGAACACAAATTTGAGGGCCTACTTACGCCTTCAGTCCTCTATATGGGTGTTTGAGACTCCTTGACAACATGCTGTCCACCCAAAATTCATTACAGTGACCGACCTCGGTCACTCCACAGTCTGCATCTGACCGACGTCGGTTCCATGCATCTGTACCTAACTACCAACCTGCCAGTGCTAGTGTCCCTGCTGTCGACATCGGTCCTCCTGACCGACATCGGTCTTACATACTGCCGACGTCGGTCCCATGACTGACGTCGATCTTATCCTACCTGACATTGCCAGCTTCGGTCTGCATGTGACCGACATCGGCACCTGTCTGTTCAACGTCGATTCCTCCTAACCAACGCTGGTGTCTGTGTTCACCTGTGAGTGATGACTTTTTACCCACGAGCTCCTTTGGATCAAAACACATGTCCAAACTGCTCTGCTCAGATGTATCCAGCCTCATCCACTGAACTCTGTCTGCCATCTCCTCTAAGAACACCAAGGCTTTCTAGTTCTTAAGCCTGTCAAATATGTCTATCTTCCGCTTAAGAACATGCATCTCCTTCCTGCTCATGTGACCAAGCCTACGAAGCCACGTCTCTGCAACAGAAGAAGAATCAGTAATATAAACAAGCAGATAAAGTGTACCTATTTTATTACCACCAGCTAATTCAAGTGCTATCGCTGTGAGAGTTCTTGTGCATCTCTCATCACCCAATCTTTCTGAAGAAATTAGCCATATCTCCAAACCTGGGACCTGCATGACCTTCATCAACACCTGTGTGTTGGCCGCCTACAATTTCAGCTTCACTTCCCCTTTGCCAATTCTTTGGCAAGGCTTACCAGCTCCTCTACCTGGGGCTGCATGGAAAGAGGCAATCGAATCTTTTATCCAAGATTCAACTTTATCCAAGAAACCTGCAAACACATCCTGTGCAACAACACCTACTACATCTGTATCTTCAGTTTCTTCATGCTGATCTGCTACCAACCAACAATCTTCTTTTACCTGCTCTTTCTTTCCATAGGACCGTGAGTGACCATTTGTGCTTTTCAACTCCTCCATTCTTAGCTTACTTTGATCTGCCGTTGCTCTACTCCCACTCTATCAGAAACCCCTGAGAGTGACCTGTAACCAAACACAACCCTGCTTCCTGCAACCTTAGCTCTGATACCACTTGTTGGTATCAAGCTCAAGAACCTACAACCAAGGCTCTGATACCACTTGTCAGGGATGCGAAACACCGGAAGCATACAATTGATTACCAAATACCAAGCAACTTAATATGAAAAAATAACCAAAATCAACAAGTAACTAGAATTCAGAATAACATAGCATATGAGAGACAATACACAACTTGTATTAACACTTTATACAGAAAAGAATACAATAGAGAATATCCCACATCTTCTCTACCACCTTACAGAGGTTTCCCACACCTCAAGTGAACAATAAATCTTCTCCCCAAAGCTCTCCCTCTCACAGGTCCCAACACCCAACTCAAATACAGAGTTGGTGTTCACCTCCCATGCTCCACGCACACCACAAGTGCTCCACGCACTCCACAAGCACTCCACATGCTCCACAAGTACTCAAGGTACTTCAAGTAGATCTCCCATGAATCTGCAACAACCTGCAATTCAACAGACCATACTTATGGAAGGAACTCCCTTGCCTTCCTCTCTTGCTCTATCCGAGTACACACCTGTACTCCAAGTAGATCCTGCCTAATACTGCTCCCTGTTGTGTTGCTGTCTATATGATCTTGCACACCTGCAAATCAAACAACGGTTCTGCTCACCTGTGAACCTCGACCTTGCACACACATACACCTGTAGATCAACGATCTTACTTACCATGTAGATCTCCTATATAGGCCATGCAACTATGACCAAGATCCTACACTCCTGAAGAATCCAGCTGACTCTCGAAACCAGCACCAACACCCCTGGTACTACTGTGGAGCTAGGAGGAACACCCTTGCTCACCTCACACACAGAAGGAGCAAACTTTGCTCAACTCAAACTAGCCCACTTTTCCAATACAACCATGAGTCTATTATATAGATCTCATCAAACAATAATTAGACATCTAATTACAATAATTAGATCCACAGCTCTCAGTCTAAAAATAGATCTCTTCATGCAAACACTTGGTTCGTTAGCTAACTGCTCGTAATAAATGTAGTCCGAACCACACAGGCGACCGACGTCGGTCCCTATCTGCCTGGAGGTGACTGACGTCGGCCGATATATGACTGACGTTAGTTTCTTCTCTGTGCTATCTTGCCAACGTCGGCTAATCAGACCGACCCCAACTTCTCTGCAACTCAGCAACCTTCAACAACCTCCTCTCCTGTTTGCATCAGTGAAGCTTTTAGCTCCACAATCCTAACATATATGACCACCAAGAAAAACAATATCCCTATGTAGACTTCTCGCATTGATCAGTCCACTGTCAAAAAAAAAAAGTGATTGACAAGTTATAAAGTCATGGACATGCCTATAGTCATTCTTGGGTCACCTATAAAAGGGGCAAGGTTATTCCTGCCACCAAAAAGGGTTACCCCATCCTCTCATATCACATCTCCTACTTAACACCCCAGCATACTCAAGGGACTTTGAGCTCACTTAATGTCAAGTGATTCGATTACTTCTCTAACATCAACCCCTAGTCAATGATTTAATGCATAAACAGGGCTTTTTGCTCTAGTAACCCCTATCTATGCCCTCATTTTGGTCCTTGTCAATGAAAGAGCAATTCGCCTTTCACTTTTTCTCTACACTTTGGTCACATTCAACCAAACTTTTTTCTACCCAACCAATTCAAACCAAACCAACCAAAACATTTTCAAACCAACAACATGACATCAGATATCATCATAGTCTATTTCACATAGTTTCTATGGACACCAATACACATGGAAACTATCGACCAGACACAATTTATGTTAAACATAAACCAATACTTGCTGAAGCATAAATAGACTTCAATTCATTTTTAGCATATATCCATCACGACTATGGACAATTGCTAGGGATGAAAGAGCCTCGACTAATGTTACAGAGTACACCATTTGGAAAAGGCTGTAACATCTTTTTCTCCTTCATCACTTGACCTTGACCTCATCTAAAACCAATCCATGACCTTGCCCTCGACCAAGACTAGTCCATTACCTTTGACCATTCCTCCCTTCTAGGGAGAACTACATTGGCCTGAGGCCCTTCCAACAAGGGCTATGTAGGTAGCACTCAGTTGACATGGGGTCTTCTGAGGTTAGCTCAGCAATTCCTTCATCCATCCACCTCAACCAGTGACCATGGAGATTGTGACTATCTCCTTCGACTATGACCACTTCCAAAGCAACTTTGCCTTGGTTATTTTTGCATGTATGCTACCTCACGACTAGTTAGCAAAATTGTGCACATATTTTTGACCTTCACAAGTATAAGATCGCAAGCTGGTTGATCCCCACTACTTGTGACATTTTTGTGTTTCTAAGAGCACTTTCTGAGCCTAGGATACCTGGAACACAATGACCATTGGAGCTTCAGCTTAGATTAAATAACTCAATCAGTAGATGACTAAATGTTGGGGCTTAGTTATTTCAATTTTGGCACTCCTTGACCCTTGACCTGCGACAATTTGACTTGACCATCTCATGAAGTGGTGTACATGCAATCACGACTTTTACAGCATTCTCACTCTATCTTCACCATCTTCATCCACTCTTTGTCAAATCAGCAACCAATTTTAGGTTCCTTTCCCTCGACTCTTGCTTTGAGGGGGAATACCTCATCTGTAATCAGGGTAACCAACCCTCCTATTTTTGTCTTGCAGTTCACTTGAACAACCAGCAAGATGAAATCAACCTTATCCCACACCTGGGGAAATCAACTCCTATTTTTGTCTTGCAATTTGTCTAGAACAACCAACAAGATAAAAAGGGGAAAATGTAGACACCGAAATCGTGTCTACCCCTTGGTCCTTTCTCCCCCCTTGGTCCCCTTCATCCACTTCGACACTTCTAACTGATGTCTTGTTAATTTGAAATAATTAGTTATTTTAAATTAATAAAACTCATTTTTTATCCTCCCTTTTGACACATCACCTAAAACACCTCATCTGACACCTCGCCTTGGACTATTTCCCACCCTATGACTCACCCAAGACCTATTCTTACTTCTCTCTAACCGCCTAACCAACTCTCGTGCGTATTTAGCCCAACATTCAACAATTCTCCAATGGATCATGCACTTGGCAGATGGAGAATGAGCTTGGTGGCTCTTTCATCCACCGACGTCAGTCAAATGTTGATCGACGCCAGCGGGATCACCGATGTCGATTTTACTTAAACCAAAATTCAAACCTCTGGCGAGGCTAATGACAAAACTCTTCGCCTCTGCTCTTGATCTGACACTTGAATCCTTCAATCTCCAGTCTTCGACCATCTGCCACTCTGCTAATCTTTAAAGTAGACCTCTCACTCTCCCTCTCACAGGGTTCCTACACCAACAAATAACATCAGGCTTCTACATCAGCAACATGATCTTCACACTAGCAGCACCAACAACAGGCACAAGTAGTTTGCAACATTCCTTCTCCAGTAGATATGAGGTAAGTATTTGTTACTCTTTTCATTTCTATATTTATTTTAATTAATCTATCATTTGGCCTTCTACCCATTTACAACTTCTGTTAGCCCAGACCCAGCCTGCTCTCTCGAATACGCTGAAAGGCCTCCTTTGCCCCTCTACCCCTGTAACTCTACCCAAAACCTCTGCACAAACTATTAACCAAAACTAGACTCTCAGACCCAGACACCTAGACCATTCAACTAGGGCCAAACTTCATCTTAGACTCGTCCATAGACCAAAAACTTGACCAAACCTCGTCCATAGACTACTGCCCTGACCGACGCTGGTCACTTCCCCCACCGACATCGGCAGACTAACCAACGTCGGTAGACCTCAACAACAGACGTCGATAGGACCACCAACGTCGGTGACTGTGACCAAGCTGACAACATCTTACAGGTAAGATTTTGCTTCCATTTTCCTTTTCAATCTTTTATCATTTCTATCTTTTATCATATTGTTATTTATTAGACTCTACTTTTATCAACTAGTGGGTTGACATCCCTTAAGGAAGTCTTCATACTTCTAGGATCAAGCTTTCGCTTGGCAACCCACCATCTCCTTATCTAACGCCTTCTTTGTCTTAGTGTCTTTCTCTTTTAGGTGTCATCCTCCACAACCAAAGAGGAGTTCTCACATCGTCTGGATAACGGTGCGCACGACTACATCAAGGTACACAAGCCTTAGACTATTCTTCTTAGTTTCTCATTTCTCTCTCTTTGAATGTAAAAAGCGAAATATTGCATAGAAACAATATGGATGCAAATACTTTTTTCTTACTTATCCAAGACACCAAGCATTCACCCATGAAGAAAACACCACCACTGGTACTCTTCCTATCATCCACACACCCTGCCCAATCTACATCACTGTATGTCTTTAGAGTGAACTCTT
This sequence comes from Torreya grandis, assembly GCA_037957365.1. Lineage (NCBI taxonomy): Eukaryota > Viridiplantae > Streptophyta > Pinopsida > Cupressales > Taxaceae > Torreya > Torreya grandis. The sequence goes on along the minus strand of JARHVA010003548.1, from coordinate 1,768,394 downwards.
TGCTTTTGGGGTACCATAAACCATATTCTATGGTAATGTTAAGATACCTCAAAATCCTTTTGACTAATTTCAAGTGGGAATCTCTAAGATCAGGTTGAAACCTACCTACAAGGCCTAATGCTTGCATGATATTAGGCCTAGAAGTAGTAGTGTATAAAATACTTCCAATCATGGATGTATACAATGTTTGATCAACCTTTAGTGAGTCATATTATTTACTTGACTTGCATCTTAAGTTTATCTGAGTAATCATTAGCTTACAATACATCATGTCAAACTTATTTAGCATATCTTTGATTTATTTTTCCTATGAAATGAATAACCCTACATCAAGTTAGTTAATTTACAATCCTAAAAAGGAAGAAAGTTCTCCCAACATTAACATTTCAAACTTAGTCTTTATAACATTTTCAAACTCTCTATTCATGTGGTCATTATCAAAACCAAAATCTATGTCATCAACATAGACTACCACTAGTAATTAATGAGTTCCATCTATCTTAATGTAAGAATTACTATCAACTACCCCTATTTTGAAGCCTTGGCTCAATAGTTACTTGTCTAACCTATCATACCAATCTCTAAGAGCTTGTTTAAGACCATATAAAGACTTATTTATTCTACAAACATATTCCTAAATAATTCTCATGGAAAAATCTTAAAATAACTCAATATAGACTTCTTCAATGAATTTGACATTCAAAAATGTATATTTCACATCCATTTGGTAAACTTTAAAACCTTAAAAGCTTGCTTATGAAAAAAAGAGTCTAATTACTTCCATTCTTACCATAGAAGAAAGGTCTCATCAAAGTCTATCTCTTCAACTTGAGCATATCCTTTACACACCAATCTAGCCTTATTTCTTGTGACCTCTCCTTTCTCATTCATCTTATGTTTGTATACCCACTTAGTTCCTATCATATTTTTGTCTTTTAGCCTAGGTACCAAATCCCATGTTTCATTCTTTACTATTTGATTAAGTTCTTCATCCATTTCATATGCCTAATTTTCATCTTTTATAGCTTCCAAGAATGTTTTGGGTTCAACTTTAGATAATAGAGATATGTCTTGTTGATTTTGATTGATTAACATTCTCCTTTTAATTTTTAAACTTACATTCACATCACCAATTAGTTTGGAAACTAGATGATCCTTCTATATTCTCCTAGATGGAGCTTTAGTTTCCTATGTTACCTATTCCTCTTCATCATCTAATTAAATAGATATGACTTAATTATTTGAATTAGAGTTCTCTATAGTGCCATTTATCTATAAGTTAGGCTTCTTGATTTTACATACCTCTTCAGCTCTTACATTTAATCTTTCAACAACTTTGTGAAGTCTCTTATTAAAGCATCTATTAGTAGAACTTATAGGGGAATAACCCAAGAAGATACCCTCATTAGACCTTAAATCAAATTTTCCAAGATTTTCTTCATCCATCTTGATAAAACACTTGCTCCCAAACATTCTAAAATGTTATAACATTAACTACCCTATTTTTCCATAGATCATATTGAGTCTTATCACCATTTACTCTAATTTGACATTTATGTAAGATGTATTCCGATGTATTATCAACCTCTTCCCAAAAACCATCTGATAATTTGGAATATTGAATCATGGTTGTACTCATCTCTTGGGTAGTTTTATTTTTCCTTTCAAATACCCCATTATGTTAAGGTGTCCTACAAGTACATTATTGTATTTTAATCCTTTGATATTCACAAAAGGTATCAAACTCATAACACCAAAATTCACCTCCTTTATCTGTTATCACACACTTGATTTTTGATCCCTTTTCATTTTCAATAAGATCTTTGAATTCTTTAAAATTTTCAAGGACTTCTAATTTTTATTTAAGGAAATATATCCAAGTCATCCTAGTAAAGTCATTAATTAATATCATGCATTAGTTGTTACCTTGAATACATTGAGTTCTTGTAGGTCCACATAGGTCAGTTTTGATTAACTCTAATGGTACTGTGGTGTAATTTTCCATATATTTGTAGCTTCTTTTTGTTTTCCTCCCATGAAGGCATGCCTTGAAAAGAGTATGAGGAATCTTATTGATTTTAGGCATATTAATTACTAATCCTTTTTAACTGATCCTCACCAAGTTATCAAAATTCAAATGTCTAAGTCTTTTATGCCAAATCTAGCTTTCCTTTAATTTATTCATGAAACACTCCTCCCTTTTGGATTCATGGAACACATATAAGTTGTTTTATACCTTGTGAATATTTACAACTAATTTATTGGACTTGTCTCTTCTTAATTCACACCCTTTATCATGAAAATCAAGAAAATTTAATTTATTACACATTTGGCTAACACTTGGAAGATTGTGTTTCAAAACTTATACATATAAAACATTTTCTATTTTAGTATGACCATTATCCAAAATTATAGAACCTTTTCCAACTATGTTAGTAGAATTATTGTCACCAAATGTCACTGACCTTGAGTTATGATTTTTGAGAGAGATGAACTTGATCTTGTCTCATGTAATATGACTTTAGCATCCACTATCTATGTACCATTTCTTTTTTTTTATCCTCTTGAGTATGAAAGGTAGTTTGGACAAGGATTGACTCTTCCTTTGCTAAACTACCTAAATTCTACTTCTTTTCTTTAATCTTGGATTTATCTTCCTTGAACCATTTGATGGTGTCAATGACTTGTATGTCCTTTTTATAATAGGCCCTCTTATATTACTTGGCTATATTTCCCTATTAGTTAAATTTTTATCATATAACCTCATTCTTTTTCTTTGAAAATAAAGTATAGTCCCTATATCTGTGACTATATTGATTACAAGTGTAAGTGTGCCCATTGAAGACATACCTATAGTTATTCATGTTAGACATTCCTTTTACTTGATCTTCAATTACCCATGAAGTTTCATCTTTAAATTATTTATTAGAGATAATACTTTTCTTTTCTTTATATAAAATCACACACACACACACACACACACACACACACACACACACACACACACACACACACACACATTATATAAATTTATCTGATAAATGATCCATTTTTTTATTCAACCCTTTATCCATCATGTCTTGTAAATTATTGATTGATGTTTCTAGTTTATTTATTTGTGTCTTCACACCATTAATGATTGCAGTAATCTCATAACATATTGAGAAAGTTAGATATAAATTTTTTCTTCCTTTCTTATTCTTTAATATTTCATTCTCTTCCTCTATACGTTTGATCTTTGATAAATCACATACTAGGATATGTCTCAACCTCTTTGTCATCCATTATACCCTTAATCACCTTGAAGTGGTTAAACTTGAAAAAAAGGTATGGATATGATACCAATTTTTATAGGTATAATCCATAAGAGGGGAATTAATTAATGATGCAAGAAAATCAAACTTCAATTCCAATACTTCAAATTCTTACCATTCAACATAATCATTCATTGCGCATATAAACCATTTATTGTAATGAACAAATAAAATTATGCAAGATCAAAGCACATGATACAAGAATTATGTGGGAAACCATAATTTTGGATAAAACCCACTCTTAATCCTAAAAACATATAGACTACAATCCTATAAGAGATCATAAATAAGAGACTTTAGTGAAGCACCACTTCACAAGGAACACCAACCCCTAAGCATGGACAAGCACCCACTTGCCCTAGATGTTGAGCACCCACACAACACTTTATGACATCAACACCTTAAAAACTCTAATTTCCTTCCAATATGATGAATATATAGTTAATAATAAGTCTCTTTAACCCTTCACACATTCTCAAGCCTTCACACATAAGCAATGCATCCAAAAAAACCTTTTGGATCACTCTACACCTTTTCGCTTATTCTCAATCATAAACCTTACAAAACTCTATTAAAACATCATAAACATGACCACTAGGTCATAGACATATCCATCACACTTATCTTCTCTTCAATCCATCTACCAAGCTTATTCATACGCCTATTTTCTTCTCACATACACACTAGAAATCTTCATCTTAGATTTTATTCTTTATAGAGTCTACATGATCATCACCTTCTTGGTCAACCACAAGACATTCATTAACCCTTAAAAATTCTATCCCACTTCAAAAAAATATCAACACTAACTTCATAGGTTGACCATAGATTTTATAGATCAACCTTAAGAAGCAACACCTTTCAATTAGGTCTAAGTAGCCCTTTTAGGTCTATGGAGACCTATTTATCCTTTTAACACTTCACCAAGCAAAAATAGAAACACAAGACCACTTCAAATCACATATGTCCATGCCACATGACCCCTAATACATCCTTTAGTTATTAAATTCATCACTACACACCTATACATATGCAAAACCTATCAATCATTTCCCTTATACATGAAAACATCATGAACAAACAAACAATGAACTTCCAAGCAATGGTTCATATTGAATATGGATTGGTAAAACATCAAAAATCTGTATAGATGATCCTTGTGTAGTTTAAAAAATTCTAAAATAGATAATTCATTATTAAACATCCAAAAACCATCAATAAAAACTCAAACATCCTTCTTGGGTCACTTCCAAAAAAAAGTCAAACCCTGAATGAACTTTGAACTATAATAAATGCAATTGTATGATCAATCAAACCTCCAAATCAATTTTTCCTAGATTGAAATTGAATTTATATACCACTTTTATTTTTAATCCATCATAAAAATTTATATTCAAAACATTTAAAAATGGTTTTCCTTTATAAATTTAAATATTTGAATTCTAATAGTCACTAAAATGCAAATTTGACTATGGAAAATGATGAAATCATCCTAGGAGATCAACTTTACACTATCATAAATTTTTATATACATTATTTCAAGGTATGAAATTAAAAAAAAATGTTATAGGCACAAAAATAAATAGACCCATGTGACCACTTTATTTTGACACCTTCCCATGTGTGAATGATGACATCATAAATTTGATTACTTAGGGAACTTTGCTAAAATGACTACAATAACCTAGACCTTCACAATAATATTAATATGGATTCACTTCACTTCCACAAGTACACAAATCACTCCTTACACCCCATATGACTCCTCAAACATAGTTAACACATCATCAACATCCATCAGCTTTCCTAACCAAGAAAACACTATAAGGTCCATACATGATCACTAAGGCGTACTTTATTATTGACCTATTCGAATACTTGACACCTCATGAACACCTGTGGACATATTGGAGACATAATTTACAATACCTCAATAGAGACTAGGGACCAAATCATGACCTATAATAGGATGTGTATGGCCATGAAGAGGATAATTCTTAAGAGGAAATTGAATAGCATCCTGGTGGCCAGAAACATCTTTAAGACCATAGGCATAAAGAAGTGCCATAAGATGTGAGAGCTCATGTAGATACATAGTTGGCACATGATATGAAATAAGTTAATCCACCCAAGTTTGATAGAACTATTTTAGGGGATGGAATTGAAGCATGGATGATAAAAATAGAGAAGTATTTTGAGATTAAAAATTATTTTGAATTTATAATAGTATTCTAGGGAGATTATTAGCTTGCTAGTATAACAACTTGGTGGGAAAATAAGAAGCTCAAAATGAACCTTGATTAAACTATCACCACTTGGGAATAATTTTTGACACTGTTTAGGTCATGATGGCTTCTATAGGTATACTTAGACTAGCAGCTTATGTATTTTTAGAATCTTAAGCAAAGGGATTTGTTAGTGAATGAATACTTAGATAAATTCAACATGATTATTAAGTATATAACTTAGTATCAAGTATATGAGGGGTTCTAAATAAATAAATTTATCATGGGATTAAAAACTATAAATTATCTATGAAGTATATGTGAATGATCCATCTGTTATGGATAAGGTGTTCAAAAAGGCAATAAATTAGGAATAGAAATAGAAATCCCTTTCCCAAGTCAGATATAATTTCAAAAATAAATTTGGAAGTTATAAATCAGATTTTAATAAGGATAACTAGAAGTAGAAGAGTGGAGACTCCAAGGGTCAATTCAAGAATTAGAATGGCAAGTTCAATATTAGTTCAAGGAACTGGAAACCTATTAATGGTTTCAAGGGTGGTTTTAATGGAAACTAATAGACTGAGAAGAAAGGACTAGTTGCAGGTTGCTATATGTGTGGAGGTGATCATTTTTATTGAGAATGTCCTTAGGAAAAATTGAAGAAAAAGGATTCAACTTCTCAGTAAGGTATTTTTCAACAACAAATTCATGTAGCTATTGATAATTTATAGGCTAGGTATCAAGCTTTGCCTATAGAACTATCAGGTATTTTGTTCAATCATCTAATTTATATTTTTATTGACATGGGAGATATATAATGTTTCATTGCTCCTATAATTCTTATTAAATTCTCCAAAAAACATGGAGTTATGAAAAATTCATGGTCAATTTAGTATGGGAATGAGTCAAAGGTTAAATTTGACAAGTGTCTAATCAAAGTAGAAATTAGGTTATCTGAGTTCACTATAGTAGTAGATATTTTTGCATCACCAATGGGATCATATGATGTGATCCTAAGATTCAACTATCTTATGAAGCATAAATCCAATTTTGATTATTTTATAAAGAGGGTTGAGTGTCAAGATGATTCCAAAAATTAGACACAACTTTAGGGCAAGAAAAGGAAGTTGAATCTAATGTAGATTTATATAATTTAATTGAATAAATCTCAAAGGAAGGGATGGCAAGAATTTATCATTAAGATAAATGAGATGGATGAATATAAGGAACCATATATCAAAGATTATAATTTGTTGAGAAACTTTCATGACATGTTTCTAAAAGAATTACTAAGATTGCCACCTAAGCATGAGTTTGATTTATTGATTGATATCATACCTAGATTAGAATCATAGTCTAAGGAACCATAGATAATGATAACCACTAAATAATTTGAGTTAAAGTCAAAATTTTAGGATTTGTTATTCAAAGATCTGATTCAACCAAGTGTGTCACCATGGGGTGCACCAGTTATCTTCATAAAGAATGATGGTATTCTTTGCCTATATATAGATGATAGGATGTTGAATAAAGAAATGATCAAGAGCATATATATGTTTTCATGTATTGATGATATTTTTGATCAAATGTGAGAAAAAAACAATATTTTATAATATTGATCTTAGAGTAGGGTATCATTAGTTGAAGATCTATGAAGAGGATATTCTAAAAACATCATTCAAGACTTGATATGGGCACTACAAGTTCACAGTGTTACCATTTGGATTGACAAATGATCCAATAACATTTATGAATCTTATGAATTGAATAGTGTGTTTAGATATTACTTGGATCATTTTATTTTGGTATTTCTAGATGACATCCTCATTTATTCCAAGTATAAATAAGAACACTTGAAGTATCTGGAATTAGTTTTGAAATGTTTTCGCAAGCACAAGTTGTATGTAAAGTTGTTTAAGTGTGTATTTTTACAAAAATAAAGTGAAATATTTCTGACATGTTATCTCTATATATGTATTTTAGTGGATACAAAAAATATAAGAGCCATTATGTAGTAATCAACACCAAACAATGTGCATGAGGGAAGAAGTTTCATGGGATTAGCTTGTTATTATTAAAAAAACATTTTGAATTTCTCTAAAATAGTTAATCTAATTACCTCTCTTCAATATATGAATCAAAGTTTCATTTGGTAAAATAAGTGTGAGGTAGCCTTTTAGTTACTCAAAAGGAGACTTATGTCAGCACCAGTGCTAAGATTTCATGATCCTAATGATCAATTCTCACATATCACCAATGCATCTAGGGGATAGACTTAGAGGATTTCTTATGCAAGATGGCTCAGTGGTAGCCTATAAGTCTAGGAAATTGAATCCATATGAGGTAAATTATGACCCTCATGACCTATATATTTTAAAAATTATTATTTTTTACAAGTTTGGAGGCATTATTTATTGCGAAAACTATTTGAGCTCAAAACTAATAACTTGGGACTCAAGTACATCTTCACCTAAGAAAATCTGAATGCTCATTAAAGATGATGGTTGGAGTTCTTATTTTATTATGATTTTGATATTAATTATATCAAAATCAAGGAGAATAAAGTATCCAATTCTATAAGCTATAGGATGTACATCACAATTATGGATACTATCAAATAATCCAATTCTCACCAGGAGATGAATTCTATGATTAGGTTAGGAAATCATTGTCTAAGATGCTCAAAATCTTGGGTATAAGGGATTAAAAATAGAGAGTGATGGTATTTCATAGTATAATGGTAGGATGTATGTGATTGATATAGATAATTTGAGGATAATAGTGCTAAAGGAATTACACAATTCCTCATATTAAATAAATAAAAGAATAACCAAGCTCTTGGTTGAGGTTATACCACTCTATTTGTGGAAAGGAATCAAGAGAGATGTAGTGGATTTTGTGTCTCATTTTTTAGAATGCCAGCATGTGAAAACTAAACATGTACATCTGGATGGATTGTTATATCCACATGATATACTAGAATGGAAGTAGAAGGTGATTAATACTAACATTTTCCAAGGTTTGATGTTATCACAGAACCTACATGACATAATCTTAGTTATAGTTGACAAACTAACCAAGGTAGCCCACTTCCTATCAGGAAACTTGAAAGATGATGCACCTATGATTGAAAAGAGATTATTGAACTAAGTGTATCAATTTCATGATTTTCCACAAAATATCATTTTAGATCAAGATCCAAGGATGACTTCTAGATTTTGTTTGATTCTGAATTTATCTTTGGGTATGTAGTTGAACTTCAACACTACTTATCACCCACAAATTGATAAATAAATAGAGTGAGTTAACTAAGTTTTATTATATCACCTTCATATATAGAGGAGTACATAATACATGTGGGAGGAGTACCTATCATTGGTTGAATTTGCTTACAAAAAATCATACCAATCAAAATTGAAGATGGCTTCATTTGAAGTGTTATAGAAAAGGAGTTGTAAAACACCGATCATTTGGGATAGGTTAGAAGATAGGGTAGTCTTTAGACTTTAGATGCTTTCATAAATAGAAGAGTGATTTAGGATAATTAGGAAAAGGTTAGTTGAGGCTAATGATAGATAGAAAACCTATGTTGATTTGAAGAAAACATCTAGAAAATTTTCTATTGGTGATAAAGTGTTTCTACATGTGAAGCCTAAAAAAATATCAATAAAATTTAGAATGTCAATGAAACTTTAACTGAGATATGTGGGACCCTTTGAGATTTTGGAAGTGGTCAATATTTTAATGTATAGGATTACATTGACACCAGTTATATCTCTTTTGCTTAATATCTTTCATGTATCTTATCTTAAAAAGTATGTTGTTGATCCTTCACATGTGTTGGATTAGAATGATTTGTAGGTTATGGACCTTGGGGTAGTCTTTTTAGAACCAATAAGAGTATTTGACACTCATAAAATCTATTTTAATAATAGATAAGTGTCATAGTGAAAGGTCTAGTGTGACCCATATTATGAATATAGTACCACTTAGGAGAACTATGATGATTTTTACATGGTATTTCCACATTTTTTTCTTGATTTGCTACTATTTACTGTACTATTTTCTACTAAATAATGTTCTAAATTCATAACTTATGTTTGAATAAATGTCATCGAGGTGATGAATATATTTAGGGGGAAAGATGTCACATCCTGATTTCTTTCTAAGCTAAATAACCTATTTGATCCATGGATTATTATGGTTGATTAGTTGATTAACTAATGTTTGATTAAGCTTTATGTCATATGCTTATTATGGGATAGTTATATGATTCTTAGTTTACATGATTAGTTACTATGAGTTAGTAGTACTTTTATATTATGTATATTATGATCATGTTTGTTAATTATACCACATTATTTTATGGATATAATGATGTTTTGGGCTAACTATGTTAATTTTTGTGAGGTGGATGCAAGATATATTCTTCTCTCAAAGAGTGATGAAGGGAGAGCATCATCATAGAGGGTGGTTTAGATAGAGATGTTGGGGGATGATAGAGAAAAAATCCATAAACCCTTGCACACACCACATTAGTATGTCATGTTGTGTGATTAATTATTTGATAGATAGTTGTAGTAAAATTTATTCTCCATTTAAATGAATGTTGTGATATTTTATGTTTTCACTAATCTAGTTGTGATCAATGATCATGTTGATTTATCTCACTAATTTTTCTAATTTAGTGATTGTACATAGCTTGTCTTATTTGATGTAATTGTTTGGTTAAATGAGTGATTCATATATGTTTTCCTTACCTTAATGCCTTATTAGGTATGGATGTATAGTATAATGATATGATGTCATGATGGATTTCATTGTTGTTATTAATATATAAGATTTAGGTAATAATAATTAAATATTGTGTGTGTGTGTGTGTGTGTGTGTGTGTGTGTGTGTGTGTGTGTGTGTGTGTGTGTGTGTGTGTGTGTTTATCCAAATGTTGAAAGATATAAATAACATTATTTTAAAAGTTATTGTATTTTATTAAATATTGATCAAAGGCTTAATATCCATAATAAATTATATATTGATCATAATTGTTAAATTATTTAGAAAAATTATTGTGTTTGCAAAGTGTTTATTTGTGATGACATGGTAACATAAACTATAGTATTTGGATGCATATTAATATTGCCATAATATATATTTAAAATTTTAAATGGGTGCTTGAATTTATATGGAAAGCTAATATTGACTAAGTTGATATTTATTGCATGGTATAACATGAATATTATGATTTGTGGTTAATTTGATTGTTTGGTCGATTCAAGAAATCAATGTCATGAAAATATTTTATAAAGATTATAAAGTGATTATTTATGGATTTTAATAGAAGTATCAAGATGATTAGGGTTTATAATCTCCTATTAACTTTGATTTAACCATCATTTGGATAAAATCATGGAGTTTGATTTGTATTCAATGGTGGTAGACTATGGAGTTGGTTGAGCTATTTTTTCATGCATTATGTTCAATTAGTCAATCTATCATTAGTGGTGGAGAAGAGGATGGTGAATAAGTGATTAGAGATGAATAAAAATAAAGGATAAGTAGTTGTAGGGGATGGCATGACACATTGCATATAGAGAATAAGAGACAAAAGGATAATAAGGGTGAATGAGTGAAAGAAGAAAGAAGACTTTTAGTTTCCTTAGAATTTATGAATTCACAGGTAGGTTTTATAATTAAATTCTTGTGTATGGATTTTTGAATGTGTTTTTGAATTAATATAGTTATTGGGTTTTTCAATTTCATAAAAGATGTTGAAAATTTGAAGGGTTGTATGTAAGGCCATGTGGAAGGCTTAGCCTCCATAGAACCCTACATCTAACCCAGGGTAATCGGAGGGGATTGAGTAGAGCCATAGAATTCACCATGGTTATTTTAGGCTTTTATGAAACTCTATCCTAAACTCCTCTCTTAATTTGAATAACTCCATTCAATAATGGAAGACTATTATTGATGGATATATATGATGTGGCTCAAGCTAGGTGTTTCAAACTAGTTTTTTATATATTCATTTAGAAATACAGATTAAAAACTTTAGACTATATGAGTATCAACTATGTAAATCAATTCAAACTTTTAGGTATAAAAGGTGGGTTTCATTATGCAAAAACAACCTGTATATATATATATATACATATATATATATATATATATATATATATATATATATATATATATATATATATATATATATGATGATATATACATATTTTTATATATACATATATTTTGAATCGTTAGCCTTTAGTGGGAAACTGTATGTATTAAATTTAAAAGATGAATATACTTGTATAAATGAACTTGAGCTTATGGTTTTGATTGGATTTATTTGTCTTTAAATTCAAATGAATTTATACATATATGGAAACATTATAGTTTTAAACTCTCAACTATGTTATGTAATCCTATATTATGCATACTTATTTATATATGGATTTGGAAATTTTCAATTTTGTCACATTATGTAACATAGGTGTAGGTAGGTGAAATATTGACTGTAGATTATGCATTTAGATTTATGCATAGAAATATACCCAAAAATGTTATAGTATACATGTTAGAGTTTAGTTATAATTATGTTCATTATAAATATGAACTATGCACATATTTAGATGTGACTATGTAATATTATTTAATTTAGATTTGTCTTTGATCTAAGAAAGAGTTTTGAACATTTAATAAAAGGACTGGGTATACAAGTTTAACTCTATATTTTGTATAGTTTTATTTGGCCATGTTTGAGTTATTTTATAGTAAAACCTGATTTGGGTTTAATCGACTGTGTGTTTAGATTTGCTCATATGCATTTAATCTAAATGTCAAATTTAAATCGATTGACCTGATATATCTAATTAAATAGATTTGGTGGATGAATGAGAAGCTATTTTTAATTGTCAAAATTATATGTGTTTTATTTACCAAGCATAATGGGAATTTCTCAATTTAAAAAAAAGGGTTATGGGGCCTTTGTTTGTATAATTGAATGTATACTTAGTGTATAGAGTATACTCTAAGATTAATGACATTGAATGTCATCTTATGAGTATACTATATAAAATGAGATATTTATATTTTATTAAATTTATACATGAAAATTCAATAAATATGTATGTGTGTGTGTTTATATATATGCATATATACATATAAATGGTATAATTTTTACATTTGTTGACTGAGTAACAAATCGAGAGAAGAATATATATATATATATATATATATATATATATATATATATGTATATATATATATATATATATATATGATGCTTGAATACATTTTAATTTTTTTATAAAATCATTAAAATAATTTATTTAAGAGCTTAAATATAAAACATTTATGATGTTTTGGACTGGCTTTTGTTATACATGGAATATGAACAATTTATTAATCCTATGATATAATGTTGTTTTATGGACAAATAACATTATAATTTGTTTTGTAGTTTAAGTAAATGGCAGTCTAGATAATCATTACCCAAATGGTATGTTATATTGTGGATTGATTTTGGATTATATTTATTATTTTTAATAAACTAGATGTTATGTATACATTACATTTCATTTGATGGACTAAATGAATGTATGCGATATTTCTATACTTAACATAAATTTTATTATCTAAAGGGAAATATTTTGAATTAATATATTTTTTATATATTATTTATATTTTTAATGAATCTCGTATTCATGAAATTAAATAAGAAATGGATGGATTCCACTAGTTTAATTAGTGCCATTAATGCAAGATGAGGTGTAATCTAATTGAGTGGTGTGTATAAAATTGACTGATCTTAAAGATGATTTACTATTTAAAATTTTGGTCAAAGTAATTTTTTGATTAAACATTGTGATTTAATATTTTGATATAGTTTTCATATTTGTGTGATATCATATTAGAATGGATTTATTTATGGTACACATTATGTATTAGATATATTCAACACACTAGTTCTAGTTTGTTGCTCTAGATTTCTATACCATCATTATCTACCCATCCATGAGGGGAGGGTCATCCCATTGTTTGGTATATAGTTTTACGGATATATGGTTCATGGTTGGTGTGTAAAATTTCTTGAATTATTATCTTGCTACTATCTAGATTATTATGTTAGGGACTACACTTGAGATTACAGATTGATCCTTGAGTTGTGGAGACTCTACTCTGTAGAGATTTGTATAATGTTTTATCATTTGAGTTATTATTATTTATTTTTAAAAAATATAAAATTTATTCACTATACTTATAAAATAGTGGTTATAATGTTTTATCATCCATGGATGAACTTGTACTATTTCATTTATGATTAGATGCAATGTTTATTATTGTTTTAGTAATGTTCATGATTGTTATATTTGTTCATGTTGATACTTAACTAAGTAGATTAGATATAAACCTATTGATTAACTAAATTAATATAGTTATTTAATCATGGTGAAATCTCTATGATGAATGTGTGTAGTTAATTTTTAAAAAATGTACTATATTCTCGTAAAACCTAATGGGGTTGTTATAAAGAGTGTGTGATGAGTTCAACATTATTCACATATATATACTTAGAAGGTAAATTCAAAGGATTAAATATACCTTTTACCATATGGTATATACAAATATGTATAAGTAAAATATGCATAGGTTATCAAACCACATCTAGAGAAGTATCATGAAAATGCATGACTATTGGTATTATATTGAGTGTACTATAATTAGGATTGAGGGAACTACAACTTATCCTTTATATTTTCCACACAATATTTTAGACAAGGTGGATAACCAAGATATTTTTGTATATTTGGTTGATATTGTAGATGTTAAAATTAGGAGGTGTCAAACAAGAAGCTTTGAATCTAACCCATCTCAGTATAGGTTACATGTACTACAAAAAGTGGGATCACATCAACTTTGTTGTAAAATCAAACTACATTATGGTTTGAGGAAGGCACCCTTAAGATATTTTTATCTTAGGATAAATGTAAGGAGGACTTAAATAAATATGAAAATAAATTAAATATCTCCTATGGGCACCAACCATACAATCATGATTCCATATTTATAAATGATGAGGTTTATAGTGATGTTATTATTATAATATGTAAGGCTAACATATCCATGATAGTCGCTCAAAGGATCTAATATGATCATATTATCATAGGCAAAGATGGAAGAATAATAGATAGTGAGTAATGGACTTGAACACCAATTAATGACCTTCCTTTCCAATTAGAGTTATAAATGGGAACATATATAGCTGAGGAAGCGGGAGAAAGTTAGAAAGTAGACCAAAAATATGAATCCTATATCTTTAGTTAATATTCACATACAAATTATTGTTTTTCCCTCACAAACTATAACTAATATGGGGGAATGTACAAGTCCTTCCATAACAATGAGACCATTTTCAATTACACCCTTACCTTTATTAACCATATTTCATAAGGTAAGTCTCATTTATGTTTTGTCACAAGATCCTATTGATGTTTCTCCTTCATCACTAGTTCATATCACAATTGCACCAATGGTCACAACCATCCCAACTTCACCTATACCTTCCACTCTTATTATCCCTTCATTTTCCATTTAATCCACTTTAGGACAAAACCTTAATCCTAGTAGGAAACAAATAAATACCTACCAAGGAAACCTTAGACCCTACTTATGTCCCCATAGGTTGTATAAGAAGAATAAATTCCTATTGAAAGATTAGTTGTCAAGGGATGTCCTTTACATGAAGAATCATAAAAGGAACAATAATCATGAGACAAAGTATAAGAAGAAGTAGATCTAATTGATGTTCATGATAGTAGTGAAGAGAAAGAGTGGTTGTCTAAACAAGACACATAACTTGAGGGAACATAACCATTTGAGGGATAATAAAAGGTTGAAACCAAGTAAGGAGGGGTAGAGATATGTGAAGACTCTAAAGAATTTTAGAAATAAAAAGATAACTTGGTTGTAACTGAGTTATTTATAGAATAATATGTATGAAGGATGAGGTAGAATCCAAGTAAAAAGTTCCAATTCAAGAACCAAAATTAGCCACACATTTAATCCCTCTACATTTAAGTGTAGTGAAAAAAATAAAATAAGTAGTAAAGGCCACATCAATCTCTACTCAAGGATTAACTGGGGAGTTAAGTCCTAAGGAAGCTCTAGTTTATGCTAAGGTGTTTTTAGAGAGTGATATAAGTTATTTAAGGAGAATTAATTTTGAGGTTATAATTAAAATAATACTAAAAAAATTATCATTACCGCTTTTCCTTAGAATTTATGTACACAAGTTTTTCTTTCTTTAGTGTGTTTTACTGTTACTATAGACACTACAAAAACACACACAACAGTTCTAGATGTTGAAATAACCCCTAGACCACCTTTAGAACCCCTAGGGACTATCCCACAACCTTTTAACCACAAACTTGAGTCAAAATTGACTGACTTTGACCACCTTAACCGTTGACCTATCGACCACCGATGATCACTCTAACTATAGATGGTTAGGCCTAACCATCGATGGTTAGCCTTTAACCACCTTAAATTTTTAACTCTATCTTAACTCTACCTTGATTTTTCATTCTTAGCCACTCATATAATTATGCATGTTAAGACTAAAATTAGATGACCCCTTGCCATCTTATTGAACTTATTGTTTCACCTCTCCTTTCCTTATATAAAAATAAAAGAGGAGGAGTTGAAAAGGATTAAGATCTATAATTAGAGCAACCAAACATCAGATAGAATCAGTAATTATTAGAGCTTCTTGTATCAAAAACTCCTTTTAAGGTATTCTCCCAACAAACTAGTGACTAGGTCAGAGATCCAAAGTGCTACAATTTATCAATCATATCCAAGACATCAACACTCTATTGAAATTGATTTGGACTCCACTAAAAAAAATTTAGCTAATTACCTCCACATTATTTAGACCAATGATCTAAGTATGTGTCTCTTATCAGATTTAGTAATTAGTATCTCTATTTTATCTTCCAAAATATATTCTATAAACTCATCAATTAGATTTTTGAACAAGACCAAAACTCATAGTAACCATCAATGATATATCCATAACCACTGATGGTTACCCAACCACTGACAGTCACCCTAACCACTGAAGGCCACCCTAAATTTTAATGGTTTTACCCAACCATAGATGGTAATTGTGTGACATTCCCAATAACAATATATTTTCACCTATCAAACCCCAACTAAATCCCACTTTATGACCTTCCACCTATGCATAAAAAATCACCCTATTTTTTGAACCACACACAATTTATTTGGCATTAATATTTATTTGTCTATTGTTATCATTAGTCTAATTCATCTCTTTTAAGCACTTCTTATATTTGATTTTAGTACCTTATATTATTCATATAAGTAATTTATCTTTTGTTTTTAGAACTTGATTGATTAAAAGTGTGTATTGACAGCCTCTAAGGAAGCTTGTGCTTCCTGGATCTATCTTGCTAGCTAATCCATCGTAATATGTAACTAAGCAACTATCTTTTTAGTTATTTATTATTTATAGGTCAATTATCCTAAGCCAAAGAGGAGTATCTACAACCTTATGGATCATAGAGTGCAAACCAATCTAGGTTCTACTAAACTCACCCTTCTTTCAAGTTTTATAACTTTCTTCTAATGAAATAAGAAAAAATTAAGTGAAACATTATGGCATACCCAGTGGGACCTTAAGTTTTTTCTGGGCTCATAGTTGCATCTAGGTGATTTTTTTCTTGTCTTTCTACTCATACAACAAAATCAAATTTCATTTTGGGCTTAAAATTAACTGAATCCATTATTTGATTGCTTATTTTAGCTCACATAGCTTAATTAATCATAGATTCACTCTTATCACACACATAAGACCAAACCACTTACACTTAATCAAGCATAAAAACATTGACATAAGGCTTGATTAGGATTTAATCACCTAGCAGTATAATCTTCTACCCTTCCACCCATTAGTACCAAAGTTACCTCCTACCCTTTTTCTACTAACCCAACCATACCTCCTATCGAACACACATTAATATCTCAATATGTGCCCATTACACCAAACCTAAGATACATCCCTAACCCATAAGGGTATGTACCTCTACCTTCCAAACAACCACCTATCTCCATGTATTCATATGTGGCATCATCCCAACCACCCATGTCCACATACCAATATGTGGTATCTTCTCAACCCCCCACAATCTACCTATATGTTTCACCTACCTAAACCCAACATAATATACCCTATAGCTATGGGGGTGTAAAACCACAAATAGATATTTTCAAAATATTAATGGATAAAATGACCACTTTGGAGTCATCTATCTCTAGTGCCCATAACCTCTTATCTTATGACCAAATCTGTAATGAACCAATTCACCCATTTATCCCCATTCAACCTTATCTTCCTCAATGGGAACTTCTAAAATTTTCAAAATTTTAGAATAAGGAATACCCTGAACAACATATGAGAGCATTTAGGCATTCTTTCTATTTGATTGCCTATGATGATGTTATCTTTCTCCATACCTTTCCCATGTCTCTATTAGGTCTGACACTATATTATTATAGTTTTATTACAAGGCACTCCTTTTTTTTACCCAACTAGCTCAGACTTTCTTAGATCACTTTTCCATAAACATAGCTAAGAAATATTTGATCACCGATATCTACTCCATTTGGTAATTTGATTATGAATCCATATCCAACTTTGTACAAAATTAGAGAAGCTTGATAAATCAACTCTCTTTCCCTTTACCCCAACTTGAGCTGATTGAACTCTTTACATAGGCTTGTGCCAAACACATTTCCTCTACATTATGGGTTCAAATATTTAAGAATTTTGATGAATCTTTCACCATAACACAAAAATTAGAAATTAGAACCATTGATAAGGGGAAGTTGAAATTGAGAAATAATAATTCCACCATCAAATCAAATGAGACTCCCTCCTCCAAACCTAATAATCAAATCAACACTAAATCCAAAAAGAGGGTAACCATGAATGTGGTTGTCCTTAAGAGCACTCCTCCACCTATTTTTAACCAACCCAACTCCTCTAATTCCTCTAATCAAAACACTATAAACCTAAACTAGAAAAAAAAAAGTAATTTACTCTACTAGGGGAGTCATATGATTTAGTCTTAGAGAATTTGTTGAAGGTGAATATCATACAACTGCCACCGATCAAACCTCCAAAATAATTTGATTCCTCTCATCTTGTACTTGGTTGGTATAAGGAGAACCAATTATCCACCTTTCACCATATCATTAAACATGACATTAGTAGGTGTAATACCTTCAATAACATCATCCAAAACCTCATAGATAAGGGGGAACTTATGTTGGATAACCTCATCATACCCCCAAATAAAGCACTTGACATATTTAGACAACCATTTCCTAACCATGCCCTTATTGTTAATAATGAAAATAATAGAGTAGAATCCTCTCACAACCACAAAGTCCATACCATTAACATAGTTCTTAGTCAACTCATTACTGAGGAAGTCATTAACAAAACTACCTTCCCCTCTCCTCCACTTATTGAGGTAGTGGAGTCACTCTCCATTACTTCAAAAAGTGAGACCAAGGAAATAACCCCTCCACTTTCTCCAGTCATTGAGGAATTTGAGCCTCTGACCCCTTCTTTGAAGGACATACCAAAAGGGAAAGCCATTAACACCATCTCCTTCTCCTCCATCATATAGAAATCGATTCTTCATTTGGAAATCAGCCCTAAAGAAGTGATAAATCTACCTACCTTTCCCATAAGAGACTCATCTTCCCAAACCTTTGATCATTTAATTGAGGAAAAGGATGAGGTAACCAATTATCTCTCTTCACCCATGGGTTTGACCTTTGAGCTCAGTATCAAAGGGATAAAACCCATTTATAAGATTTTCTATAGACTAGTTCAAAACTTGGAGTGTTTCTCCCAACTCAACATAGATTATGCCACATTTTGGAACTATCTCGAGTTTCCTTACCAAACCAAGAAAAAACCTTCAACTACACCACTATCATCCCAAATTTTCATTCTCACTATCAAACCCACTTTCACCACAACTGATCAATTGGAAACCTCTACTGACTAAACCATACCTAAACTTATCGAATTGACTCCACTTAAAAAACCAATTCACCTTCTACCAATCCAACCAAGACTACCAAAAACCTTGGCATATTCCCTATTTAGGACCTTACTCGCCCCTTATTGAAATTGGAATTAAGATCACCAAACCTATCAAGGAAACCCCAAACCAAGCTAATAAAGAAGGTGAAATCACCTAAGATTCCACAAACTAAAACTTTGTCTCCTCCTTCCACTTTACCTTCTATTTTGGGACCTCACCCTTATACCTTAGTAAGGAAACCAACCATCTTAAAAAAGAACCAAATCCAACCACCACTTTTGGTTACACCATCACTCCTACTTTTATCCTCGCCTATTTTTACCAAACCTTATATAACCAAACCACCTACTTCTCAGGCATCTACCCAAACACCTTTTACATCCAAGTAATCCATATCAAAACCATCAACCAAGAACAATCCACCTAAATCTCTAACCATGAAACCCACTCCTAAAAGAGATTCCACCTCAACTACCAAACTTAAGCCCTCCATGCCTTTACCACCTTTGCCTAAGTCTTACTCAACCATTATATAGAGGTTATTTTAAGCATATTTCTTAATCTTTTCACCCATCAAACCATTTGACCCACATAATCCTAAACCATCTTGGTATAATGACAAATTAGTATGCTCATACCATAGGAAACTTGGGCATGATACTGAGAACTCTAAAGTTCTCTAATTATTATCCCATTAGTTGTATCATAAGGATGACGTATTATTAGATGAGCCTCATATGAGCCCACCACTAATCCAAGAACTAAGAACCATTAACCATCATTTACATACTCTTCCACTCTCACCTTAGAGTGAAAGGGAACTGAAGCAATCCTCTAGCCTAACTCATCCCAAAATCCATACCATCCATATGGTCATACAATCATAAGCTCAACCAAAGGATAAGGGAAAAGTAAAGGTGTCCATTCTATAGACATATACCTCTTCCACCATTAAACCACCCAGCCAACACTAAGCACATTTACCTTCAACTAGACCTAAGGTGTCCATCTTGGGTCCCTCTCAATCAAACCATTATAAATCAATTTAATGTGTAGGTATAAAACAACTTCACCAAACACTGGTGAAGTGAGTTTGTATGAACTAATCAATACCTCACCCCATCACCACCAAGTGATGATAGAGGCTTTTTAATCTATAGAGGTCCAACTAGAAGACCCATAACCTCTAGTAGCCTTTATTGGATCTCTTCAACTTTCCAAACTTGTTACCTTAAAGGATTCAAAAATACCCTCTATCCATCCATATGACCTAGATCCTCCCCTCTTCATTACCGTGTACATAAAGTAAACCCACATCAAGAGGGTTATGATATATGGGGGATCAATAATCAACATTATCTCCTCCCACGCATAAAACCAAATCAAATTAGTAGAAAACATTATGTCATAAGATTCAGTGGTGATCAATCAAAAATACCATGGCCATGACTCTAGGAAGTATTGTCCTTCACATTCATCTAGGACCCCACACCCTTCTTGAACTCTTGTATGTAGTAAAACATGAGTTTAACACAATATTTTGTTGAAATGCCTTTGGATCCATTTTATGGGCTATGTTCCATCTACCCTACACCAATGCATTAAATTTGAATATGAAGGTCAAGTTATTACCATCCAAACTAACTTGATTCCTTTTACATCATGTAACACCCAATGATAATTTCCTTCCTCCATCTAATAATCCTTCATCAATAAAAGATGAAACTCTATATTTTTCTACCAATGAATCATCCACTAGTTCTTCCATCCCTTCCACCCAAATCCCCACAATGAACCCTTTGGAATCAACCTTCCAATGCCTTAATTGGGGGAATATCACATTTTAATACTAGACAATTTTCCTACTCCTAAAAAATATGGGAATCTAGACCAACAACTTGGTTATGACCCCAATATTAGAACCATTATTCCTTTTGAGCCCTCAACTTTTCAAATCAATTTCATCTATAGGGGACTTGATAAACCCCTTGACACTTTCTCCATCTCTTTCTCACCTTAACCATTCACCTCCAGTTTCTCCTATCTAGATAAACCAGAGTTTGCCAAAACATATATCTATAGGTATGCTTAGAAGGGATTTAACCTAGGTCAATATGAATATGTGTCACACAAATTATTTCCAATCAAGACCCAAAAACCTCACAAAAAACATGGCCTTAGTTTCATGCCACCTAAAAATCAAACCAAGCCACCTCCCATCACCATTGTTACAGAAGACATCCTCTCCTCACCAACCCCTTCTCTATCAAAAACTAAGGATCTAGACATCATCCCCTTTAATTTTTTTCATCAACATGATCAAGCTTAAACCCATAAATTATCAAAAGGATGGGGTGACCATAACCATTCCTCTGACCCAACTTGAGATGGTAGCAAATGACTCTCCTACCACTAATATTATTTGGTGTTAGGAAGATGATTCCATTCTCACTTATCTTGGTTTGAAAGATTCTTCTATCCAAAAATCTCTCCCCTTGATACTTCAAATATGTTGAATGAATCCACCATGGATATTAACTTGGCCACTCCAGATAACCCATTCATTGTCAAAATTGGCTAATCACTAAATTTTAAGGAACTTCAAGACTTCTCCTCCTTCCTACAATACCACAACATAACATTTTATTGGTCTTAAAATAACATGATAGGAATCAAACACTCCATTTCTACTCACAACATAGTCACCAATAATGATACTAAGCCTATTAGGAAAAAACTTTGATGGATACATTCTTGCATATCCCTTCTCATCAATGAAAAGTTTCAATAGCTCCTATCCATCAATTTCATTCAACCCATTAATTATCCCCAATGGGTCTCAAACATCGTACCTATCACCAGCCATAAGGGGAATATGCATTTATGTGGAATTTCATGACCTTAATCTTGCTTAACCAAAGGATGACTTTCCTTTCCAAGCATTGACCAGCTTATTGATTTTAAAGCCAACCATGAGATGTTATCTCTTATGGTTAGATTCTTAGGTTACAATCAAATCTTAATTTCCCTTGAAGATCAACAAAAAATTATATTTATCACCCCATGGGGAACCTTCTAATATAGGGTCATGCCATTTGGACTAAATAACATTGGTGTAACCTACTAACATTCCATGACCTACATCTTCCATGAACTTATTCAAAAAATTATTGAAGACTATGTTGATGACCTTCTTGGGAAGTACAAATGTTGTAAAGATCATTTTTTTTTAGTATTATCTTTGAACAATTTATCCATTACCATGTCTACCTTAACCCCAAGAATTATGTCTTTGGGGTCTTGTCAAGAAAGGTCCTTGGATTTATCATCTCCTTTTAGGGAATTTAATCTGATCCCACCAAAATAAAATTAATCCTCAACATGCCTCCTCCCAACCACATCAAACAACTCCATAAATTAAAGGGGAAGCTCTAATCCATTCATCACTTTATCTCTCAGCTCTCAGATTGATGCAAACCTTTCCACCACCTTTTATATATTTTAAATGGAATAATGACTATCAAAAGGCCTTTTATTCACTTAAAGAGTACCTTTTATCTCTACCCATCCTCATTCCTCCCAAGGAAGATCAACCTTTTTACCCTTACATCTCTACCACCAACCACTCCTTAGCAGAAATACTAGCTCATCAGGTTGAGTAGTATAAAGAGTAATCCATCTACTATATTAGCCATACACTTATAGAGTATGAGACTTAGTACACCCATATTGAGAAACTTTTCCTTTCCTTAGTCTTTATGGACACCAAACTTTGCCACTATCTTCTTAACCATAAGACCTATGTCATAACCAATACCAACCAACTCAAGTATATGCACACCAAGACATACAAAAACCAACATATGGCTAAGTGGCTTATGCTTTTGGTTGAGTTTGACATTTATTTTATTCATCAAAAATAAATTAAAGGGAAAGTCATCACCAAAAAATTAGTTGAATCACCATTATTAGATAACTAACCTCCTCTTTAGTTTTCAGAAGAGTCCATCGTAACTCTCTCTTAGGCAGACTTTACCTATCAAGTGACCATGTTCTTTGATGGATCAAAGTGTCAATATGGTGGGGGAGATAACACCATATTTATCCCCCTTCATAGTTAACCTCTTATTTTATCCTTCAAATTAAATTTCAAATGTACCAACAATATGGTTGAGCATGAGGCTCTAGCGATAGGTCTCCAAATTGTATTAGCCTTGGGAGTCAAAACAATCAACATCTTTGGTGACTATCAGCTCATGGTCAATCAAATCAATGAATTTTATTAATGTAAGAATGATGTTTTTAAATAATATAAATAATTATCTAATGTACTATTATCATCATTTAAACACTACCATATCCAAATCACTCCATGATCTACAAACAAGTTTGTTAATATGATAGTTTCTCTCATTTCTTAGATCCCATCTGCACCCTCTAACTCTAAGATATGTATCATTACCCATCAACTTACCCAGCCCTCTTATGTCAAATCAGACTCTCCCACCATTTCAATGTGGAGGAGACCTAACCCAACCTTTAATATCAACAAACCTTCGACTACCTCAACCTTACCATCATTCATTTTGGTGTTTCCAAGAATACTCAAAGAGTATTTATTTAGATCACGTCATGTTTTACCATACTAGGGAATTATTTATAAACATAGCTTTGATGGTCTCCTTTTTCATTGCCTATGTAGTCATGAAGCCTCTCATGCTATCAAAGAAATGCATGATGGGATCTCTGGGGGACACTTTAGTGGACTATCCATCACTAAATGCATCTTTTGCCTTGGATATAATTGGCCCACCCTTAACCAATATTGTTATGATTATGTGAAAAAGTGTGTCAAATGTCAACAACATGCAAATTTACATCATGCACCTAGCCATACTTTTTAAGTATACAAAGATTTTTAGCCCTTCTCATAATGGGGTTTAGATCTTATTTGTGAAATTAACCCTCATTCTTCATAACAACATCATTCTGTCATCACTAAAATTGAATATTTTAACAAATGGCTATTCCTCTTATCTCAACAAAATTAGAAAATATTATCGACTTTGTCAATCATCACATCATCTATCATTTTGGTGTTCCTCATAAACTTATCATCGAGAATGGCAAATCTTTCAAAAACAAACAAGTCCAATATATTTGTGATGTGTTCAGTATCAAGTTAAGTTTCTCATCACCCTATCATCCACAAGATAATGGAGAGGTGAAATCCTCTAAAAAAACTCTTAAAAACATGGTAACTAAAATGGTTAATGCATGTAGTCAAGATTGGCATTTACACATCTCCTTCACCTTATAGGCATATCATACTAGCCTTTGAACCCCTAGGAGTGCTACCCATTTCTCCCTTATTTTTAGAGTAGAGGTTATCTTGCCTCTCAAATTCCAAATTCCCTCTTTTTGAATATCCATTCACAGTACCATTTTTTATAGAAATTATCATCAAGAACATTTAGCCCAACTTGAGGTACTTGACAAGCATAATTTAGTCACGATTACCCACCTTTGTGTCTATCAAGAATGAATCAAGAATGTTTATAATAAACACCTTAAAGTACAAGAATTCAATATCAGAGACCTCATCCTAAAGTAAGATCAACATGCCACTAATATGGAGAAAATAAAATAAGGAAATTTTGATTAAAATTGACTCACCTTATATCAAAATTCACAAGTATGGATCGGGAGCTTATCGGATATCCTTTCTTGAAGCGAACCCATAACCTGAGCTCCTTAATAATTCATATCTACATTATTTTTTAGTTAAATAGATCAAACTAACTTTTTATCTACATTAATATCATCCCTTATTTTCAAAACCACCAATATATTTGTGATGTGTTCAGTATCAAGTTAAGTTTCTCATCACCCTATCATCCACAAGATAATGGAGAGGTGAAATCCTCTTAAGAAACTCTCAAAAACATGGTAACTAAAATGGTTAATGCATGTAGTCAGGATTGGCATTTACACGTCTCCTTCACCTTATAGGCATATCATACTAGCCTTTGAACCCCTAAGAGTGCTACCCATTTCTCCCTTATTTTTAGAGTAGAGGTTATCTTGCCTCTCAAATTTTAAATTTCCTCTCTTTGAATATCGATTCACGGTACCATTTTTTATATAAATTATCATCAAGAACATTTAGCCCAACTTGAGGTACTTGACAAGCATATTTAGTCATTATTACCCACCTTTGTGTCTATCAAGAATGAATCAAGAATGTTTATAATAAACACCTTAAAGTACAAGAATTCAATATCAGAGACCTCATCCTAAAGTAAGATCAACATGTCACTAATATGGAGAAAATAAAATAAGGAATGTTTGATTTCAATTGACTCACCTTATATCAAAATGCACAAGTATGGATCGGGAGCTTATTGGATATCCTTTCTTGAAGGGAACCCATAACCTGAGCTCCTCAATACTTCATATCTGCATTATTTTTTTGTTAAATAGATCAAACTAACTTTTTGTCTACCTTAATATCATCCCTTATTTTTGAAAACACCAATATATTTGTGATGTGTTCAATATCAAGTTAAGTTTCTCATCACCCTATCATCCACAAGATAATGGAGAGGTGAAATCCTCTTAAAAAACTCTCAAAAACATGGTAACTAAAATGGTTAATGCATGTAGTCAAGATTGGCATTTACACGTCTCCTTCACCTTATAGGCATATCATACTAGCCTTTGAACCCCTAAGAGTGCTACCCATTTCTCCCTTATTTTTAGAGTAGAGGTTATCTTGCCTCTCAAATTTTAAATTCCCTCTCTTTGAATATCGATTCACAGTACCATTTTTTATATAAATTATCATCAAGAACATTTATCCCAACTTGAGGTACTTGACAAGCATAATTTAGTCACGATTGCCCACCTTTGTGTCTATCAAGAATGAATCAAGAATGTTTATAATAAACACCTTAAAGTACAAGAATTCAATATTAGAGACCTCATCCTAAAGTAAGATCAACATGTCACTAATATGGAGAAAATAAAATAAACAAATTTTGATTTCAATTGACTCACGTTATATCAAAATGCACAAGTATGGATCTGGAGCTTACCGGATATCCTTTCTTGAAGGGAACCCATAACCTGAGCTCCTCAATACTTCATATCTGCATTATTTTTTTGTTAAATAGATCAAACTAAATTTTTGTCTACCTTAATATCATCCCTTATTTTCAAAACCATATCCATCCCCTTGTTTTAGGGATAATTGTTTAAATCTAAATCATGTGATTATCCGTCACAATCACAACCTAATCTTGAATCATGGGTACCATTGCTCTATCCATGGCATGATTCTCATGATACTTTCCACCCATTTTATAGACATATTCCCATGGTCATTATCACTTAAAAAAAATTTACACCTCATCAACCTTGTTGTGCTTTTAGTCTTGCCTTCATAAAGGTCAACCTTTAAGCCTATATAAGCAAGTATATGTCATCAAGAGCAAACAAATCAAAATCAAAATCAAAAGAGTCATCAAAATAAAATCAAGGGTCATTCTTAACATTTTTAAACTTCTCCCTTGAAGGATAGTTACATAAAAATATCAAAATTTCTCAATATAAGGGAGATTGCTCCCTTGAAGGACATATATCAATAGCCTTAAACAAATCACACAAACTTAGACCACTCCTTTGAAGGGTGGCTAAGTAAAGCATTTGTAAAAATCATATAAATTTCTTGGAAGATTACCACATTGATGAGCTTCCCCAACCTCTCCAAAAAACAACAAAATATCAAAATACCCACTATCAAAATTTGAAAATACAAATATAATTTGAAAGACACAATCAACTTTCATAAATAGGCTTCCTACATCAATAAGTCTACACATTGTATGACATGGAATTTTTTATTCTAGCTCTTTTCTAACCTATAGAAGAAGCATACTAGTCTCACAAAAAGATTCCACCATCACCCATTTCCCTTTTATACACTCTATAGACAAGGGATTTTGAGCTTACTTGACAATATGTGACAAAGACACTTTTTTTTAACTAATTAATGAATGTTAATGTGAAGCATTCAAAGGGATTATATTCCTTAAGCCGATCCAACTTTGGTTTATTTTCATTTTTTCTAAAAAATAAGCATCATGCCTTATTTTTATTCGCTCATGCTTGTTAATACATTTGTTACGATGTTTGTCTCTCGATTATCCTATCTTTCTCACATTTTATTATTAAGCTTGCTCTATGTGTTTTTTATATTAGACTATGGTATGTAATCAAATAACCATAACCATAACAAAATCATAAATAAAACCAACATCATTAATGTAATCATCAAGAACAATGATCAAGTAACACCAAATCCATAAACCATTATCATGAGCCTAACCATAACATCATCTAGTGATCAAACAAATCAACTAACCATCTATCACATCTACCAAAATTCAATCATATATTACAAATAAATGAGTCATTCAAACATGATTATCCACCACATGTCTAAATCTAGATGAGGAGGCATAAAATTTAAGCATGAATGCAATCATCACTATCATCAAGATCATCCATAACCATAACAGTAATCACATCATAACCATGCCCACCCAAGCATAACTAGTAGTCATAACTATAATCATATCAATATCATAAACATGATTGTCTTATATATGAAGTCAATGATTGCATTCATAAACATCATAATCATGTAAATAATATCTATAAATATCAATGTCATGATGAACATAAATTAAAAGATCCATAACATCACGTGCCTACCTAGGTGAGTCTACACAAACCATCATTAACATAACCATATCAACATCATATCATAAATAAGCATCACAAACATCATAACTATGAGTAATAAAACATAAACCATGATCATATCTATATACATCAAAACATTGATCATATCTACAATCATGTACATGTCTCTCAAAATATCTATACATCTCACTCCATTGGCTCATAGTCTAGTATCAAAATCATAAGGTAAATCAAAAATATAATGTCTCATAAATAAATATAATCCCCTAGGGAACCATTACCTCTTAGATCCTTCCTTATTTCACCTACCTATACATGTCTCTCAAAATATATATACATCTTGCTCCATCGGCTCGTAGGCCAGTATCAAAATCATATGGTATATCAAAATTTAATGTCTCATAAATAAATCTAAGCCCCTAGAGGATCACTACCTCTTGGAGCCTTCCCTCCTAAAGATGTGGCCCACTGACTTGGTATTGCCATGGTATCCCCTCTAGTCATACCTTCTCTATACTCACCCCATGAGGACTCATCTGGTAGGCATCTACAAACTAAGGCCTCATAATAATAGAGCTCCTCAATTATCTCTATTTATCTTGCCATTGAAATAGTCCTTAGAAATCCCATAGCTACTAGTACTCCTCTTACCTATTGAAGAGAATCTCTCTTGTGTAGATATGGCTAGTTGAGCTCTAGCTTGATCTCTCTCTCTTTTAAGAGAAGCTACTTGACCCTATGTTGTTACCAAGGATTCTGATGCTACTACCAAATATGATTGAGCTATGGCTAGAGAAATTCATGCTTAGTCCCTCTAAATAATCACTACCTGTATATCTAGGGTAACCCCCTACATTTACATCAATGTCTTGTTGACTACCATCATCACCTCTAAAGTCATCTATAGCATAGTGTGCTTGGTACCATGCAGGATAGCCATATATAACACCTACATCATCTATATCTATCTTCACAGGAAACTCCTCATGACTAATAAACTCATGCAATAGCTATAGATCAGGTAGTGGAAACTCTACATGTTCCCTCCTATACCTCAGGAACACCCCAAGGATATCTTGAAAAAAGTTAAACTGCCTTTGTATCCTATCAAATGGAATGATCTCTATCTCTTAATCTCACCTACCATAGATATATCTATAGCTTTAAATAGATAGAGTATGTCTCACATAATGTTGCCATCCTAGAAACCTAACATATGGTCTCTAAATCATGTCTCCCATAGATAAATCATCTATGCAGTACATCTCCCAGTCTATGTTATGTTCCCCTCCTCTAGGCCCTAAGAGGGAATAATCACCTCTCCACCTCATATATCCAACCTTGAAATCCATCTACACAAAACCCTCCCATAATAACCCCATAGGTCTCAGTACCTATATGTTCTCATAGGCCTAGTAATGGAGAACAAAACTAATAATGACCATGTATCTCCTATTAGCATAAAACCCCCGTAACTCTTGATAAATATGAACTAATATCATATGTGCCCATGTAAACATTATGCAACCCAATGACATCTCAATGAGCACCCCCAAAAATAAGTAATGAAATCTCCTACTACTAAAATTTGGTAATGCATAACACATTACCTATATCATCATAGTGAATAGCCATCTTGCATCCTTATCCCTCTAGTATAGTGACATGTATTAGAAGCCTCATGAGTTATACCTTTCAAAATTGAGGTCCTTTCAATATAATATCTTCATCTACCCATCTCACTCCTCACTCTTAATGTGGTAGATCATCTCACCCCATATGAGTATCCACCTGAGCCTGTCGATGTCCTTAAGCAATATGGTCATCTCTCTTATCAAAATTAAGAAGGTATTAATGGTAAGATTCCATCTCTTGATGATTTCTACTAACATTGTCACATCCCGAGGTACATACTAATAATACCTTATACCTCTGAGGCCTATGTCCTCTATGTGCTCCCAATTGGTGCCAGTCATCCCTTGTTGAATCACATCCATTATTTAGGGCACTCTATTCTTCATCTATATTTGTTCTCATTCCTGTAAGGTATGATCACAATATCTTAGTTTACCTAATCTCACATAATTTTTCTATAAATTTTACCACTTACCCCTACCCCCTATTTTTAACTACTCACCTCATTAATAATAAATCTACCTCATCTGACTTATACAAAATACATGCTTATCTTATCAACTATTTTACCTATCTTATCTACATCACTAACCTTACCCTAAACCACTAACTTAAACCATTACCCTTATGCATAACCTTCAACCTATTTTACCTTCTAACCCTAAACCATTCACTGCTACCCTCAATCACTACCTAAAACATCCAACCAAAATCTTAACTTTGACCTTAAGCTACACCCTTCACCTATAAACCTTCACCTACTAACTTTAACTTTAACTAATTACCTATTAAACCCTAACTCTAATTATTCATCCCTATTTCATCGACTACTGATGGTTGACTATCAACCATCTATGGTTAACTATTATTACTAATTGTCAACCAAACCATAAACCACTAATGGTTAGGGTACCAACCATTGATAATCACTAAAAAGTGACTCATCACCATTTTCCTATGACCATCGATGGTAAAAAATGATTGATAATGGCTAGTAATGACCATTGACGATCATTATGTAGTGATCACAAATGATCCTCAATCCCTTGGGATTGACCAAACTCTCTCCCAATTTAACCAAATTCTAATAAAACATAAACATACCCATAATAACATCAAAATATATTCACCTATCCCATTCTCACCAAGGGATAACCCAAACAAAACCCTAAATCTTGCCCTAAGTCAACACCCACCCACAACCAAAATAAATAACAACCAATTTAATAACAAAATCAACTATAAAATACCTAATTTAAGAACAAGTCCTACCTCATTCCTTGATCTCCATCAGGGAGGTACTTAGGAGCCACCATCAAAATGCAATCTCTTCTTCATCCCCTCTACATGCTCGATCAATCCATTCAATCAACTCAATCAATAGCATAGATCAAACCCATGAACCACCACCACTTTTATCACTAGGTTATAAGAGCTAATCATTGAAGGTTTTGTTTATAAATGAGAAAAATAAACCCTTAGTAGATCTTTTTTTATCCCTTTTAGGGTTGATGTATGATTGTTGATAGTTAGGGTAACCACCAATGGTCAACCAATTTAGTGTTTTCCCTCCCACCCATAACTTTTCCAAAAAAACTTTCACCTAATGCTAACTACTAGAGATAAACTTCTATGACAAGCCCATAAACTATTTCAACATCGACCGTGGTTATTTTTTCCCAATGTTTGCATGTTTTGTGATGACCTTGTTTTAGTTATTTTTATTGCACTGACTAAAATGCCAAGTTAAACTTTTTAAACTTACACTACCTTATGAGAAACTAACCAATTGTGTCTTCATGGGATCACTTCCTACCTTAGATACCCATGACTATACTAACCTTATCTAGGAGACTTATGTTTAAAAGTGTAACCCTTCTACCATACCTAATATAATCGTGTGGTCAACTTGGCACCTATCCTTTTAGTATTGACCCTAATTTTACCAACCATGGTAACACAGTCAATATACAATCTTTTATATCTCACTTTGTCATACTTAATGCATGTGTTTACACTTTAGTGCCCAACCTATCACCACCTTTTTCACTAACTTACACACTCATCAAACCCATACCCAATTATATTTTACCTCATCACTTCCCAATTTGAGGTGGAATACCTCCTCACATGCTTAGGGTAACCTAACCTTTGACCTACAATCTATTTTTCTTTTGTAGCTTCTTGATATAAATTACATAATAAAAAGGGGCAAAATATAGGTACTAGAAAACCACACACAACAAAATATAGATATCGAACTAACCCCTAGACCACCTTGGGACCCCCTAGGGACTATCCCACAACCTTTCAACTATAAAAATAAGTCAAAATTGACTGACTTTGACCACCTTGACCTTGGACCTATCGACCACCAATGTTCACCCTAACCACCAATGGTTAGGACTAACCATCTATGGTCAGCCTTTAATCACCTTAAAGGGGTAACTCTAGCTTAACTCCACCTTGCTTTTTTATTCTTAGCCATTTACATAATTATGATTATTAAGACTAAAATTAGATGACCCCTTGACACCTTGTTGAGATTATTATTTCACCTCTCTTTTTCTTATATAAAAGAGAGGAAGAGGAGGTGAAAAGGATTTGAATCCAAAATCAAAGAAATTAATCATCAAAGAGAATAAGCAATTATCAAAGATTGTTGTATCAAAACTTATTTTTTAGGTATTCTCCCAATGAACCAATGACTAGTTCATAGATCCAAGGTGATACAATTTATCAATCACAACCAAGACATTGACACTCTATCAAAATTGTTATGGACTCCACCAATAAGTTTTTGAGACAATTATTTCCACATTATTCAAACCAAAAATCTAGGTATATGTCTCTTATCTAATTTAATAGTTAGTCTCTCTATTTTATCTTCTATAATCCATTCTAAAAACTCATCAATTAGCTTTTTGAACTAGACTAAAACCCACAATAACTATCGATGGTCACCCTAACCACCAATGGTCTATCCATAACTATTGACAATCACTATGTGACATTCCTAATAGCAAACTATTTTAACCTATTAAAACCCAACCAAATCCCACTTTTTGACCTTTTACTTGAGCATAAAACATCACCCTATTTTTTGAATCATACCCTATTTATTTGTCATTAATATTGAATTTTTTAATGCTATAATTAGTCAAATTTATCTCTTTCAAGCACTTATTGTATTTTATTTTAGTACCTTCTGTTATTCATGGAAGTAATTTATCCTTTGTTTTTAGAACTTGATTGTTTAAAAATGTGGATTGATATCCTCCAAAGAAGCTTATGCTTCTCGGATATAGCTTGCTAGGTAGTCCATCCTACTATCTAACTAATCAACTATCTCTTTAGTAATTTATTATATATAGGTCATTCCTCCCAAGACAAAGAGGATTATCTACAATCATTTGGATCATAGAGCACAAACCAAATCTAGGTTCTACTAATCTCACCCTTATTTCAAGTTTTAAAACATTTAAGGAAATAAGAAAAATTTATGTGAAATAATTACCAGCACTATAGTTGATATAATATAAGCCACCTATTATTCACATTTAACTAACCAACTAATGGTTATACCAATATTATTCCTACATGGGTTACTTACACATATGTTATAACATATATGCAAAATTTTCTCTAAACCCATATAACATATTCATTATTTAGTGGAACTAATATATAGGCTAGTAGACCTATGAATAAGGTGAATTTTGAAGACCTAGTGTCTACTTATATTTTTGATTCACAAACTACACCCCTAGGCCATCAACATAGTTAGGTTTACATATTTCTTTGGATACCTAGGCAGATTTTGTATACATCCAATTCCTAACACTATTTGTACTGAAATTGTCAATCTTACTCAATTTGCACTCAAATGCACATTTGAGGCCAAAATCCATAAAACACACTAAATGGTTTGAAATTATCATATACAAGTGTCAATTTAATCTAATGTATCCATAAATGGGGCAATTCATTTTATGAGATACCTAACTTTGATCATTTCATTTTGAGTCAAAATGACAATTTCACCTTTTTATGCTCTTGAACACTCTTTTCTTCTAATTCATCAATACACGTCACATGCCTTTGTTATTTTTTGTTGAAAACATCCCAAATAGTAATATAGTTACAATTAATCTAACATCACCTTCCAATTCTTCTCTAATAAAATTATGACCCATGAATATGACTTTTTGATCATTTTGATTAATTGAGGGCCAATTTCCAAAGATTTGCGCAAGCATTGATTAATCTTGTTTAAGTCTAATATATCAAGAGCTTAAGTGTATTTTACATGGAATTTATTGATTATTTCAATATTTTAAATTGATTCTTAATACCTACATCACCTAGTGGCATCATCTATGGGGTGGCATCCATAAGCCATAAATACATAAAATATCAAGATTATGGGTCTCTCATACCTATTTAATACCTCCCATGCTTCATTAATACCCCTTATTCCAAAATCATGATAAGGATATTTATGGATTTAATTATAAATATTATATTAATTCATTTCCACACATCTTGATCTTGAGATGGATGGTCATGGTTGATCTTGATCAATCTCAAAAATCTATAAAACATCATTTTTAAGCTCAATAATTGTAATATTATAATGCTAAAATATCTTTACAACTCATTTGTGTTTTGATTATTGTATTATTCATATTTGGATTAGCTTAATTTGATAGTTAATTATATAGTTTCAATATCATAAGCCTAAATTTTATGGAGTGTTCTTGAGACATTGGAGGAGTTTCCCACCATTGTTGATGAAGACAAGAATGCTTGATCAAGGGCAGAATATGTTTTTGATCTACTTTTGAGTAATGGAGTCACTTTGGAAGGTAATAGTTTAATTTATTTAAATTGTATCCTATTTTTATTATAAAAACCCCACATGAATATATTGGATTGATTTAATTATCTCTATATGCATTTTTATTTGATTTCTTGGACTAATGCTTAACTAATCATTTCTTGTAATTCACTCTACATTTTTGCATGCCTAATGGGACTGTGGGACTGTACCCCACAAATTTGATCACAAGGCTACTATAATCATCCTAATAATCAATTTTATGTATAATCTTGGAGTTTGAGGCCTAAAAAGGTGAAAAAATAATCAAAATTCCATTCATAGACTTCTATGTGAAAATCCATAGCCTGGACTGTAAAACCCATAGCCTAAACTCACTACAAGTTGTAACTATGCCTGATAACCCATGGCCTAAGACAAAAATCTAATAGGTCATCTTCTAGATCTTGGTTTGGGGTCAGACAAATCCCATGTTTTTTTTTAAAAAAAAAACCATGTGTTTTCTCCTAAATTTTTAGAATATGCTATTAGGTTACCTTCAACTTGCATAGTTTTTTAACAAAATCAAATTGCTAACCAAGTATAATTTAATGCATTTAATTCTCAAGGTTTATCCTTCAGGTCAACCGGTGTTTAGTTTTTAAAGTTAACTCAAAATTAAAAGAGATTCAAAGCTAAAGGAGGTTATCAAACTTTTTATGTAGGGCCTATTTAATGAGTACCAATTCATATTTTCGTAGATATATTTTAACCTTCTTTTAGGATGTTTAAAAAGAATAAAATTATTTAATTTGGTGCTTAACAAAAAATTTAGGGTGTTTTATTGAATAGTTTTTATGGTTGTTTCTTCCAAGTTTATAACTTAATTCCAAGGGGCCAAAGAACATCACCAATTTTCTTGATTTAAGTTCTTTAAAATTGAGCGCATTTCAAATTTTGTCTTAAAAAGATCATTACTTTATTAGAATTGATTGGAAAAAAGAAAGAGTGTGTGTGTATGCTCTCCCACCTATCCCCTTTAAGAAACTTGTGGGATCACAATCACCATATTTAATACAAATTACCTTAGTCAAAGGTGTAAAAGAGAAGTTTTCAAAGCTCTCCGTAAGACTTGAATGGCTTGGGTGATCTAGAAAAAACCTTAAATCTCTTTTACTTGTCATTTATTTTTGTATCTTTGTTTGTGAAGGGGACTTAATTACATCTCATAAGTTTTATAGGGAAGCCTTGACCTAGGAATTCATCTCCTAGAATTATTTTCAAACCCTCTCCATGACGGTGGTATATAAATTGGGATGAATCCACTAGGATTATGGTTTTAGTAGTTAAACCATCTCCTATCACTGGGGCTAAGTTTAGGATGTATGATCATGTTGGACATCGCACTACACTAAGCAAGTGATGGATGTAGTGGTTGTAAAAAGGGAAAGACTTTTTTACAATAAGCCATATGATGTGGATGAAATTTACATTTTGTTTCTCTTACATGTTGATATGAATTTATTGTGCATTAGATCCATCTAGAAATGCTCAAAAATTTTCTAGTTTAGTTAGCCTCACTTTGCCACACCTTATTAGTTTAGGGCTTAAGATGATTAATTAGTTGATTTGTATTTGTCTATATTACTTGGTCTTGTTTTGGGTCAAAAATTGATTGTTAATGAAACATCATAACCTAACACATTATCCCCAAATTTCTTGAACAAGGGAGGTGTTACATTGTCCAAGTGGAAATAAATCTTTTCCTTGTTTAAATTATTATTA
This sequence comes from Torreya grandis, assembly GCA_037957365.1. Taxonomy (NCBI): domain Eukaryota; kingdom Viridiplantae; phylum Streptophyta; class Pinopsida; order Cupressales; family Taxaceae; genus Torreya; species Torreya grandis. Next base: position 1,731,703 of record JARHVA010003548.1, on the reverse strand, counting down.
TAAACATTGTGTCATATCATCTAAGTGGCATAGTTCTACTATCTATTTGAGTCTATAACTTTGGCCAAAATTTTCTTAAGTCCCTCATTGATAATTCACATTCAAACTTAAACCTTTCTAAGTTATAAGTGTTGATGTGTTAAATTGGGTTCACCATTTTCACATTAAACTTATTTTAAATTAGGTCTAATTTTCTATTTTTTAAATTGAGGGCCATTTTATAGACTCAAAATTACACTTATCATCATGGTGGACTTAAATTATCTTGTGAATCACTCACACTTTGAGTCCTAAAAGAAATTTTATACTATCCCACCTTCCTATCACCATGTGGTGGCATTGTGCTTCTCGTTTGGTTTTAGTTTTATAAATAGAAAATTTTTGCATGTTTTCACATCATGAGTTTCTTAGTTCACATTGTCTTCTTCTTAATTCAAAGAGATTTATTTTAATTTTCTAATATAAAATCATCAAATTTGAACTAGATTTTAAGGTATTAATGTATCATAAAGTTATACATTTTAGTGTGTAAGTCACACTCTATATTTTTGAGTTATCATACCCTCTTACAATCTATATGATTTCAACTTTACCAAAAGTTGAGTAAATTTGTCAACCAAATCTTCTACTTATGTGTGGTTTCAAGCCACCTTCCTTTTTATAGTATCTTTGGTACCTTCATCATTTGTTGAAAGAAAAATCAAATTTAATGTTTTATTTAAAAATTATCCAAATCTTGCCAAATCTTGAGAACAACTCTTTTTAGACACGACTCAAAGGTACACTTGCAATAGAGTTTCTTGTGGACCTAGTTGTAAGGTAAAGCATTTTTATGGTAGACATGAGGGTTCCATATTATTTGAGGATGTTTCCCTCTTAGAGCCTATCTATTGAAAACCAATCACATCCATGTTGGTTATCATATGTCATCCTCATCCTTCCCATTTGATTTGCATGCCATGCATGAAGGTTACCATTTTAAGATGTCATTCACCTCTTTCAATTTGTGATCTATGCTCAAAGGTTACTATTTTGGGATATAATCCTCCTTCAGCTTGTGCAAACAATCAAGCTCCAAAACATGTGAAGGTTACCATTTTAGGACTTACCCCTTTGGTTTGCATGAGCAACCAAACTAAGAAGCATCCAGTTATTACCATTCTTGGCCCATTACCAATTCTTTGATGAACTTATTGTTGAAGAACATCCATTTTATGAACCAATTGTTTTTATCCCTTTTTCAATAGTCTAATTTTTAGATATCCCATAATTGAACCACAAACCATTGTTCCCACTAAAACAAATTTTCCCCACTTTAGAAATTTCATGTCAATATTTGAGCCAAAACAAACACCATTACCTCTTTAAGAGCCATCTTATGAGGATCAAAATGTGTTCAAAGTTGATATTTTGTGACCAATTCTGAATCAAAACCATAATTTTATTGTTGAAACACCCATTTATGATAAGTCAACCTATGATAAGTTAATTATTAATATTTTACCTATTTTTAAAGAGCCTCATCTCTTTTATAATCTGGTCTATGTAGAGTTGCCTTTTGATCTTTTTTCACTCATTAAGGAATCTCACTTTGATAGACAAAATTTTGTCAAGACGTCCCTTGAGTGGTTCCCTCTCTTTGAGGAGCTTCACTTAGATGATCTAGTCTATGTTGAACCCTTCTAAGATTAATCACTTTTTATTGAGCCCATTATGCCATCATAGGCCATTACTTGTCAAACATTCAACATTCAATAGAACATTATTGAGATAACCATAACAAATGAAGAATTAAAATTAGATTCAAGATTCATTTCTAAACTGACATCAAATTTAGCATTAGAAATAAAACCAACATCAGTTACAACATTAGATTTAGAGTCCCTTACTTTGGAATTAGATTAAGAAATAGATTATAGTCATGGTTATTATAACATTGGTTATAATTGTCTTAACAATCAATTTGAGTATAATTGTGATCCTTATATAGTTTTTTTGGATGATTATTTTAGTATAGACATAACCTATCCTAGTATCTTATATGAGTATTGTGATACCTTTCATCATCCCACTATTATTACCACCAAACATAGCAATTATATTGACATTGCACCTCCCACAAATGTTGATTAGGACTGATAGAATCATGCTTTGTTGAACTACATCCATGATGGCATACCATTTTTATAATATCATGGGGACCAAGACCAAATTTATGTAGAATAATAATACTACCCTAGTGAAACCTTTATAGAGGTGCTAGGGGATGATCAAAGAATAAACTTAGCATCTTTTAGTGAAACCTTTTTGAAGGTGCTAGAATACAATTAAAGTTCTTCATGAAACCTTATCAGAGGTGCTATGGGATGATCAAAACAAATTCATTCATAAAAACCTCATTGAGGCACCAACATCTAACCATATTAGTTCTTTACTACATACTAAAGATAATATCAAAGATCAAATCAAAACAAATTATAATCTATAGTGTAATCAGATGGTAGCTACTCTCAAAACTAAATAATAGAATAATTTGGTGGTCTAATTGAGAGCATATTGAAAGATATTCAAGCCTATCACAAATAAAATTATGTTGAATTTGGCATCAAAAACATTACATGTGATTGAAAGTCCTGATCTTCATTTATTTCCCATTCATTATACATTCCATTATCATCCACCCATTCATTACACATTTATATCATGTATCACTCACTACACTTTCCTTTATAGAGGCTACAAATATATCTTATCTTGGTTTTTGGAAGGAATTAGAATCAATTTCCAATAGGGATCACAATAATATTATTCAAGTCTAGATCTATTTCTAGTTATTGATAGAGTAACTATACTAAAGAGGAGTTCGGCAGCAATTTTTAAAAACTAGTCATTTTGATTATCTCATTTATTGACTAGGATGAGCATCTCTATGTCAACAAGAGCAACATAACCATTTTCATTTTACGGTTTACCCATTGAATATTGTCATTTCCTAGTCTCTTTGGGGAAACCCCATAGACCATTTTATTATAGGCATTATTATACCATTGTAATCCATGAACCATGCTATTTAAACTACATTAACTTGAGGTCCTTTGGGACTATATAAGTAGTGTTGAATTTCTATTGAGATCAGCTTGGTCACCTTTACCTCACTCTCACAAATTTGCAAGAATGGGCCATTATAGTTGGCTTAGATATTTTATTGGACTTTTACTCTCAGATGAGCATATCCTTAACTAGATAGTCCCACCTTCTGTATATTTTATCCCAAAAACACCAAAAACATTGGAAATACTATAAAAATACCAAAAACATTAGATAATTAATCCATAAGAGAATAGAAAGTATTGTCTTATGGTTTTTTACATTCTTGTCCTCATGCTCTTTCCATTTTTTAAGCATTTTATCCTACTAACTTTCTACTATGTAAGTCAGCTTGTTTCACACACTTGCCATTTTCCAAGATTATTTTCTCTCGTCCTACCACCTTGCCATTTTGCAAGAACAATCTCATTTATCAAGTCTTCTCTTTTATTATACAACATTAATCATATGTTTTTGATCATCACATTTTTATTCCATCTCACTTCTTAGGAGAACTAAATTCTGCCTGAAATTCATATTGGAACATGCATCCATAAAACTATGTAGGTCATGTCTAGTTGTCTTGTACATCTAGAGTTAGCTTAGACAACCCCTTCCTTTCCTTTTCTTCCCTCATTTATTATATCATTGTTCCTATTTAATTAGGGAAAAAAATTTGCATTTTTTTCTTTGTTACATTTTTGTATAAAGTAATGCCTTTACTGCACATACATAAACAATTGTTTTCAACCCACACAAACATTTGTACCCTACTCAGGTTTGTGTGTTTATTTGATTTTTATTGGTGTATTGTTGTGTTTTTTCACCTATTCATTTATTTCTTCTCCTTTTATCCTATTTATTACTTCTTATCTTTTCTAGTCTTGTCTTTCCCAATATGTTTTTTATTTTCTCTTTTGTGTTAAAGAACATCATGATGGTCCACATAGATCTTGATTATTTATTTCTTAATCTCATGTTATTAAGTTGTTATTGTTTTGTTTTTAAACTTTCATGTTCTTATTTTAATCTTAATTTTTCATATATTTATTTTAAGTTAGGTTCATTTTTTTAAATTTTGTCTTTGTTTTTACTTTTATGTTTAAATGTAAATAGCTATAACTCTAGTTTTGGTCATTATTTTACCATTATCCTTAGTTATAGGTATTCACATTTGAAACAACTCAATGCAATTGGAATATTATGTTATTCTAATTTATTCATACTTATGGTACCTAATTTATTTTTCTATAATAAACACTTTGTGCTTAGGTTTCAAAGTCTTAATGTCAACATCACTTAGATGAATAGTTCTCAAGAACACTATGCATAAACTAGGCTCAATAGGTTTAGTACCTCAACTCAATGATTAAACATGAATCTCTTCACATACATCATGATTATAATAAATATTTGGTCAGATTTCTTCATCTCTCATTTCATTCTCTCCCATTTCTAGGTGAACTACATTAGCTTTAGGTCTTACTAGACTATGTGGGTAGTGCTTAATTTCTATTGAGGTCAGCTCAGATATTCTTCATTCTTATTTTCATCTCTTTCATCACATTATACATTCTCATATGATTGGTTTTTTGTGGATTTTTAAAGAAATTCCACCATAGCATCTGTGTTTACACCCACTTGCTTTAATCTATGCTTTAGGTTATTTCTTTGAGCCATTTTCCATACCAATCTCCCATGTTGAGGCATAACATATGAAAAACATCTAAATAAAATCATCCCTATAGGGGAAAACCATTATTTATTCTTTATTAGTGATCAAAATTAGCCTTACTAGGGAACAATTATCTTATCATGATCAAATATGCTCTACTGGGGCACTTCTTATTATCATCTTTGTGGAGACCACATTCCCCCTTTTCCTCTAATTCCAATATCTCTGCAATTTTTCCCATGATGATAATGTTTTAGTATGCAACTTATCTTGAGATTGATCAATGTCGTAAGCAAGCAGCTTACACTCTCAAATTGGGTGCATTCAAAGTATGTCCCTTATATTTATGAATTGAATCCTTCCCATTACCCCTATATATGGGGCCTATTATACCTATAATTATATTTTTATCATTGATGGTAATCACATGTACAAGAATTAACTCATCTGGATGTGATCTATTTCATAGGTTAATCTCTCACTTTCTCTCTAATTTTTATAATCCATCCTTCTCTTTCATCCTAGTATGTCCTCTCGAGGGGGAATCATGAGTCATTTCCAATTTATTATTGACAACTCTTTTCTTTGAAAAGATGTTGCTTCATCTTATTGTCTCATTACACCCTCTTAAATAAGATTAAAATGTAGACATCCAATTCTTAACACCATTTGTGTTGAAATTATCAATCTTACTTTATTTTCACTCAAAAACACATTTTAGGCCAAAATCCATAAATGCACTAAATGGTTTAAGCTTGTCATATACAAGTGCTAATTTAGGCTAATATATCTATAAATGGGGAAATACATTTTATGATATACCTAAATTTGATCAATTTATTTCAAGTCAAAGTGACGATTTCACCTTTTTATGATTTGGATTTCTCTTTTCTTCTAATTCATTAGTACACATCATGTGCCTTTGTTATTTTATATCAACAACATCCTAAATGGACATATAGTTCCAATGAATCTAACATCACCTTCCAATTCTTGTCTAATTTATGACCTAGTAATATGACTTTCTAAACATTTTGATTAATTGAGGGCCAATTTCCAAAAATTTACACAAACATTGCTCAATCTTATTTAAAGATAATTAAGTCAAATCAAGAGCTTAAGTAGATTTTACATGGAAGTTATTGATTATTTCAATATTGTAAATTGATTTTTAATATCTACATCATTGAGTGACATCATCTATGGGGTGGCATCCATAAGCCATAAATGCATAAGTTATCAGGATTATGAGTCTCCCATGCCTCTTTAATGCCTCTCATGACTCATTAGTTCCCCTTATTCCCATATAATGATGAGGATATTTATTTTTTTAATTCCAAATATTAGATTAATTCTTATGACCACACATCTTGATCTTGATATGGATGGTCATGGTTGATCCTGATCAATCTTAAAAAAAGTATAAATAGGAGGGCATAGTACATCATTTTCAAGCTCAATTATTGTAATCTTATAATGCTAAAATATATTCACAACTAATTTGTGTTTTTATTATTGTATTATTCATATTTTTATTAGCTTCATTTTATAGGTAATTAGATAGTTTCAATATCATTATCTTGTGTTTTATGGAGTGATCTTGAGACATTGGAGGAGTTTGCCACCATTATTGATGAAGAAAAGAATGCTTGATCAAGGGAAGAACATGTTTTTGAGCCTCTTTTTAGTAATGGAGTCACTTGGGAAGGTAATTTTTTACTTTCTTTCATTTTTATCCTATTATTATTAGTAAAACCTTGCATGAATAGATTGGCTTGATTTAATTAAGTCTCTATGCATTTTTATTTGATTTTTTGGACTAATGCTTGACTAATCATTTATTGTAATCTACTATATATTCTTCCATATTTTTGGTGCACAAAGCTTCAGGTAAGACCAAGTATGTTATTGACACACCACCATAGAAAAAGTTCACTAGGTGGAGAAATGCTATTCCTTATTTTACATAGTTGATGATACCTTCTTTGATTACCCATACTTTAACCTAAATGTACTAACTAGAATAATCTCTTATTTTCACATGTGTATCACAAAGCACACCAAATAATAAACTATATCAAATATCCCTTAATGTACTTATAAATTATAGGAAGAGGAGGTAGGTAGATAAGATCTAATAATTAATGAGCAACTAAAGGTGGGGTTCTATTTTTACAGGCAAACTAATACATCGAGGAAAGTCAAGAGGAAATTTATAATGGCAGAGGGGTAGAATGTTGAGTTGGAGCATAAAGACATATTCTTTTTGACAAATAAGAGTAAGATCAATCCTTTAGATTGAGATTAGTATAGGGTGGATCCCTATTGTGTTGTGGATGTAACTAGGGGAGTAATAAAATATATGTTTAGGAGATATGACCAATCTATACAAAGGTCACTATATATAAATATCATAAAGGCTGATAACAAAAGTATAGACAATGTACAAAGTGAAACTAACATGATGTATGACATCATTAATTCAATAAGGTATATAAAGGTTGAATCCCATCTTAAGTGGGAAGATGTATCCAAATTATATAATAAAATAAAAGGCATGGAAGGAAGGATCATCTTCCTGGGCTAAGCTACAAGAAATAGATATTATGCTCATTTGATAATAATGGAACTAGAAGTTGCATGGGCATATATTCATGTGTCTACAAAGAGATATAATTTGATTTACTAGAATTAAGAGATAAAAGGTTTAGTGAATAAATTTATCAATCAAGAGGGAAAATCAATCTCCATTTTTAAATAAATGAGAGTCAAAGGTATGTGTACTCTCAGGTAGTTAGTTGTTAAGCCCATTTTTGAAGGTCTGCTCCAAGATGTAGTTGATATCTTCCAAGATGAAATGTATGGGATAATCTATAGAACTAATGAAGAGATTATGTAGTTAATAGATTTTTCTAAGGGGAAGGTCATAAGAATAGATAATCTATATGTGGAAGTTAGAACTATAATGGTTATGAAATATAATTTGATGGACAAGATTTTATAGTTGTTCACGAGATCTCTCCTTGATTATGAGACCATAAATATTTTTTTCTAGGCTAGTCATGCCTTATATTTTAAAATGGAAGTGATAAAGCAATAAAATTATAAAATAGAAGTACGATTAGAACCTCACCAAGGTACACAACCCTAGGTTCCAAATTACATGTTATTGTAGATTCTAACTGGGCTCACCTATTTCCCACTTACCATTTCCACAGCCACAAATACATTAGTGATTAATTAGGTTAGTTCTTTAGCCACAACATCTCATGTATCACTACCACTTACAATTGTAGTAGTGCTAATGTTCATGATAGTTACAATCATAGTTAACAAAACTACTATAATGCCTTATTTAATTGTAACTATAGTGGTGGAAACTCAATATTTGAATACACAAGCTTTATATCTAAGTGTGCCACATCAAAACCATAGGTAGACTTTGAAATAAGTTGAATTTCCAAGTTGTAACTTGAGTCTATTTTTGGATGTGTTGATTTTTTATTTGAGAGTTCTTTTGATAAAGGACTATTATTTATGATTATATATATATATATATATATATATATATATATATATATATATATATATATATATATATATATATATATATATATATATGCATGAATTTTGGCACTTAGATATTAAATTAGGAAATGTAAATTTATAATTTGATTGAGAAATGAGGCATCCCAATCCCAAGCTATATATACTTTTGTCTTAATTCCAAAGGGATTATAATTTTTTTATTAAGGTGAATAATAATTTTTATGGATTATTCTGCAAGTTTATCTTGATGTTCATTTTCTTGTACTTACCCAAACTAGTGGTTCATTTAATAAGTTCTATCACTCTAGTATATTTAATCTTTGGGTCATGTATAAGTTTTTTTCAATATATCTATTCATTTTTTTTAGTATCTAATTAAATTTTTTTTTGTTTAATAATCATAATCTCCCTTTGAGAATGTGCAATTATAATTACACATCAACAACAACCTTTTATTATGAACATTAAAGTTTATTATTTTTATTTCCTTGGAATCATAACCATTTTTATGTGTCTTTTGTATTGATAGAAACTTGAAATATAAATTATTTACTAATCACTTTCCCAAATCATAGTACATTACCTAGTTTGGAAGGGTTTCATCTGTCTTTGGTTTGCAAAATTTATTTTCTACCTTACCCTTCCCTCCTTTTTGAGTTTATTATGATATTTCCCACCTTAGGTTAGAATCCACCTAACCATATCATGTATAATTTAGTTTCTTTTATATCTTACACATCTAAACCATTTGAGTTAAATAACCCATTTTGTTACCATTATTCTACCATAAGGTTATTTACAAAACCACATAACTTACAACTCATGTCCTAGAGTGAAATGTTTTCATTGATCCTAAAATTTTAAAGGCTACCTCATAAATTTTATTAGTGTGCATAACATCAAAATAAAAAATATATATTGTAACATGTTCTTGGTTGTAGGTTAGTCACCAAAAAATCACTCAAGTTGGTCTCACACAAAGATAAGGTGTGTTATACACACCTAGGTACAAATTTATTTTATTTAAATTAGAAATTTCATTAATTTATTAAAGGGGGGTAATGTAGATACTAAAATTTGATTTATATAGTACCTCAGTCTTGTAACTTGAAAAATACCTATTATAGTTTTACCTCTTAGTTCAATACCTACCCATTGTCAAATGGCTTACATTAACTATCTCTTTTGGCCTAATTTATTATCTCTTACTTAAACCATTATTATTATGATGAGTAACTTAAATACTATGAAAAAGGATTATTATTATTATTATTATTATTATTATTATTATTATTATTATTATTATTATTATTATTATTATTATTATTATTATTATTATTATTATTATTATTATCATCATTATTCACTTCTAGTTCTAGACCTATACATATTTTTTAGCTCTTAAACATTTACATCTCAAATAAATGCCTATGTCAACACAAGCGTGCACTTTTCCTACAAAGTGTCCAGTGCCCAAAAGTCATATAATTTTTAAAAAAAAAACATATCCTAAATTTTATCGTAAGTGATTGATTGTGATATATTTTTAAAAGGGGTGGGTATAAATACAATACCAACCCTCATTCATTCATCACTTGTAAAACACCTAAAAATTACATACAACTCACAAGGCAATTTAGCAAGAACTACTCAATAAATCACACAAGTGATAAAATATACCCTATTTATCCCAACTTCCATGTGAGTCATAGAAGTAGTATTTACATATGTATAAAGCATTAAAAGATAATCCCATGAGCCATATCTTTCAAGTTGTAAGCTATGTCATTTCATGTCTTTTCTTATCACACATTACATCCTTCATGCACACATAAGGAAACATGTAAGGGAGAATTGCATATGTATGAGGCCCTCTTCATAGTATTGGATATGTATGAAATTCTCATTGATAGAGTGGTATTTTGGGTAGCTTGACATTGTGATCCCACTAACCTATTTTAACCAAAGTCATTCCAAGGGTGAAGATCTAAGATTTGATCATTTGACAAAGAGAGACATGCGTGCATGATATGAAAACATCATAATAAGGGTAATATAAAACCTAGAAGGATAAATTTGATTGAATATATATCTAATTATTATTTCATACAAGACACCTATGGTAATGTCAGATACCTACATCAATATAACCATCCAGATCTGATGTAAGCATCTGAAGCCACATAAAGACTATTCCTAAAATCTAACAACTATTCCAAAATCATTTTCCATTCTACTTCCAGTCTATTCTAGATCAAACTTTCTTTCACATAATAAACTAAGTATCATTTTTTAAAACTTCATTACAATATCTATAAAAATATGTACTTTACTATTATTATCAATTAATTGCATAAGTTTAGAATACTGTTCATCTAAGTTTTCTATTAATTAGCCTAATTATTAAGCGAGTTCACCACCTTTGTGTAAAATTTAATCTAATCCACTTAAACCTAAATACTCACACATATTCTAAATTTATGATTAATCTTTTTTATAGAAATTATTTTTTGAAAGTGTCCCTAATGATTGGTGGATTGTTGAGTTATATTTTAACAAAAAAATGATTAAATTGTAATGGTTTCTAGATAAAACTGTGTAAGATTTTTTAAATCAACATTTCCTTTCACACTCTATGAACCATCATCAAGAAGAGAAAAAAATGAAATGATAAGTTTTTAGAATTTAATATTCCTTTATAGATATGATAATGAAACACAGAGATGTCAGTGAGTCAAAGATGGTTAGAAATGATAAATTGAAATTGATTTTAAGAATTATAATTAAAATAAAAGAATAAATAATTAAAATTTGAATAAAAATTGTAAAGACATAAATTATAAATCATAATTTCTAATTTATGAATTGAAATTTTTATAACAGTTGTAATGGTGAACTAATGGTTTAAGTTTATAATTATATAGTTTTAAAAATAATAGATTTTAGTTATTAATATTAATATATATTATTTAACTATATGTTAAAAATTAAATGTTTATAATTATATTTACAAATTTTGATTAAATTATAAAATATTACCATTATAAATTCCTAATTAGAAGTTGTAAAATATAATAACTAGTGGGAGTTAAGAAATATAATATAGAGGTTAAGAATGATAAGATGTGAATAAAAAATTAATGATTTGTAAACTAATTTTTTGGAGTAGCCAAGTCTAAATTGTAACTTATAAAAATAATACTATTTATAAATTATAAATGATGAAATTTGAGTTCAATGATAAATTCAAAAACATCCACACAACCTTTCTTCCCCATAAAAAGCTCAGAAGTCTTATCAAGTCATCTAAAGACAAATTAGAGTTGAGTCTTAAGAGTGGGATCTACAAAATTGATTGTAATTATGGGGTTTCCAATATCAGTGAGATAGGTCATTCCATTAGCATGAGAGTTAGTGAATTTGTTATAGATATCAACAAGGAAAGGTTAACTAAGTTCAAATTAGGAGAACATTCTTTCAAAAGGAGACATCATATCTATATAGAGGATACCAAGTTCTAGCTACAGATAACAATTTCTTCAAATCTTGTATTAGGGAAGCTATTGAAATTTGTAAATTTGACAATAACCTCAATAGAGATGGTGGAATAGATTTAAATCAGTCATGGAAACCTATCATTAACCTAGTAAAAAAATGATGACTAAATCCATCTTGGTCCCTTTTATATTCCATTACCTATAATTTTCAATTTGTAATTATTAAACCTATTTTTATCATTTTATTTATATTTCAAATATTTAATTTACAACTTATTATTAAAAATTTGGATTGAAGTTTTTTATTTTATTTATAAGGAAAAACTCTCAATTTATTATTTACTATTTATAATGTATAACTAATTTAAAATTTATAATTTATAATATAGGACTCTCAATTAGAAAAGATAGAACTCTTAGTTTATCATGCATAATTTATTAGATATATCTCTAATTTAGAATTCACACTCAATTTAATTTCCAAATTATAATTAATAAATTTATAATTTTTTTTGTTTGATAAGGTGAATTAGGATTTATAGGTATCCTAGAACACTAAATTGTATTACAAATAGTTTAAACAGGCTAAAACAAGGTTGAGGAACCAAAATATTAAAAAAAACTATAGTACTAAAATGAGAACTAGAAAAATAGGAAACCAAAAAGAAACTTAGGAGGAAAGCCCCTTTGGTGGGTCTTCAATATCTTCAAGAATATTTAAAAGGATGATTCATTTTACCTTAGAAACCTTTACCCAAGTGAATTTCCTAGGGTCTTTAGCAACTTCACTAGGGAAGAACATATGGTGATGCTTTTGTCCTTTAACCTGCAAGGAAGACTACTTTGGGGGACCCCTTTAGGGGAACCTAGAGGGGGGTATCTTAAATATTTAAGTAACTAAATGGTAGGGGATAGGGTGGTTTGGGTAGACTAAACAAATTCTTGAATCACGGAATTGGCCTATCTATCCAAAGAGATCTATTCCTGAATGAGTTTGGTAAGGGCCATCCCTGCTTATTAAACCTTGTAGTTAAATTTCCACAACTATAATTTGTTCCTTTACATTTCATAAATCATAATGGATTTCCCTTTCCAAGTGGTTTCTTTTGGGGTAACCACATTGAGAAAGATAGGCTTAAGTTTGGGGATAAATAACTTAATGGGGAGGTTGTTTGAAGGGGACTTGGATAGGATATCCTATGGGAGAGATAAAAGAGTTAATGGGATCTTGTGGTGGGATCCTCTACTAGGGAGTTCTCCTGGGAGTCCTCCCCAGAGTAGGATTACATAAGGGGAACCTCCCAACTATGAAGGGCTTATATATGCTTGAATAGTAGGAAAATAATCCCTGGTGGAGGATAGGATTAGAGACATTCACTTGATGGAGTAGAATAGTTCTTTTGAAGGACTTTAGCAGAAAGAAAGGTAGACTAATTTTGTATCCAATTAAATGATTTAGTAGGAAAAAATGATGGGAAAATATAAGAGTGTATCTACCTTCAAGATTAATGTAACACATGACTCGAAGACAAATGTAAAGCCAGTAGCGTGAGAGATCAATCCATGGAAAGCCTTTCTTATCTATCTGCACAAAGTCATTTATCCTAAAAAAATGTTGTCAAATATCTTATTTTTTTGATTGGTCCTTAAACAACTTAGTGTCTTCACATGAATACTAGTCATTTCACTGATGAGTTCCCTTGAAACATTAATTATGATGCCATGAAGGGTCACTTTTCTCTTATTCCAAGCCACAAGGAAGTTGTGGGAAACATATGCATTGTACTCTATGACTCACTCCATGAACTTTATGAGTCCCCCACATTTCAATTTTTTCTAGACTTCTTTTGGATATAAACATCCTTGCAAGAGATGGGTTCTAATTTATCCCTATCACCTCCCATAAAATTGGTTTATGTAGAGCTAAAGTGAGTAGGGTGATGTTTCTAGATGTAGTAGATTTGAAATATGCAAGTGTGGTTTGAGAATCCCACTGAATACTTGCTATAACAATTATGTCCCCTTTTATAGGCATAATTATGGATCAACCTAATTAAGATCCACCCCTTCTAACTAAAATCATACATGTGTGGATACATGATGTTTTTAACATGCATTGGTACCTTCATCCTATAATGCATTAAGAATGTTAATGGGGATTCTACTTGAATCATGATAGTTAAAATGTGGAGTTCAAACCAATATTGGTGAGGAGGTTAGCCACCCCATTTCCTTCCCTGTAGGTGTGGATAATTTGAAAGTGAGACATGCCCTTTAATAGTTGTTTGGAATCATAAATGATGTCTTTAATGGTATGAGAGGGGGTTATTTTATCCTCCAAAGCATTTAGAATATTTAATGAATTTACCTCCATAATAAACCTCTTATGGTTGATTTTTGATGCCAATTATAAACCCTAAAGAACCACCTTGGCCTAATAGAATTTCTCCCCTTTTGAATTCCTTATAACTCCTCCTCCACCTAAAGGACCTGGGTTACCTTTGGAGCTGCCATCAAGTTTTAGTTTCACCCAACCTTCCAATGGAGCCTTCCATTTAGTGTGCTTGTAGATTAAATATTTTGAGGGAGAACACAACACCTATGTAATATCCTAATTTTTTAGTATTTGTAAGGTATAAAGAGGGGTAGATTCTTTGTCTTTGGTGGGAAGGCTTTCTAATTTTCTAAAATGGTCTGGCCAAGGTGAAGGAAGATGTCTTTTGGCTAGCATCTTTTATTAAGGAAGAGTCTATCATTATGAATTTTCTAGACACACCAGAACTAATGGGGGAGAGAAAGACACTAAAGGAAGATAAGGGAAGGAATATTTTAGGGGGAATTCCATTACAAAATGAGGTCTAGGACATTATTTTATTTGACCCAATCTAGGTTAAGGTGATTAATAAACTAGTTGAATAGTGTCAAGTTGAAGGGACACTCAAGGAAGAGATGGTGAATTGAATCTTCCACACTCCAATAACTTGGCTACCTGTTCGGGACTAACAGTCCTATTTTAGACATGTTGTCCACCATTATAATTGTATCCTACATTTCAAGCCAAAAAAGGAAATTAACTTTGGGAGTTAAATTTTTTGCCCAATTTTTTTTCTATAAATTCCATTCACTTTCCTAGTTAAGGTCAGTGGCATGTCTTGAGACCACCGAGTAAGAGCCATTATCTTCTGCTTGGTAAATAAATTTATCATGTTTTTGGATGGAGGGGATGTGAACCTATATTGGTGATAGGTTGAGAGTTTGAATAGCCTAAGATTATTCTAGTGATAAACCATCACTAAGGAGGAATTTACATCACTTTGTTTCTTCCTTTATTTCTTATTGATCTTTGATCTTGGATCCCCATCTTTTCTTGAGATTTTTATACCACCCTGCCCAAATCCCCTGAGTGGAGATGGGGGTGGGAGATATGCATTCATCTTCCTAGAATTTAATTCTCTCAACACTACCAATTTTCCATAAGATACCCTTCTTTATGAGATCCTTGTAGCTAGTTATGGCTCTCCAGAAGGTTGATCTATCAGAAGCTCCTTCTTCCCATAGGAAGTCATCCTCTTCCACTCCTTCTAGGTATTTGGCCTTGATAGTTTTATCCCACTCCCCATTTTCCTTCATTAAACACCAACCCATTTTTTTTAATAGGGATCTATTCATGTATTTGATGCTTCTCAAGCCCAGACCTCCATTAGTTTTTTGAAGATAAACTTTTTCCCAAGCAATAGTTTTATATCTAAATATTTCTTTAGTGCCCCTCCACAAGAAG
The DNA here is from genome assembly GCA_037957365.1 of Torreya grandis. NCBI lineage: Eukaryota > Viridiplantae > Streptophyta > Pinopsida > Cupressales > Taxaceae > Torreya > Torreya grandis. The sequence goes on along the minus strand of JARHVA010003548.1, from coordinate 1,716,117 downwards.
TTTTTTTGAATTTATGCAATTTTAGAGAATAATTTGGATGGAATTCTAAATATATACATTTGGTAGATATGGATTCTCTAAATTAAGGCCTTGATGAGTTGGTATTTACCTACTTAAGTGATAAGGTGACCCTTCCAACCTGCTAGTTTTCTTTGAATGAGATCAATTCAGGGATTCCAAAGTTCAAAGTCCATTTTTACTATAAATAGAGGGATGCATAAGTGTCTTGATTATATAATTACCACTTGATAGTGTAATATTTTCATGATTCTTTTGTAATAAAGGGGTAGAGTATTGATAAAGAATAGGGAGCTCTTTTAAAAGTTAATACACTGATTGGAAACATTTTCATAGTTGTTTAATATTCATTTCAATTAATTTGATTCTTCAATAGAGGCATCTCCTAAGATAATATTTTCTTCATCAAACTATTGGTGGGTGACATGATCTATATTAAGGGCCACTGAGATACCTTTAATAAGTCCCTGAATGTAGGCCTTCCTCAAGCTTCTTCCCAAGGTTTTTTCTAAAATGATGAAGAGGTGGGGAGAGAAGGGGTCACCCTGTCTTAGTCCTCTTGAAAAAAAAAAAAAAACCTTTTGGAACATCATTTAAAAAAATAGAAAATTTGGGGATGGTGATGTAATTCTAGATAATTTTCCAAGTATCTTGATTTAGCCCCAACTTTTCTAAAATCTTCATAAGGAAATGCCAAGAGACCTACTCATAAGATTTCAACATATCCAACTTAAGCAACATGCCCTGACTTAAATATTTAGAAATAGAATGAATAGCTTCATGATTTAGGAAAATTCCATCTATGATTTGTCTATCTACCACAAAGAACCCCTATTTCTCCCTAATGACTTTATCAAGTAAAGATTGCATATGTTTCACCAAGATAGAGGAGTATATTTTTTAAGTGGTGTTACACATGGTAATGGGCTAAAAGTCCTGAATGTTAGTGGCCCATTTTTTTCAAAATTAAAACAAGGAAACTATTGTTCATTTCTTTGAGAATAGATTTAGATTTTAAAAAATTTCTAGTAGTGTCTTCGACCTTCAGGTCGATAATGTCCTAGAATTTTTAGAAGAAAAAAGGTGGGAATCCATTAGGTCCTATTGCCTTAAATCCTTCCATAGAAAAGACTACACTTTTTATTTCCTTATTTGATGGAATATTGGTAAGGTAAGCATTGCTAGTAGCTGTGAAGACTTTATCAAAATTAGTGAGGTCAGAAGAGACAAGAGATTCATCTATTACTCCTTCATCTGAGAGTAGGTTCCTTAATTAATTTATAGTATGATGGGAGATATCATCTTTGTCTCTAATAATGGTCCCATCTTCCATTTATAGTTAGGAAATTATGTTGATATTAATGTGTCTTGAGGTACAATGGTGAAAGAATTTTATATTCCTATCACCCTCCTTCAGTCATAAGTATCTAGACATTTATTTCTAGACGGTCTCTTCTTTTTCTTATAGGTTATGAAAATGACATAAGAGGTCTTTTTCCTTTGAATCTATAAGCTCATTATAATTACCAAAGGCACTGAGCTCTTTAATTGCTAAAAGTGTTACTTTAAGCACCTTTTTATGCAAGAAAATATCCCAAATACTTCTTTATTCTATATTTTCAGATTAGTTTTAATAAAATTGAGTTTTTTGTGAGGATAAACATGGTGGAACCTGATATGGGTTTTTTCCACCAATATTTTAGGGATTCTTTGAGGTTGGGATGATGAATCAACATGTTTTCAAATCTTAAGGAGCTACATTTAGGTTTAGAGATCTTGTTATCTTCAAACACCAAGGGATTATGATTAGACCCTATCTTTGTCAAGGTAGAGAGCCTATTGGAAATATGTATGTCCCAATTTAGTGAGATTAGAAACGTATCTAGGAGAACTTGGATTAAATTTTATCCCAATCTTCTATTAAATCATGTAAATGGAATACCATTAATTTCCACATCCATAAGACCTACATTAGAAATGAAGTCATTAAATCAAATATGTTATCTTTGAGGTCAATAAGGCCACCTTTTTTCCCTAAAGTGAGGGGGGTGTTGAAGTCACCAAAAACAATCTAGTTCTAATTTATACAAGTCCTTAAAAATTCCAATAAGGCTCTCCACAAAATATTCCTAAGAGCTTTGGAATTTGGAGCATAAACATTTGTTAAAATCCATTTTTCTTTGCTATTAAGATCTGTGAACAAAATTGAAAGTTGGTTCTTGGATTTCCATAGAAGGTATCCTCCTATGACATGTAGGTTTGAGAAGACTACCAAGCCACCCAAATTGCCTATAGAATCTAAGGAGAGGGCTTGGGAATTATTATAGATTCTTGTCATGTTGGCTTTAAGGACAAAGTCATACATTTTTATTTCCTAAATGAGAAGAAAGGAAGGATTGACTTTTTTAATAGTATTTCAAAGGGTTCTTTATTTCCTGAGGTTATTTAGGCCCCTTACATTCCATGAAAAGACTTTAATTTTTTATCATGTTGGACCTTAAGAGTTTTCTTAGAACCTTTAGCAATGTATTTTGTGGTTTCTAAGTTTATTTTGACCATTCTTGGGGATCTACCCACATTTTTAAGAGTAATACCAATATTGGCCTTTTTCCTACCTCTTTTATTTTTTGAGGAAGTGAAAAACTCATCATCCAGGGGGATGTCTTGGGAAGGAGATAGATTTAAAGTATTGACCCCCATCTTTTCTAGGATCCACATATTTTGAAAAGGGAGAGGGGGTGCCTTTGGGGGAGGAGGAAGGGAGTTATCTAGGCCAACAAAGAGAGGGATATTTTATGCAAGGGCTTGGGTAGAATTCAAAATTGGGGAGGGGGAGGGGGTAGAGTTAGAGAATATAGAGGGGGAAAGTGGGGGGAAAGGACTCCCTAAGGGAGATCTATGGGGGAGGGAATAGGTCAAAACTTAGGTGAGGAGAAGGGGGTTCCACACTCAAGGAAGGGGTAAAAAAAATTGAAGTAAGGGTGACACACTTAAGAGGGGGGATAGGGTTTAGATAGTAGCTAGGGGGGAAGAGAAGACAAGGAGGAATTGGGGGGATGGGTGATCTAAGTTAGGCATAGGGATAAAGAAGGGAGGGTAGGGGAAAGGGATGGGGAAGGGTGAGGAGGGGGGATGGGGAGGGGTACCCTTGGGGGACCTAACTCACATAAAGGTTCCAAATAAATAGGCGAAAGAAGAGGAGAAAAAATTTATAGTAGGGGGTACCTTTGATACTACCATAAGGAGAAGCACTCAGTGGGGCATAAGGGGGAATGAATCATGAGATGGAATTATATCCTTGAATCCATTTTTGGGGCCTCTTTACTAGTTATTTACTAAGATAAGGCTACATAATCCTTTTTGAGACTATCAAATGGAGAAACACTTAGGAGGGTTTAGGGGGATCCAATCTTGAGAGGTCATTCAGGTCATGCATCCATCTTTGGCACATCTTTCCTAGTCTTTTATTGAGAGAAGGATTATAAATCTTGGCCTTTTTTTGAAAAATCATAAAGCATATGACATGAAACATCACACCATGGGAAAATGATAACATTATTTTAGTAGACATTATTCTAAACCTGAATGCTTTACTTTGACATGATCTTGATCTCATGAAGTATGAGATTGTTATCCAACATAAAAATGTGGACATAGGCAATGACCATCCTTTGGTAGGAGAGATTAATTAGGTTAATTTTTATAGGTTTACCCAAGTCCCTAGAAATCCCATTGATAATCTCTAGATGATAGTATTCCAAAGGGAGTTCAAGAAGGAGAACCCACATTGGAACATCATCCATGGTTATGTTACTGAGGCTCAACCTAGCCTTTCATCTTCTGATTTAGACATTGGCCTTCCCCATAAGCCAAGGTCCTTCTGAGAGATCCTTAATACAATCTTCTTGTAGAGAAAAATTAACCAAAATGAAACCACTAGCTAGAGAAATCACCTCTATAAATCCTTTAGGTTTCCATATTTATTTGGCCCATTTCTAGAAAGCATCAATATTAATATGGTAACCATTGACCCTAACAAGTATGGATATGTAAAGTTCCACATTTGCCTATTCTACTATGGGGTCCAAAATAGGGATGAAGATCTCATTGTCAGCTTCTTTCAAGAAAATCTAGAGGATCAAAGGGTCCTGACCTAGTAGACCAATTCCTTTGACCATGTCAACCTAAGAGGGTTTAGGAATGTGAGGGTCCAAGTTTTTTAGTATAGGAGCTTTGTTGTCTAGCTATTTTAGGGTGTGATCCAACACTTTTGGAATATTATCTAGTAGGCCAAATGAGTAGTGTATCCCATGAGCGTAGTCATGTGGGGCTATGTTCACCTCAATAAGTGCATTGTTAGAACCTTCCTGTGTCCAATCACTACAAACATGATCATTCTATGATTCCAACCTAAACAAGAATTCAAACTACTAGAGATTGTCTACAACATCCATTTATAATTTTATAATTTTTAAATTATAATTCAATTTAGATTTGAACTTAGATTTCATCATTTATAATTTATAATAATTATTATTATAAGTTACAATTCAGACTTGGCTACTCAAAATAAATATTTTACAAATCATTAATTTTTAATTCATGTCTTATAATTCTTAATCTCTAAGTTATATTTCTTAACTTTTACTAGTTATTCCATTTTATAACTTCTAATTAGGAATTTATAATGGTAACATTTTATAATTTAGTCAAATTTTTAAAATATAATTATAAACATTTAATTTTTAATATATAGTTAAACAATATATATTGATATAAACAACTTAAATCTATTACAATTAAAAAGATATAATTATAAACTTAAACCTTTAGTTTACCATTACAAATTTTATAAAAATTTCAATTCATAAATAAGAAATTATGATTTATAATTTATGACTTTACAATTTTATTCATATTTTAATTGTTTATTATTTTATTTTAATTATAATTATTAAATTCAATTTTAATTTATCAACTCTAACCATCCTTGACTCACTGACATCTTTGGGATTTATTGTCAGATCTATAAAGGCATATCAAAGTCTACAAATGTATCATTCCATTTTTTCTCATTTTTCTCTTCTTGATGATGGTTCATGGAGTGTGAACCGAAATGTTGATGGAAAAACTCTTACATAGTTTTATCCAAAAACTATTACAATTTAACTTATGGACTGTGGAAATACAACAGCTCTTAAAAATTTGATTCATGTTTATTTTTAAATTTAACTATTTGTAATTATATATGTTTGGCCCATAATAAATTATGTGATGTAGAGATTAAGTAATAATTAAAAATAGTAATTTAAGACAAATAAATTATATATGTGAAAACTAATTTATCCCCTATATAAAATCATACAAATGTATTGAAAATTAATAAATATTCTTACTTAAATATCTATGTAAAGGTGTGAAAATCTTATAAATTTATAAAATTCCATGTTAACATATCTATGACAAATTTTTGGTCTAGGATCAAATCCTTTAAATCTAAAACCAAGGATTTTTTGGAGGGAATGAATCAAATTCCATTTGAAATAAACAAAAGGGTACACACCATTCATAAAGGGCATGTGACCTTTAAGTAGTGTTCATCCTTTCATTTACTTTATATTACATTTTATATTATTATACGTTAAATATATTTTACTAAATATAATAAATTGATACTACCCTAGGTGTTCTAAAATTTGTTTTAGAGTTTTAAGAGTTACCATTTAGAAGATAATTTATCAAAATCCAATTTGGTCAGTACTTAGTCATTTTTATATATTTTAGGATTAAACCTAAGGATTTTTAGTGTATAAATTTTGCACCTAGTGTTAATTTTGGGTGATCCAATGGTTATTTCATAGGTTCTTGGGCCTTATAGATTGATTTTAGACATTATAATTATAATAAATAATGGTCAATTAGAAGTTTTAATCCAAAAATTGACTATTAAATTAGGGTGTATCAAGTCATAGACCATATTAGGGTGTTATATTAAGGATTTAGGGGCTTGAGTGGCCCTAATTACATATCCTATACAACCAATCAATTGATTAGTTGAATGAATAAATAAATTAGGGAATAGTTTTAGGAACTTGATTATGTATAAGTTAATATAACAACATAATATAATCAATATGCAAAAAATATAAATATAAAAACAATACTATTTTAAAATGAAATAATCTCACTCCAATGTGTTGCATGTATTTTTGAGGGGGAATCCTCCTTTGATCATAACTCAATACAAATATTCAATATATGTCATTCCCTCTTACATAATCCCCATATTTAAGCTATTATATTTAGGACAACTACAATCCACTATACATGTGGGATTTAATTATAAATATCAAATGGGATGACTTAAAAAACATATGTATCTGACATTTTATTACTAGTACCTAATAAAAACTATAATTAAAAGGATGAAGGGATCTTAACATACCACACACTTAAAAATTATTTGTCCTTAAATCTTGAGTTGAGGAATTTTTTGTCCTAATTATAGTTATGGTTCCCATGTCACATATTTTGGTTGCATGCCACACCACCCTACTAAAATATTGATGATAATACAAGTGTGGATCTAGTGAGATCACCTAACAAGAATGGATTTATGTTTCATTAGGGTTTATCCTTCACTATAAATCTCCATAAATTCCCTTTGGGTATGAACATGTTGACCAATGAATTTTTTCATACATGATACATGAAAAAATGGATGGATCTTGGAGGAGGGAAGGTCCATTCTTTATGATATGAGACCAATATTGGAAACCACTTTATGAAGACCATAAAAATTTGGTGTAATTTTTATGACCTTTCAAATTCAAATAAGGTTCCTTATAAGGTTTTATATAGACAAAAACCATGTCACTAACAGTAAAATCTTTTTTTGAGTGGTTTTGATTTTTTTATTGCTTGATATGGTTTTTTTCTAGATTATGGTTAGATTTGAGAGTTTGAAGGAAAATAACACATTTAGTGTGGAATCAACTACCTATATGTTAGATCTATTTAAAAGATATATCTAAAGATAAGGTGATGGTTTACCATAAATGACCTCATATGAGGTCATCTTAGTGGTAATATGGTATGTATACTTGTACCACCTTTCCAAAAATGGAAACTAATCAACCCAATGAGTATGTTGAGCAGAGGCAAAACAACATAGATAGGTATCCAAGCATTTTTTGACACTTTGTGTTTGACCATCAATTTATGGGTGGTAAGAAGAACTTATCTTAAGTTTGGTGTTATAGTAGTAGAAAATTTCCTTCTACAAGTAAATAATAATAGTGGAATCAAAGTCACACACAATAAAAGTACATGTCTCATAGAGACATCCAATATAATCAATAAAATTTTGAGAAATAATGGAGGCAATAAAAAGCTGGTTGAGGGTTAAAAATTTGACATACTTATAGATCTTATCCACTACTGAAATAATCATTTATCTCCTTCTTGACTTGGATAGTCACTCAACAAAGTCCATGGAAATATCTAACCATACCTAAGTGTAGGAAAGGTTTGGAACAAGCCTAGGGTGGTGAGAATTTATCATTTATTGTGCTAACACATTTCACATCTTGACACAAATTATTTGATGTCTTCCTTGGAAAAATATGAAAGATAATTTCATATATATATATTTTTAAATGGAGTGGATGATTTATGGAGAGGAATGCAATTTGAATAGAATTTAATGTCATAGTGGTTATTTTGGTGCTAGTATGAAATGTCCCTTTTTAATTTAATTATGTCCATCCCAAGAGTATTTTGGTTTAAAGGTAGGGTTAGTACAAACTTCCTAAATGATTTTCTAAATTTGGGTGTCATAGGACCATTATTTTTATGCCTAATGTGCCCAATTGCACATGAGGATACTGTACAAAAGGGTGACTATTATTAATACTTGTGAGATAATGCATTTGAAAAAATATATATTTACCATTATTATATGTAATCTCATAATTATATCCCATTAATTTATTTACCCACTTTTATTTCTTAGGAGGAAACTCTTTACTCCAAGAAGTACTTGAGGCCATGGTCATCAATTTTGATGTAGAAGTATTTCCTTATGAGTTATGGGCACCAATTGTTGATGACATGAATTATACAAGCCTATATTTCTCATATATGGAATGAGAAAAAATATTATTTATAAGTCCCTTGATGGTGAATGTAAGGGGATAACCCTCCTACATTATAACTATTCCAATTCCACTGCTAAAGGCATCACTTTCTATGAAAAATGGTTTGGATAAGTTGGCATATCTAAAATAAGAGTAGTGTACATTGCATTATTGATCAATTCAAAGTATTTTTCTACCACCCAATACCACTAAAAGGCATTCTTTTTAACATGGTCATTAATGGAGTGGTAATTTCCCCATAGTCTTGTATAAACTTTCTATAACACCTTTTTAATCCCCAAAACCCCATAATGGATCTTGAGTGATTTGGGTTTAGGCTCTTTTTTCATAGCCTCAAATTTTTAAGGATCAAATTTTATGCCTTAATCATAGATGATGTGTCTATGATAATCATTTTAATTTTGGATAAATCACACATGGATCAATTGTCACATAAGTGGTTATCATCTAGGAGTTGGAGGTTAAGGTCCAAATGTATCATTTGGTCCTCCCATGTGTGACTGTAGAAAAGAGTGTCATAAAATAAAACTATAATTAATTTATATATAAATGGTCAAAATATCTTGTTCATTAATCCTTAGAAGGTTTATAGAGCATTGGTGAGGCCGAAAGGCTTGAAAATGAAATCATAATGGTTGTCATGAGTTCTGAATCCTATCATGGGAATATAATATTCATTGATGTGTATTTGATGATACCTAGATAACATGTCAATATTCATTAATTAATGATCTCCATACAATTTTTCCAACAACTCATCAATCACTATAATAGGGAATTTGTCCTTGATGGTGAGTTTGTTGAGTGGATGTAAATCAATATAAAGGTACCAAACCACATAGTTTTTATGGACCAAAAATACAAGAGAAGAGTAAGTAATTATGTTGGGCATTATGGATCCAAACTCCAAAAAATATTTCACCATTTTTCTATTTCATTCTTTTGGAGGAAAGAGTATTATAAGGAAAGATGTTTGGAGTGATGCTTCCTATAGTCAATTAAATTTCATGTTATTCACATTTTTATGTGGGTAACCCTTTAGGTTCCTTATAAATTATTTAATTCTTTCAAAATATATATTTTAATTATGGTGCATACTTGTAATTTATGGATTCATTAAATTGGATTGTATAAAATTATGCATCAATCCCATGAGATCCCTTTTTGAGAAGCATTTTCATGCACTAAGAGATAACAATACATGTTGAGCTTTGTGAAAAGCCATATAATGTGTGTTACTAGTATTTATCAATAAATTAAATCCATAACTCTAAAAATTACCATAGGATAGGGCCTAGTGTCCTAAGACATTGTGTTTATAAGACTATGTCACAACCCCTTAGACGTAGGACAAACATGTCTGATTTTAGAATATTGCCCCCCATTGATATGCAAACATTATGAATTTCCATTAAAAGGTAAAGCTCCTCCATTTTCAACCATTGATTCAAATATTAAATAAGGATACACATAAAAATAAAATATTTTTGATAGTATAGGATCAATTAATTTATGTATACTTATATATTTAATGAGAATAATGAGGCAATTTTTCTTAAAATACCCCTTTACTCTCATAGTTTGAGTGGCTAACCCAGCCTATGCATGCACAAAAAATTTAGGGTGTGAGTTTGTGGTATGAAATTCTTTTAATTTAGGTTCTTCATCATGATAATCTTGATCATCTTCCAATTTTTTAGCATATGGGGGTGATTCAACATCCAAAATGTATAACTTCTATCCAATTTACTTATTTCCTCTACCCCATTTATCATCATAATTATAACATAGACATTTTTTAAGATGATCATGTATTTATGCCTATATAAGGAATTTAATGGTGATCAATTTTAGAGGAGGATTCATGATTGGATGTGGTGTTGTAGATGTATTGAAATAACCAAAGTTAGAAGATCAACATTGGGAGGTGAGCTTATCTTTTAAAATCTTAGATAATCCCAATGCTTCTATAATGCTATCTAGTTTATTAATCTTTAAATTTACACAAATTATAAATGTGAGACTAGTGGTTAAATAATTATTGAAGAAATAATCATTCCAAAATTTAGTTTGGTTATCTAACTTTTCAAATTCAGCTTGATAACCATGATCTATTCCAGTTTTCCAAACTTTAATTAGGGCTCATTCGAAGTCATCATAAGCATTATGATCAAAGTAAATTAAAAATATTTTTACAAAATCATCTAAAGAGTTTTATGTATTATATTTATGATAAAATTGGTACCACTAGGCAACTTCATTTTCTATGTGAAATGAGGTAATAGATACCTTTTGTACCCCTAATGTATTATGTAAGCTAAATTACTATTCAAGTCAGTAAATCCAATTAGTTGGTTTTATACCATAAAATTTTGGGAATTATAATTTGGGGACATAAGGGGTGGTTTAGGATATAAATACAACATTTTAGTTCCTTTCAATAATTCTATTATATAACATTGTATTTTGTGTATTGATGCCTTGTAGTCACTCATTTACTTCCATGAATCTAGAGTCAAACTCAGCTCAGAGTTCATCAATGTTATTTTCCATGGCTTGGATTAAAGTAAAGGTGAAAACCATTAAATATATGGGTATGGGGTGATATATAATGATGAGTAAATCTATATGATAAAATATTTGTCTCAATGAGACAATCACAATGGCATAATTTTCACAACAGTGAAAAATAATAATTTTTAGGGCTTGAGGTGTAAAAATAATTCGTATAGGATTTTGTTCAATAAAGTTGAAATAAATATTAATAATATTGCCACATTAATAAAATAATAATGGTTTATTCCACTTATGGTAAGAAATAATTATACTCATTTTTCTTGACAAATATATACTACAAAAAGTTTAAGGAAATGATCAAAAACATTCTGACCCTTCTATCTACTACAACAAGTTTTGGTCACCATTATGAAACATTATAACATTTCTCATAGTTTCATTTAATATGTTACTATGAACTGGTAGAATATGATATTATTTTTTACTACAAGATTTAATAAATTAGATTCATATTTGTGACTATAGGAATTCTAAGATTACATTGAAGGATACTACAAGGTATGTTTGGGTTTGTGAGATTAAAAATATACTAATTTAGTTCATAAAATAGTGTTTACCTAATTTTATAGAGAAATAAATATGTAAAATAACCACTCTATATCCGACTATCTCATCTCTGATGTATGGTACAAGTAACTTTTCAGGGCTAACCACTTATTAGTGCATCACTTGAAAAATACTTGAAGGCTTCCTATGGATAGGCTACAAAAAATAATTAGGGGTATTACTATATACAAAAAGCTATGTGAAATCACAAATCCATATACAATATTGTATAATGGATTACACATTGTGTCATAAACCTTTACTCCATACATGCAAAGAAAACTAAAATATACTTAGCCTAAAAAGACAACTTTTGTTAGCTTTAAAATTACCAAAATTGAGTTTATAACCTTAAAAAGGAAGAGATGAGAGAGAAATAAAATAGCAATAAGCTTAGTTCTGCCACCATTTTACCATTTTTTTATCACCAATATCCTAATTGGATGAGGTGAGAGTATATGGTATACAAAAGTAGAGAAACCTAAACCACTAGAAGTTGTTATAGAAAATGGCCAATAGATATGATACCAAACTTTAGTAACATGATTGCAAACAATTTAATATAAAAAAATAATATAACCAATATGCACATAATATAAATTTAATAAAAACATTTTATTTAAAATCATGTAATATCACTACAAAGTATCATGGGCCTCTTTAAGGGAGAAATCTCCTTTGAACACAACTCAATATAAATATTCAATAGATTTCCTTTCCTCTTACACAAACACTCTATTTAATATATTATACTCATTAAATATGTTAACCCCAACACATGTGGGATAATTAAAAATAGATAATAGAATGACATAAAAGCCATATATGTCTAAGATTTTGTTAATAATACCTAAAAAAATATAGTGGTTAAGACAAAGGGGTCCTAACACAAATTTAGCCCAAATTACATTAAGTTGCCACAATTAAGTATGAGTGTTTTTATACGCCCTAATTATACCCCATGTGTAACAAGCTGATTCATTGGTTTGATAGGGCACTCAATTATGGCATATCAAGTTCCTTATCCCATTTGGTAGTTATAATTAGGGTTATGAGGATGAATAATCCAAGATTTCATATCCCATTAAACTAATCAAGTGATTTGTTATATGGGGGCATTCAATTAGGGTATATTGATATCAACATCAAATTATAAGTTATTTCATTTAGGTTTATAGGGATTTACATGCCCCAATTACATACCTCATGTAACTAATAAATTTTTTGGTTGTATGAGGCATTCAATTATGGAATATTTATCCCAAAATCACATTTAGTTTCTACAATTAGGTTTAATGGGATTGGTATACCCTAATTATCTACCCTATGCAACCAATCAAGTGATACATTATATGAGGCACTCAATTAGGTAATAATTTTAAAATGACATTGGGATATTGTAATTAGGTTTAGGAGACTTTACATGCCCTAATTTTGTCCCTTATGCAACCAATCAAGTAGTTGACTAAATGGTGGAATTATTCAGGCCATACTAAGTCCCAAACCAGATTACATTATCCTAATTAGGTTTAGTGGGATTGATAAGCCCTAATTAAGTTCCTCATACAAACATTAACGTGATTTTTTAAATGTGGCACTAAATTAGGTCATATTGATTCCAACATCATGACATTTTATTTTATTAAGATTAAAAATGGAAAAAATATCACCTTTATAAAAACTCAAATGTCAATTTATAAAGATAAAGATTAATTAATAAATAAAGTTAACCTAAACACACCAAATCAACTTTAAAAATCCCTAATATTATCTATTTAAAATACATCTTAATGTCTCCACTTATTACATGAAAACATCATCTAATAAATACACCCGAATGTCATGTTGTAAGTCATCCTAAATTAACCTATAAATTTACCCTAACATTTCCTACTAAATTCATATTTTAAAGACACCATAACATTAACCTATAATGACACCTCCCTCATGTTAATTTTAATATGGCTTAAGGGTTATAATTTCATCAAATAAAAACTTATTCAAATTTAATGTGACTTAAAGGTGAATTTAAAGGGAGAATTTAAATGTTTTAAATGTTAAGGCATGCATGTGAATTAATATGTCAATATCCTCTCACTCTTATTATCTCTAAGAGATTTGATGTTTATAAAATTCATTTTTGGCACACCTATAACTCCTACAAACATAAAAAATAAATTTTTATTTCCAAATATCCTAAAAAATAACCATTGGTTTATGCAAAATGGATGCTAAATACAAAAGTTACACCTAGAGAACCTTATGTTCAATATTGAAATCCCTAAAGGTATTGACTAGACTAGATGTTGAAAAACTAACTCTAAATGGTAACTCATAAAACTTTGAAACCAATTTACAAAGACCCAAAGTGACCATAATTTATTATACTTAATAAAATAAAATTTTAATTATAAGAATGTAAAATGTTTATTTTAATTTTTAAAAAAGGAAATTAAAAAGGGTGCACCTTTTTTTTAAATGGCATGAATCCCTTATCTTTGGTTGTCAAACTTATTTGAAATTAGGTTTAGAATGTGGTTATTTAAGTATGAGTGAATTTTTAAAAAGGGTAATGCCCTTTACAATAAATGAGTTCAGTTTTTTAGAAATGGCACGTTTTATCCCCCATATTCCTACACCTGACCATATCACATAGTACGGAAATTAAAAATATTTAGGAAATCATGTGTAGAATTGGAAAACATTGAGAAATATATGACCCCAAAGATATCAATGAAGTAATAGCATGACTATAGGATTTTCTATGAAAACCAATGGACAAGACATCAATATAAAATATGCACAATCACACATAAATAAAAGCATACAAAATTATGTAATTGAGAAATCATAAGGCACATACGGAAGACATAATTTATCCATGTAACACACAAGATTTATAAATAACAAGAGATTTATATTCAATATATTTATCTCTATATGATAAATTAAAATTAGGTACAATATCACCTAGGATCCTTGTGAAGATATGCCCCCAATATAAGGCATGCCATCAACATGAGAATAGATCCAAGTATGGGTGTAAATGTAGATAGATATCATTTTTAAGTCCATGATCATATGTAACCTATATATAATGCATCTCACCAACTCAAATAATACCATGAGAAGCACATGTGTAATATGTTTATGTTTAAACTCTGTCATAAGTAGATAAACATAACATGTATCTAGAAACAAAGATAAAGGTAATTCATTTTTTATTTTTTATGTTTTATTAATGTTTTAAATTTTAATTATTTTTTAGAAGGAGATTAATGTATAGTGTGAAATTTATAAATTAAATTAATAATAAAAAATGCAATGCAATCTTACCTAACTTACACTAACCTATTGATATAGGAACAAAAATAAAACAAAACTAACTATAGAAACACTTACAAATCATATAATGCATGTTCATCACCTTTTATATTGTGTCATTAAAGGTAGATTTATTCTTTTTTACTTGATATATGTGGTTGCTCAAATTTTGTCCAAACAAAGGGAATTGAGTAGAACATGGTTGTAAATTACTTTTATCTTAATGGATTCACAAGGATAATATGATAGAGTTTGGATATCATGAAGGTGGATGATTTGAGTGGAGGATTGCACATAAATTTATAGGCTTTAGGGTGATGAGATGAATGGTTGAGCATAATATGGATTTATTAAATTATAATAGTAATCAATTGTTGGATTTAAGTTGTCATCCTAATGGATTATGACTAATTATTATATATTGATAAGAAAGGGAGAGATTTAGTTCATAGTCGAGTGACTCAACATGAATGGGTTAATATAGTTCAAAATTCAAGGTAAGATTCACAAGCTAGTTGAAATTTTCTAAGTTTACTCATAAAGTGGTTGAGGAAGTTGAGAAAGGTGGTTGGATGAGTCAAAATTTAGTTAATAAAAACATGGAGGATGTTTGGATGAGGCACAAAATCCAGATTTTAATTCATTTTGGAAGAAATAAGTGTGCATGATTTAATTAATTAACTATGAATTAATAAATTATTCAAAATCTGGAGGGAAGTGATGTATGGATTCAAATTTGGGATGGTAAAGGGTTATAAATTGAAATTTATTTTAAAGACTAAATGGTGAAATTTAGGTGTCTACATTTCCTCTCTTTGAAATGGTGTTACAAAGTAAGGTTGTTTTGAGTAATAGAAAACAAAGTAGAGGATTGATGATCATAGAGAAAAAAATTTCCCTAGGTAACTAAAATGAATGTGATGATTCCCCATTAAATATTCATGCAATAAAATGGATGAACACTTGAAATATTTAAAGGGGAGATGATGAGATGGTTACCATCAATAATGGAGATAATTTTCTTAATAAAAATGCTCTCAACATTGTATGGAGTTTGTGTAAAATGGTTTACCCTTAGAGATTAAATTATATAAGATACATTTAGAAAAATAATATTTCCCATCAATATATTGTATACTTATATTGTGATAAAGGAATCAAGGTTTTTAGGAGTGTATGTGGTAATGATATATCCTGACAATAGTAAGTTGTGGGCCATAAAACAAAAAAAATCCAATGTGTGTTAAAATTTTACAAAATCTATAGTCGCAAGCATTTATAAATATGTTTATCCCTTTGATTAGTTTATGATAATAAAGTTTGGTTGAAAAATTCTTGAAATTAAATAAGAGGGTAAGAATGGAGTGATGGGGGTAAATATATAGGGGTTTGGGGGAATTTTTAAATTCAACTACAATTTCATTGGATTGAGAAGTTATTATCCACCTAGATTTGAAATTTTTATTTGGAGTACGAGGGAAAAAAAGATCATATACTAGTGGATAGGCATCACAACAAGTGAGTCCAAACACACTAGTGACCAATGGCCAATGAGGAATGGGGATGTACTAAGTAACATTTTTGGTTTTTGAGTTAGTCATTTTTTAGTATTATATGCTTACCAAAAGTGGTGAAAATTAATTTTCCATTCAATAAATAGTGTTTTCAAATTTATTTATAGTAAATTTGTTATGGTAAACAATAATTATGTCAAAGGTCATGACAAATTTCTATAGATATAAATATCATCATTGGATGAGGTGAATTCATACAAAGGTAAGGTAAATTTAATTGACACAAATAATTAATCAAATAATGAATTTATCACTTTCTACATTGAATTCATCTAAAAGAATGACAAATTCATCCTAATAGTAGTAAATTCATCCTAATGGAGAGGAAGATGTAGAAAATACAAGGAGTTATAAATTGAAAGACTGTTTGATGTGTTGATAAGTTAAATGGAATGTGTTAGAGATGAATTTATGTTTTGGTGATTTGTGCAAGAGAGATTATCCATAATTTCCAATTAGGAGAGGTGATTAAGAGTACCAAGGCTGATGATTGTCTTTACTTATTATGAGGTGGGGGGTTTATATGTTGTGGCTCTATCTCATTGTTAGTGTTTTAATGAGTTTATATGAAGATTTAACTCACATAGATAATGTCAAGGATGAACCCAGAGAAATAATCATAGATCTATACTATATAGAGAACATAATAATATTATATTCATAATGTTTACAAATGAGATAGATTACATATTTATAGGATTTTCAACTCCTATAATCAAGATATTCCACTCTATCCTCTATCCCACAATATTCTCCCCTAAAATCTCTCAAGTACTCTCTTCTATGAGATATCTTGAGAGTTTTATTTACAAATTACATATATTAATATTTTTCATACTAAAATTTACTAATATTCTCCCCCTTAGTATGAACATGGGGGGAAACGACATCCTTTGTCTAAGTATCATACACATGTCTTGACCTTCCTTTGTGCTACTTCCTTTCACTTTGATTATGGGAAATAATGAACCAATAAATGGGAACACTATCAACCTATAATGGGAACATCCTTCAAGGGGGGAACCTATATCAACCACCAACCATGTAAATGGAACTACGTCAACCAAATATGGGAACATCAAGTGAACTAATCAAAAAGTAATGAGAACACTCATACCAATGACTTTTATCAAAAACATCTCCTAATTTAGTACTGATGGTTTGGATATCCTATACTATCACACTTTTAGGGGATTACATTTATAAGTTACATGAACACGGATACCACTCTTATTATTTCACACTATAGAAAACATGCTAAAAATAGAAAGTGCCACTACTAAAAAATGGTAACCCATCATTAGTGGCTAATGAGAGGTATAATTACCCTGTATCCTCCTTTTTAATCCAACCTCTAGTAGGTCATTTCTATCTAAATGAATGTGTTGATGAAGATCATATGCATTTATTTTTTGAGGATAAATCCTCCCTATAATTTGGACATCACGTATAAGTGAAAATGCATCTATGAGGCAATTTTTTTCTTTACAATTTTAAAAATGACTCTATATAACATAAAATGACCTAAAAAATTATACTCCTAATAACATGACATAATATACTTTATTGACACTTTTAATTTTTGACTCATTTTTTAATAACCTTTTGGCCAAAAATAATGCTTCTAAATTTTTAATTTTGAAATAAATGATGATAATAATGACTCCTTTTAGAAAAAAAGACAAAATCAACTAAAATTTATATTTTTGAATTTTAATACAAGACAACAAACTTTATAAAATTGATTGATATTAAAGACTATGTCTTTTTAAACCTTACATCATATTTGACAAACTAATTGACCACATAATTAAATATATACCTCTTTTAAACCAAGACTTAATAAGGATTGAACATTTTTACTTCCATTTTTTAAAAATGTTGCCTAAATCTATATAGACAATTAAAAACAATTTTTTCTATACTAAAACATAACTTAAACAACAAACCTAACACTATAAACTTAAATAAAAATAGAGTTGTATTAGAAATAATATACTTTATATAAAATGCAAGTTTGATTGAATACATCAAATACAACACAATGTTGAATCACAAATCAAGTTCATCAGTCATATCACCTTCCTCTCACCATGATACAATCAATTTTTAGAATAGAATTTGCATGCATAGGTCTTAATTGGTGACTATCATTTGAAGACTAATGAATAGGAGGACAACACAAGATAGTGAACAATAGGATGATAGAATCATGACAAGGTAATTAGGTGGATAATGGATCACTTCTCCCATATCTAATGGATTTATGGAAAATGATGATGGAATATAATGAATAAAATGCATGAATGATCAAATCATATTTTACCAATCATGTCAAATCATGATTCAAAGAATGCATTCATGACGTGAATGAATTGTAGAATAAACATAAGGTAAATTGAATGCCAATGTGTCCACAATGGCTCAAGAAGCATATTATATCATGAGTTAATAAATAACGAATCTTCAAGATGTAGACATCTTTGGTAGTGACCAACACATAAGGTGGAGTCTAAATCACATGAATAGTTTTGTCCTTAAATGCACTAAAACTATACAAAAATCTAACAAGTCATGGAAAACATAGATGCATACTAACAAACCATAAAACTAACCTAAACTCTCATAACACAATATTATCTTCTCATTCATAGGGGAAATGTAGAGCTAGTAGCAGATCTACCCCTTCAAAAATCAATAGCCCATTATTATTCTTGCTTTGATACCAGTATTAGTGTTTGAATGAGTCTATACAAAATATTTAACTCATATAGAAAATGATGAGGATGAACCTAGATAAATAATCATAGATCCATACCATACAAGAAACATAATAATATTATATTCATAATATATACAAATGAGATAGATTACACATTTGTAGGATTTTAACTCCTATAATCAAGATATTCCACTCTATCATCTATCCCATAATATTATCCCCTAAAAAATCTCAACTACTCTCTTCTATGATATATTTTGAGAGTTTTATTTACACATTACATATATTAATATTATTCATACTAAAATTTCTTAACACTTATATTATGGAGTTGCTAGAGGTATGAGATGACAAGGATTTTATGATGGCATCAACATAACAGTGGAACATGGATACAATCACATTTCACCTACTAATAGGTGAGATGAGAGTTACATTAAAGGATGTATATAGGATTCTTTACATCCCTATACATGGTGAAAAGTATAATTATGGGAGACGACACATGTTATGTCACTATATAAGGTTTTTAGAGAGGAAATTATTCCCATGATTGGCTTAAGGATTGATATAGATGCATTAATGGTGTTAGAGGATAAAGATAAATTGACATTTTTTTCATGGTTCTTATCAGTGGCATACTAATACCTAAAAATAGGGGGAGATTATTTCCTTCAAGGTTAGTGGATGTGGTTAGGGATATAATGGAGTTAGATACATTTATTGAATGGGAACCATGTGTACTTATGCACATGTACCAAGACATTCATCATTTTGTATACATAGGATGAGCAAACATAATATCAACCAAAATATTATAGGTGTAGGCATGGGAGAATATAATAATGAAGAGATTGGTGGGTCGACTAAGGGTAAACGTACTAAGGATTCTTTAGGATACATGTTTCACATGATTATATGAGTAGAAAGGGAACACTTAATATATGTGGAGTAATATAGGATGGTGTTTGATGATATTAGACCATAAAACCCACCTAAATTGCTAATCACTATGTATGGGATAATTACTATATAAAATTACATTATTAATTTAATGTAATTAAATTGATTAAGAACTTGAAAATGAGAAGGTTGGTCTAAAAAATGAAAATATAATCAAAGTAATTTGAAACAATTAAAATTTTGATTTTCTTTGTTTTCTTAATCTTGGACAAACAACCTTCAAAAATAGTTATAAGTGTTTTAAAATCTAAACGAACAAGGCAACCTAGAATGTTGGCCAAAAAAGAAAGTAAAAATGTAGAAAATAGATAGAAACTTTTAGCCTATGGAATGATTTCTCTATTACACAATCAAATAAAATGGTGAATTCACTAGTAGATAATAAATATAGTAAATAAATTAAAAAAATAAAAAATAAATAAATGCTTACATAATGAATTCACTATTTTGAAATGAATTTGCTATTGCCAGTGATGATTTCACTACGACTGAAAATGATTTCACTATAGATAGAAATAATTTCACTATAAATAAAGATTATTCTACCATGGTAAAAATGATTTCATTCTTCTACACGAAAAACTAAAATAGAAAATAGATAACCTAGATGCAAGTAAAACTAAAATAGAGGACTGTTAAGGAAATAAATAAACAAAAACTATCAAAAAATAGAAAAAACTACAAAAACATGTCATAAATTGTACAAAAATTAATTCACTATTCAACCTAATGAATTCCATTAAAATTAATCTATTTTTGTTGTTATGTGTAAATGAGTTAAAAGAACAAAAAAATTATAAGACAAAAAATGAATTTGAAATAGAAGATGATTAGGCAATAAAAACACCCTTTAAAAATATTAAAAGGATAAAAAACCACAAAAATAAGAGTGAAAAATGGCCTAGAAATGAACTCACTATTCACCTTAAATAATTAACTCAAACTTTTTATGATTTTTACTTTTTTTTAGGTTTATGTATAACAAGTCTAAAAATTTATAAAATAGACCTATGATTTCAAATATTATCTTCCAAGATAGATGTTAAATGCATGTGCACAAGAAAACTGATCAAAATCAACTAAATGAACCTCCCAAAATCACCAATGATGTCAAAGATGAGGGAAGGTCCCATCAATTGTGCTATAATTTATAGTGTGAAATTTAGAATACAAAATAATACAATGCAATCCTACCTAAACTAAACTAACCTCTTGATAAATTAACAACACTAAAAGAAACTTAACTAATTAAACAATTACAAAGCATACAATACATGTTTGTCAACTTCTATATTATGTGATAAATGGTACATTTTCTCTTTATTAATTGATGTATGTGGTTTCTCAAATCATTTTGAGGATGATAGGATGAATGGTTGAGAATAATATAAATTTGTTGATTTATAATAATAATCAATAGTTGGATTTGAGTCCTCATCCTAATGGATGATGACTAATTCCGATATATTGAGAAGAAGGGGTAGAGTTAGTTGGTAGTTGAGTTAATCATCATGGATGGATCAAGATAGTTGAAAAATTAAAGGATAACTCAAATTTTTTTTGAAAAGTTATAAGATGACTCTTAAAGTGGTTGAGTAAGTTGAGGAAGGTAGCTAGATGAATCAACATTTGGTTGAGATGAATGTGTAGGATGTATAGATGATTGGAAAATATATATTTTTAATTAGTTTTTGAATAAATAGGTTTGTATGAATTAATTAATTAATTATAAATTAATCAATTATTCAAACTTTAGAGGGGAATTATGTTAGTATATATTTGAATTGGAGATGGTTAAGGGTTATTGTGTCAAAGTTAATTTCAATACTAAATTGTGAATTTTAGGTGACTATAATTACAAAGGTGGATTTAAAGAGGTGTAATACATAAGAATCAAGGTGGGCTCAATGAAGTGATAAAAAAATCTAAGAGGAAAACTTAAGAGAATATAAGGTAAATAGGCAGGTCAATAGATAAAATCCAAAATGAAGAAGAGGATGATTCCAAAAAATATACAACTTCCTTAATAAATCCATTTATTGTAATAAAAAATATATTGATATATATATATATGTTTTCAACATTGAGAATTTCCACCCAGGTTCTTGGAATGAGATAAAAAATCAGGGGTCAAGGGCTATGAAACATTAAAACCAACATAGATTAAAGATATAGAATATGTCAATGTAAACCAAAAATAAAACATAAATGTCAAACCTATAATAATATGAGGAAAGGCACAAAATCAATAGAAGAAAGAACATTAAAGGTGTATACACATAATATTTTTCACTTGATCATTTATTGACATTTTCTCTTGTAACGACTTATTGATCTTCAATTTCCCTGATTGCATGCCTTAAAGGGTATATTGAGAAAGGGATGGTTAGGCTTTGGGTGATTTTTAAGAAACTTTTTTATCTATGTCATGGTTATATCATTCCTACTTCTATTTTAACTTCTTCATATTTTTATTTTTACCTACCCCATTGTATCCTATCTCATCTAGTTACATCAATTCCCTCATATCCCATGACATCCACCAGGGTGATACCATCTATTTATAGCCTTTTACCTTCATGTATTATATCAACCAATCTAATGAAGTTATGTTACTATTTTCTAACATTCCTAATGTAGCAACTTGGACAATATCATTCACTACCAATTGACATCTCTTAACCACATCAATCTAGCCAATTCCATTGTATTATCACTTAGTATTAGTTTTATGTATTAGATAATTATATATAAAAGTTATATTTCATTATAAAAAAATAATATACACTCTATTCTCTTTGTTTTCACTTGCACTTCTACCCTAAGTCACATTTGGAGGAGTTAGGCCTAGAATCTTATTTGTGTAACTCATGGATATTCAATATGAGGAGGCGTTGAGAATTTTCTTAGGTATTATACTCATCATTTAAATTCTTTAAAATTAAAATAATATCTTGAAAATAACCATTAGATAATGGATATATTAAGGCATGATAGGTCCCCATCAAGGTACATATTTATAACCTTATACTATTTCCTTTATTTACTTATTATATAGATGTTTCTTGTTGATTAGTAAATTATTAGGTATGTATCCTTGTCTAGGTTATATATACATGGAATAAGTGGATGTAGCTATAAGATTTATTATAATTTTCATATTCCATATTAGGTTTCCTAGACACCCATTTTTTACCATTGCACCTTGCCCTTTTGATCATTATAACCCTCCCTCTTTAGTTTGATTACTTTAGTTGTAAAACTACTTTGATTATTTAAAATCATCTAATTTCATATAAGTCTAGTTAGACATATTTCATTGTGACATAAGCTTATGATTTGGAACTATTTCCTCTTGGTATTAGTGATATATGCACCCCTATTTTTAGGTTTATGGATCCATTGGTCACACCTAAAAAAATAGGCATCACATTATCTTTTTGATTAACCGTCTTCAATTCTAGATCTATTGAGATATGATAGATATGATAATTTTAGGCTAATCCTATCCCATGCACACATTATTTTGACCCTTTTGTGAGCCTCATCATTACCTTCATTTTTTCATCTAACTACATTAGCTAGCTTAATAAGTTCTAATTGATTTTTCATTTTTATCCAACTACACTAGTCAACTTGATATAGTTATGTCTTAGGATTTTATTTCAAGAAAAACTACATTAGTTAACCTGACACAATTCCCTCTCTATCTTTGAGTGGCATTGGCCAACCTGAGTCCATTTTGTGTTTACACACACCATATTGTCCAACTTGATAATTTTATATTCTATGTTTATAATTGCATTGGCTAGTTTAATATAATTATGTGTGTTTAATTTTTAGAATTGTTTAGTTTATAAATGTATCAACTAAATTGATATTGTTGGAAGTCTATTTATTTTAATTTATTAAATGCTAAAGAAATATTTTTGATATTAATTTTTGAAATCAATTTTCTATTTATTTGGCTTTTCATAGAAAATATGTTCTAATAGTTTTCAAACTACTTAGAAACTATTTTTTAGGGATACATGGTTTTCTATTTGAATACATCATGGTATGAGGGGTTTGTATACAATGAAAAGTGGAGTTGATCTATAAATCAATCCTAACTTGAAGAAGATAAATCAAACTAGCCCATCTACTTTTTGGTACTTTTAGACAATCAAGGTCATAACTAATATGTATCTTCTAGACCTAACTAAGGGTTATATTAGCAATAATATCACTATAGAGGATTATAAATCCTCTAGTCAAACAATACCACACAATAACCCTAACTATGTCCTATGTTTTCTAATAAATTAAATAATAATCTAATCTAGTGCTCACCAAATCTTGTGGTATAAATGGTGGATAATAAACATAAAAGTAATAATTCAAATAAGAAATATACTCAAGTCAATGTAGAGGTAATACTAATCATGGAGAGAGAAAACATTCATAATATAATAAATACAAATCTATCTACTAATAAAAGAGGAGCAAGAGTTAGGAATACTTACCTTGAAGAAGAACCAGTCGAGTCTTAATATTTTCATTGGCTAATGGTGTTTTTTAAAAGGTTAATATGGTTATTAAAGATAAAAAAATGCATTTTTAGCTTATGTTAAAATACTTCTCATCTGCATCCAAAATATTTTTCCCATATGGTGAGATTCTTCTCTCCCAAAGAAGTACGAAACCCTAAGCAATGACTCCTAAAGTAGAATGGTGGATAAGTAGATGAAATAATGAATGATTATATATATATATATATATATATATATATATATGTGGGGTGAATGACATGTTTATATATCTAGATCTAACCCTAAACCATTTTGAATTTTTAGCTGACATAGTTGGCCTAGATGACTTAGTTGTTTAGGAAATAAATTAGTTAGGTCCTTAACTAAGTTGGCTAGGCCAACTTAGTCTTATAATGTGATCGATTCCCAGAACATGGTTAGCCCATTTGAATGTGTTTAGAGTATGTTAAAAAGATTTATTGGCTTAGGTAGGGCTATCTGAGGTGGTGAATTTCTTGGAGAGTGTAAGGGAAGATTAAAATCTTAAAGAAACATATGGGAGGGACTTCTTTTAGTTTTAAATGGTGGTATAGGGAATAATAATATTCTGAAGAACTAATGGTCTATCCATCCATTTATCGATGTACCCTTTAAGGCATGCACTCAAAGAGATTGAGAGACTCAACAAGTTCCTAGAAAAGATAAAGCATTAGTAATTGATAAATTTTTTAAAAAATTGTGTGTATACATATGCCCCACTTGAAGCTTATCATGTGTCATGTAGTTGTAACATAGGATCATGATTTACAAAAGGAACACAAAACACACAATGGTGAGATAAGTAAATTACAATATTTTAAAATATAAAATAAATAAAATTAAATGATTGAAAGGAAATAAAAAAAATAAATAAGTAATATATACATACCTTGACTTACCTTAATGTTGAATGGGTGTCTATTGTGTTTGTAGTTTTTATCATGGAGGGTGTAGATACTAATTTGGGAAAACCCTAAGGATAAAAAACTTAAAGGGAAAAACAAAAAAATATAGGAAAGTCAAGATAACTAAAATATGTAGGCATAACATACTTAAATATTTGGTAAGATAGGGTGATAAATTCTAAATTAAGACTAAATGAATTATCCAAAATTTAGAGTAAATAGGGTAACCAAAAATACAAGGCTACTAAATAAAAAAATAAATAAAATAAGTGTACCTTAATTAAAAGGGAAATAAACCAAATCAGACTAAGGATACATGAAAAATGAAAATCTAAAATCAATGTGAAATCAGTAAAAATCCTTATTTAAAGAAAGATGTGCAAGAAATGGTATAAAACATTGATGAGTGAGCAGTAATAATATAAACTCAATCATCAATGGAAAAAATACATGAAAGGTAAAACAACATTGGTGAGTGAAAAGTAACAATCGAAACTCACTCAATAATAAAAACAAAAGTATGGAAATTAAAAAAAACATTGGTGAGTGAGAAGTAACAATCCAAATTCACTCAAAAATGAAAATAATATAGAAATATAGAAATGAATATAGTTATCTGGAAAAAAAGAGTTATAATGAATGCTTAAAATTTACCAAGACAATTTTAGTAAAGTAATAGTGTAAATAAAATAATCCATAGTCACTCAAGCATACTATTTTGTTCTAAAGGTAGATAAAATGAAAACAACATAGTTTTATTATGTTTTAAGATGTGAAGAAGAGGAAATATAGAAGTGGGAAAACATATGTAAAATCAAACTTTTCTATCAAGGGAGGAATGAAATGGGTAGTGGGGGAGGTGTAGGAAAAATCAAGGTAGAGAAACTCTTTATCAAAGTCAAGACATAAAATTAAGTTTATCAAAACAAGAGGACTTTTGAGATTAAGGACTCTTAAGAACTTATCTTAACCACACAAATATTATTTTATCAAATAAAGTATAAATATCATCACATGAAGGATATATGCATGAAAATTAAAAATAAACAACCTTCCCACAACATGTTACACGTTCCTCATGACCCTTTATAGAGTTGTTAGTCTATTATGAAGATTGGGCACTTGTGTGATAAAGTAGGTAGTACTATACATTTTGAATTATCATATTCCAATCTACTAGCCTACCACACCCCAATAGACCTCAACTCTATTATGAGACCAACTATGGAGTTTGATACTCAATTAGATATAGGAGATGTCCTATGAATCACATCTTATGGTGAGATATTGACTTTTTGATTTTATATCACCTTTTTATCATTTCCTTTTGATTGAATGATTTTAATTTTAACCTTTTGATGGTTTTTTCTATTCCTCATCAATATGGATTCAGAGAATCAAATATAGGTGCAAAAAATGACTATTATTTTAAAAATTTGGACTTGGTTGCTAATAAATAGGTCTTAGAGAGCATGGTGTCTAAGATTCTTATTTATTCATGGTAAGAAAAAGTGTTATCTTGACTTCAACCTTGTTTTATCCTGAGTGTAATGAAAGGAATGGAAATGAAGCGGAAAATGAACAAGAAATAATTTTAATTACCTCAAATCACAAAAATTGTGAATATGTGAAGAGGATACAATGACATGTAAGTATGATTCCTTATCATAAGAATGTAAGTATAGGGCAACATGATAACATAGTTCATTGTGAAATTTTTATTTATAAAATAAATAAATAAACCAAGGGTGAGAATATGGAGTCAAAAACTTGTAACCATTTATAAACATTCTAAAAAGAACACTCAGCTTGGAAAAAAATGTTTGAAAGTATACAGATATTTTATGAGGAGAGCTTGGTACTATCCATGGTCTTACAATTCAACTCATAAAATAAAAATCAAAGTGGGTATAAAATGTGAAAAATGGTATTTTTGAGGAATGTCTATCCCTATACATTGTCTTACATTATAAATCACAAAGGAAAGATGAAAATGAAAAAGCCTTGTAAAATAACAAACTTGTGATCAAAAATAAAAAAACATGAGACATAGAAGTATGAAAGAAAAATATATTCATGAGGAAGAACAAGTCCTATCCATGGTATTACAATCAAAATAAAATATTATACAGTGATATAAAACCAAATAACCCAAAGGAAACAATGGTGTTATTAAAATGAAACTAAATGAAATAAAGTGCAAAAAAAAACATGAGACAAACTTAACAAGAAAAATATATTATAACATCTATATCAAATATGATCATGTGAAATAAAAGCCTATATGTCTTAGAAGGTATCTTTAATTTTAATTCTCTTGTTATGATTCAATTTATATAAGAGTGGGAATCATAATATGCCCTAGTGGGTAATTAGATGTAGGGATGGGCATCACAAGATGCCCCAAATTCTGAAGTGATGTGTGGATGAGAAGATTAGGGGTTATCCACTTTGAATATTCCTATTTTTATTTTATTAATACTATTAGTGATCACATTAATGGAATTTTGGATAGATCCCATGATGTATTTAATGTTGCACTCAAATTGTTTCATAAGAAAGTTTTGTCTTTTAGCTTGATCAATTACATCATTTAGAGTTTGGTGAGAAAAATATGAACCTTATATTAAAGGGAAAGTGTTAAAGTGGTTATAAATATTTTGAATAAGTTATCATTTCATGTAATAATAAATTTTATGAACCAAATATTTCCATCATTTAAATGAAATCATGAGCTGATTCATAAGGGGATTATTTATCATTAATAAAATGACTAAGACAATTTTTAGGAAGATCATTATGTTGGAATTATTTTATTATAGGATTGACTAACTCTTTGATTTGGCATATGTAGTGTTGAGTGAGTTGATTATACCATTCTAATATATCTCATTTGAATGATTTGACTATAATTTTGGTGGTAGAAAAGGTATTTGTTTGAATCCACTCTTTGTAAAGATTACCAAATGCCTTAGGAAAAGATGTTGGATATTTAGTTGCATCATATATAATAGTTGGAGAGATATTTCCAATATCAACATAAATAATTAAAGGAACTAAAGGTTCATTTTGAGTATTTTAAGCATCTTGGTATTCATAAAGAGATGGGGAATGACATTTCCTGTGGCATCTCTAAGAGGTGGAGGGATAAAATTTTGGTTATTTTGAAGTGGGAGACTAGGAGTTTAATTAGCCATGTTTAATTAAATGATGTTACATTTGAATTATTTGAGAAGTATTATATTTTTGCATAATATTCATTTTTTGAACTATTTGTGCAAGAATTTGAGTGGTGTCAATTAGTGGAGTGGGATTATTAATGTTTAAAGGTGGATTTTTAGGTTTGGTAAGAGGAGCATTCCCTATGTTTGTATTAAGGGATGGGTTTTTTGGGTGGAGGATTGTTAGGTGGTAGGTTATTAGATTTTAAAATATTTCCTATATGGTTATTGGTTAATATTGTGTCTATTGCCTTTACAGTGTAATAGGGAGATTTGTAGAGATAATTTTCTTGATAAGTATGAAATGGATCTGATCCATTAGTATCATCAGTTGGTATAATTTGAACCATGTTGTAGTCCAAATATAAATGGTGAGAGAAGGTGCACCAAGAGTGAGTATCATCTTAGGTAATAAATGTATGTCCATGTATCATATAAATGAATTAAGGTTGTCTAATAAGATTATAATAAGGGATTACATGATGATTGGAATGAGGATCTAAGACTAGAGAGAAAAGGTGAAAATAGGACAAAAATTAGCCAGATACAGAACTAGATCAACTAAAGAGGATTTTAGGAGAAATAAATGAATTGGATAAGTGGTATGAGTTTAACCAAGTAGACTGAGTTTAGAAAAAAAACCAATAGAATGTTTAGGAAAAGACATAATCAAGTTAGTTAACTGTGTCGTGTAGGAGGGAAAACAAACCAACTAGTGAGAGATTGGGTCAAATAGGATGATTGTGTCCTATAGTAGGGAAAACTATGAGAGACACATTTGAGTGAGTTGAATATGTTCTAAGGGGAAAGACATGTTTTAATAGTTATTAATCTAGATGATCTAATGTTATTTAGTATAAAAATTAAAATAAACACATAATAAACTAGGTCAAACTAGTCAATCTAGTTACGACACATAACACAATCTTTATACCAATGCTAGCCAATATAAGTTTTACAATATAACATACAATTATCAAGGAGAAATAAGTAATGCTAAAAATATAAATGTTAATTTATGAGATCAATCTTACATGTTTTAGACTATAAATTTATAAATAAATGTAATAGGGTGATGGATTTAGAAAGGAACTAGAAAGGTAATCTGAAGATGGTTTTAGGGTGTTAAGGCTGAAAGGGATCTATATTGGTGATGGTCTAATCTTAGTATTGGGGCCTATCCCCTTACTTAAAAATATCATAGTGATAAAGGTTTCACGTAATTTTCTAATATATACCATCAACCATGTATTTATACTCTATAAAAAAAATTGAGTTAGCTTCTTCCTTGGTGATAAAATATAAATAGGTAGACCTTGGGTAGAATTGTTTAATGTTTTTGATATATTTTTTGTTTGGAAGTGTGTGAATAAAATAAAATTAGTGTGAATAAATATATAAATTAAACCTTATTATTTAGTATATGTGTGTTACTCTAAGCAAGGAAGTATAAAAATTAAAGATGAATTAATTACTAACAATGTGAGTTAATTTTTTTCTTGAAGAGTATAGGGTGAACTAGGTTGACTGAGTATGAAAACAATATAGAGCCGAATAGAATAGAATAGAATATAATAGAATAGAATAGGTTAATTATATTTATTGAATAAAGGTCCAAATAAATGTAGTTGAGCAAGTCAATTGATTCTCCTAGAAAATAAGTAACTATAAAACTAAGTTAACACAATTGACATATTTTACTATGGGGTTGTAGTTTTATAGATTGAAAACTATGAAAAATAAGACTGAAATGAAGGAAAATAAATGACTAAGTTGATGATATTGAACCTAAAGATTTTAATGATGTTGAATTTACTATTTTATACTATGTAATCCAAATGAAGATTTTTAACCTACTAACAGAGTTGAAAAGGTTGATTGAGTCTAAAAACTTGTACGTAAATAATAAAATTGAGTTAAGTAGATTGATCTAGTTACTTATAATTGAATATGACCTACACAAATCTAAAGATAGTCGATCAGATCAATTTTTTGTTAAACCTACACATAGAATGCTAGACCTAGTCAATATATTAGATATAGTGATGTAAAAATGAAATAATTAATAAATGATTATAAATTAAAGCATGAAAGAAAGCCTAAAAGGGTTAGTTTACATCAAGTTCACCATAATATATATAAGTGAAAGTGAAGATGATCTACAAATCAATCCTAACTTGGAAAAGATAAATCAAACTATCCCTTCTACTTGTTGGTACATTTAAAAAATTAGTTTCATGACCAATATGGATCTACTAGACCTAAATAAGGGGTATCTTAACACACAATATCACTAGATAGGGTTCTAAAGCCTCTAGTCGAGTGATACCACACAATAACCATAACTAAGTCCTATGTTTTCTAAAAAAGTAAATAACAATCTAATCTAGTGCTCACCAAGCTTAGGGAACAAATTGGGGATAATATACATAAAATTAAACATGCAAATAACTCTAGTCAAGTCAATGTAGAGGTAATCATAAGCATGGATATACACATATATTCATAAGCTAATATATGTAAATCTATTTACTAATGAAAAAGGATCAATAGTTAGGAATACTTACCTGGAAGATGAACTCGCTAAGTATCAATCTCTCCATTAGATAATGGGGCTTTGAAAAAGGTTTTTGTGGTTTTTAAGGATAAAAGAGATAGGTCATATCTAGGCTACAAGAATTTTCCTATGCATCTAAAAGACCTTTTCCATAAGACAATATTCATATCTCTAAAGGAAATATTAAACCTTAAGCAATGACTCCTCAAGTATAATGGTGGATAAGCAAATGCACAAATGAATGATTTTATCTCTCTCTCTCTAAAAATGGGGTGAAGTATGTATTTATATACCTAGATATAACCTAAATCCTTATAAAGTTTTAGTCGACACAATCAGCCTAGTTGACCCAGTTATTTAGGAAATAAATTAGTTAGGTCCCATACTAAGTTGGTTAGCCAACATATTCCCACAGCATTCTCAATTCCAAGAACAAGGTCAACCCATTCAAATGTGTTCAGAGAATGATAAAAAAGGTTTTGTCTTAGGTAGGGACTATTTAAGGTGTTGAATTACTTGGAAGAGTGTGTAATGGAGGTTTTAATGCTTTGGGAAATGTATGGGAGGTAATTTTATTAGTTTTAAGTTTTGGTATAGGTAATAACAATATTGTGAAGCACAAATGATCTACCTATACCTTTCCTACTACATCCTTTAAGGAGCTCACTTAGAGAGATTGAGAATTGATGTTTCTTCAAGATAAAAAGCATCAATAAATTATTATTTTTTAAAAATATTATGTGTATATAGAGTTCACCGTAATATTTATAGACATAATACAACACTAAATAAAAAATTTAGTTTCCATGTACCTCATATTATATCATAAATTCCTAGGATTCTATTTTTATTAAACTTATGAAACCAAACATCCATTTTATTTTGTGGTTCACCTAAGAGGATATTATTGTCCAAGGAAGTTACTCTCACTGTACCCTCAAAATAGGGGTTAGTGGGATACATACATGATTTATCTCATGTAGTTAGTAATTTAAATATTTGGATGACAATAGTTAATAAACAAACAAGTAAATTTGATATCCCACACTATCAATGAAATCATTTTAGTACATCTACTTGATATTATTTTTAAAAAGTTAGATTTAATTTGTTACCTAAATTATTTGATGTATTACAAACTTTATTAGTTAGCTTAATACCATTATTTGTTGTGTTATAACCATAATCCAAGTTGATATAGCTATTTATGTGTGTGAACTATATCAACCAACTTGATACAATTACTTATGTTTTTTTACCTAACTATATACGATCTTATAACTAGATATATTAGCCAAAACCACTATAGTTTTTATTTTATTTATGTGACTACATCAATTATCCTGATACAATCTGTTGATATCATTTTCCTTCTACCTAATTACATCAGCTAGCCTGATATAATGTGTTATACATAGATTTAACTTTCTTGACTACATCGACTAACTTGATATAGTATAATCTACCTAACTTATCATTAGATGAATACATAAACTATCCTAATATAGACTATTATTACTAGCTTGTAATTGCATGAATACATCAACCGACTTGATAAACTCTATTAACCTCACTTTATTATTATCTAACTACACTAGCTAACTTGATATAGTATGTCATTATGATTATTTACTTATCTGAATGCATCAACCAACCTGATACAATCTAGTTTTCTCATCTTATTCCTTCCTAACTACATCATTTAACCTGATATAGTCTCATTTTACTAGTATTAATTACTAACTACATTTTTTTGGTTGTTATATTTTTTATGCAATTTATTTGTATCAGCAAACCCATTAGTTAATCCCCTTATCTTTCATCATGTAATATATCTTTGATAAATCTAAACAAAAGAACATATCAAGACCTAATATAATTGAATAACTCTCACAAAATGTCTAAATATCATTTCTCTTATATTACCATAGAAAATTAAGATACAAATAATTTTCATGTGGCAATTAGAACTTTAAAGTATAAACCACTTATCAAATCTAAAATTATTGATCTACTTAACTACCACACATGAGTGTAGTATAAAATTAGTGTGGTCTTCAATATATAGATAAAATGATTATATGCTTTAATAATAATCCTAAGCATAGGGTACATGGCCCTATAGTGGTATATAATCTCATGATGGCACCCCATGTGGAGTTTTCTCTTTCCACTATGTCTAGAATTTCTACTAGACTTTGACCAAGTCACTACATAGCTTATCCCATTCCTTTTTATTCAATCATGACTAGTATTGATACTAACAAGGAAGGTCTTACCTATAACATACCTACTTAATGTGACCATATTAACACTCACATTAATGCTAACACTAGTTCATATATATGTATATGTTTAACCATGTATTTATATGTAAAACTAGTCTTGTACACTTGAAAAATATCTCTCAAGGCCTCACCTTTTAGTTCTTGACATTCCTTGTGGTCAATAGGCTTGTGTTCGACATCTCACTGAGCCTAAATTCATATCTTGTAGTCAAAACCTATTATTATGATTAATTAGATCAAATGTATCCCAAAATATGATTAAAATCAAATATATATCTTTCACTTCTAGTTACAAATCTCCAACAACCTTATATATTATTGAAAACTTATGTTCAAACTTAAAACAATAATGTTGACAATACTATATAATATTTAATACAAGTGTTTGTCCCTTATAAACACTCAAAATTTAAAATATTTAGATATGAATGGATCAGCCTATTTTATTTCATTAACCCTTACATGAATAAATTTTCAAAAGAGGTGGTATAAATATAAGTTAAATCCAACTCATTATTCATCTAACAAGCACCTCTCAAGTTTACACTACACTACTACAAATTAATTTTCAAAATAAAGCTATTTTACTATATTATTTATCATTTTAATATCAATGATTGGGGCATCTATATTACTGATATGGAACATTCAAAGAGTAACCCATGAGCCATATTTTGTAATTTAGAAGCTAGATCGCTACATGCACTTGCATATAGCATTCTACACTATTATTAAAAAAATATCTAACACATAGGGGAAAAATACATATGTTTGATGTCCCATTTAGATTATTGGACATATAGATAGTTCTAATTGACATAGGGGTCCTTAAGGTCAACCCAGTTTCATGATCCTAGTAACCCATTTTTGGAAAAGGACCAAGACCTAAGAGGAGTATCAAGGGTTTAGAACTATATTATGATATCGAGAGACTATGCATGTGATATAAACACACAATATAAAAGGTGACTAAAAACCTAGAAATACCTAGGTGTATTTTTTAGTCAACATTCAATACTCTATATAGGATAGATTCATTAAATCAAAAATAATAACATCAATGTAAGTGTTTACAGGGAGATGTAAGCATATAAGTTGGCAATTTATTTTTTAAAATTTGATGACAAGATCAAAATCCTCATCCAATATATTTTTACACCTACACCACTCATACCTACCTATTCATCAGTGTATAATCTAAATATAATTTATCCTTTGTATTACTATTACCATAATAAATTGAATGTTATATTTTCTATATTGGCATATGCTTATATTCAATATTTATTATCAAAAAATAAAAATATTAAAAATTCATTAATTAGGTTGATTTTAGAGTAGCTTATTAATATTATTAGTATACTCTCCCCTAACCCTAAATCCAAAAATGGTTAAACACTTGGTGAACCCAACCTCTAATTCTTTTCATGTAACTACTAGCTTTATTTAAGGTTTTCAACCTTCTAAGGTTTTTGATTATTGCATTTATTTATATTTGTTATATGACTTGTATGTAACCTAGGTGTAGTACTATATTAAGTGGTGTTCTTATTGAAAATCTTGAGATACCCCTTGGTCCACCTAAAATTTCTCAATCTAATACCATGTCAAATTATGTTAATAATAAAGGAGTGCCAATATGATAATGGGCAAAACAATGATTTTTTTTTATATAAGATGAATTTGATCATGTAAATAATGAAACACATGAAAAAAATAAGCACAAAAAATTAGATTAGAGAAAATTAAATTTATTACATTATTTCAAGAGCACATATGTCAAATATTGAAGATCTCCACAAGATCCTCAATATTATATTGGAAAATAAAAAAGAAAAAGGTCTTAGTGAACAATAATTGCTATATATTGATAAATTTTTTGGGGATATTGATTATGCATATCAAAAATCCATTATAATATCCCTCCCCTCAATTAAAAAAAATCAATACTTCCTATATTAGGGGCATGTGATATGTTTTCAAACCATTAATCCATGGAGATAAAAAAAATCTTGATACATCCTCCCTGGGAGTAATTAGTAATTCAACTCAATTAAAAATTTCAATGCGTACATCAACACAAATGTTTTTTCATCATGTTATCACTCAACCTTTCACCCACTAAATTGGAAAACTGGTTTAGTGAGATAATGGGATCATCCCCCAAAGTGTAGGACTCTTTTGCTCCTTGGGATGAACCTCTGAAGAAGGACAACTTCCTTTTATAAATTAATTTGATTTGGGATCAACATATAGGCATAAAATAGTTGAAATTAAACCTAATTCTAATTCTAAATATAAAATATATTAAGGGGAAATGGGTAGAGGGGTTCATAAAAAAATGGTGATGAACCAATAGTAGATAAAGCAACTGAATAAGCTTTAAAGAACACATTATAGATTGTAGAGGAAAATAAAATATCACACATGCTCTAATTTGAGCACTTCAATTACATAAGTTATTAACATGGTGGTGGAGGACACAATACATCAATAAAAGAGATGAAAAATGATCCATAAATAGTGTCTACATAGACTTACATACATACAAGATATGACATGAAATAAAAGAGCCAAGTTCTACATGAGGTGATGGGATGGAAAACAATGAGAGGGATGAAAATAATCCATAGAAAAAAAAATAGATATAATTTAACTTAATTCTCAATGAAATGCAAAGTTCATGTGGTAAATGGATCATGGTGGGCAATGTTTTTCAACATTACTATTCCTAGAAATGTTGACGCTTTTATAATGTAAGCGTTGACCAAATTTGACTTTTAGGTCAAATTAGGACCCCTATAGGTAAAAAATTTACTTTTAAGTGTTTTAGGGGTCTAATATATATGTAAAAATGTGTTTTATAGGATAATTAATGTCATTTAATGATATACTAGACTTTGTCCTTAGTCATTTTAGTCTTTTTAGTCATTTTGAGGTTAAAAAGGGGAATTTAATGAATTGTATATATTTATTTAGAATTTTTAACGTTATAAAAGGTTATTTCACATGTCATGTCTTCCCATATGTCTTAATCAATTATTGGTAATGGAAAGTGGTAGGTACTTCAAAAGAAAGAGTAGTTTTATTAGGAAAAAAGGTGAGTTTAGCACTTGTACTACCCACGGGGAAGTGTGCCACATGGGAGAAGATTATATAATGTCCCTTTATCTTCATAAATATTATTCCATGTTTTATGTGCTTTTTAAGTGCCATTTTTGGCCCAAAACCATTCTGATCCTTTTTCACCCTTCTTGGCAAGTAAAAGTGACCTTCAAGTTTGTGCTTAGTACAGATAGATCAAGAAGTTTTAGGATAAATGTTTTTAGTATGTGATATTAAACTAATATACATTAATTTAAATAGTAATATTGAAATTATTTATCAATTTTTATTTATCACCCATCCTCATGAAGTTGATTGTACTTTTATGTTAGCTATTTTATGTACCCTATAAGTTTTGATCTATTTTGGTCAAATCCATATGAACCAATTGGTGATGTTGACTCCAGAGGATTTTTTATACCTTATAATATTTTATCCACACTTATTTTCATGTTTATGGTGTTTTTAAGAGCAATTTAGTCCATGTTGAAAGGAAGGTGCCACCATGTGTAGTCTCAATCAAAGTTCTTCTTGTATGCAGAATGTTCATTTCCTATAGAGGTATCATTTAGTTGGTAAATAATTTTAAATATGAATTAATGACCTATATTTCACCTAATTACATGTTATGGTTTCATTATATGATGCCTTTCACATCTTATAGCCTTACCTTTTCTCAGAATCAGCGTTTTGCTCAATTTCACTTATAGTCACATGTATCAGCTTGTCCATCCTATTCATAGAATTGTAATCATGGTACATAAATTATTTAAATTCATTAATAGATAAATATAGTTAATTTGTTTTAATAATATACAAGTGTGGTTATAATTTCACTCATCACACCAAAAAGACATGAGATGCCCGTACCCGCTCTATTTCATATTTATGCAAGTGGTTTTCATGTTGAAAGAGATGTTTTGGAAAAAAATTCAAGCTTTTATTGGTGTAAAACATGTATTTTAAGTATTTTAAATGATTTTTAGTTTACCATGAAGTTTTTCCTTCATAATTTTACTCCATTTCATGCCCATTTTCCACATTTAGCCCATACACACCAACATAAGCCTTTGTTGATGTCATACTAGGTTGAAGATCTTAGTGAAGAGGTTTCAAGCCTTTTAAATAATTAGAGATGAATTTGGAGTGTTTATAATGGATAAAAACTCATGATAAGATAAATTCATGTACATTACCCATAATTCCCTACTTCACTGTCTATGTCTGAAAATCCTATCTACAAGTATATCACAAAACCTTGAAATTCTTGTATGGAGATTTGACACATGGAGGGAACTTTATTTTTTGATTATATTAGGATACCTAACCATATTATACATATATAAGGTGTCAAAAATATATAGAAGTTATGAATCATGTTGAAGAGAACAAGGACTGAATTCTGGGATCAAATCCCTAAAATGAAGAAAGAAAGGTCAAGGGGATTTTTGTGAACATATTAAAACATGTTGGTAAAGGGTTTTAAGGAATATAAATTAATAAACCTTATTACCTCTAGTATTTAAAATATTAATGAAAAATATGAGGGTTATAAAATTAAGAGAAGGTAGAAGTTTGTAGCCTCAAATATGCCCTTAAAAATAGTAAAATACTACACTAACATCTATAGGTTTGTAGTTGTGAGTGTCCCTTTGACACCCTAAGGATCAATAATGAACACATTTTCATGGAAAAATTGTTTCAAGTGCTTTAATTATATATAAATGGTATGAATATCATTATCATGATATTGGAATGTAGCATTTTAGTCTCCATAGACACTTACAGGTGTCTTATGGAGAAAATAGCCACCTAGAGCTAGAAGGTAGTTAGTGACTCAAGCAAGGGTTTTGATGATGTATTATCTCATCCAAAGTGGATAAAAGGTGAAAAAATATACTAGTTGATTATCAAACTTCAATGGAAGTCCCCCAACATCATAACCTGAGTCTTCAAGAGCTAATGCACACCTATAGTAGTCAAAAGGCAGGTATCTTAGTCTAGTAGGGAAAAACTCAGTTTGTAGTTTTCAAAGTGAATATAGAGGGCATAAGTATATTAAACATGATATAATGTAATATTATCACCTCCATGAGTACTATTATCACCACCATGATCCCTAAATAATGTAAAATAAGTCTAGTAGACCTCTGTAAACCTTGTATACACCTACAGTAGGGTGCAGTCTCGGTGAAGGTGAGGTAAGAGTTGAGTATTATTAAGAGAGGGTTTGATAGTAAATTTAAAATTATAATGATTTATTATTAAATTTATTTCACAAGCTCTAGGAATCCTCTCAAGGTGACCACCCACCCTTTCTCCTAATTAAAGTTATCATTCTATACAGTTGCTCCAAGAAACCTATGTTGCTCAATAGGTAAATATGAGGAATCTAAAGAAGATAAGTGGTTTAGGTTAATTAAAAGCTTAAATAATATTTATTTATAGGTAAGTAACATGTTTAATATTAATAAACATCTTTTAATTAGCATTGGAGAATTATTCTTGAATAGAATGAAAAAGGTGCAAAAAATATACCTTTTAGAGGTCTTTCTTAGGCATTTTGAGTTAGTTAGGTGCCTAATTGGAGGAATACAGATAAATAATTTGTTGAAAATTACCATTAGGACCTCATAAAAATAAAAATATATTTATTTTCCTTGGGGAAGAGGGATATACCTCATTATTTTGTCTCAGAGGTCATCAAGTCAATAAAAATCAGGTTTTAGCAAAGCAAGCTAATGAAGTCAAAATGGGAAAATGAACTTAATGGAAGGATTGAGAAACATATATAAGAATTTTTTTAGGTGTATTAAAATAAAATAGGTGATATGAATCACTAATTTAGGCTCAACCCTCTCAAAATGACTAAAATACCCTTGTACATAGTTTAACTAGACAAGATTCCTTTAGGCCTAGTTGGTGAATGGAAGGAAAAGGTAAAAAGGAGTGTTGGGAAAGTTGTGCGGTTAAATTTTAAGATTGAATGAGGTGTTAAAATTAATAATAAACCAACCTAGACATGTAATATCAGACCAAGTAGCCAAATCTAGTTGGATGCATGCTAGGCCTATTAGGCCTTGAAAGAACCTAGAACCAATTGGGGTTCCAAGCTCATTTATAGTTGATGATGAGCTATCCAAATGATTTTAAATTGTTATTCAGATGTTATTAGGAATTTATAATATTTTTTTATGAAAATAAACCTATGGTAAATCTAATTTTAACTCTAAGATAGTCTAATCATGTAAAAAAGGTATATATAAGGTCGATGGGGTGGTTTGAATTACTCATATATTTTTTGAGACTATGCATGGATATCAAAGAAGTTTGGAGGGTTATTAGGGTTTAATAACATCATTTTTGTGTAATTTATTTGTAGTTCCAATGTAATATATTTATGAACAAATATTAAGACTAAAAATGACCTAAAACCCTATTAAACCCTCAACTAAGACCTGATGGAGAAAAAAAGCTTGTATAGTTATCTAGATGACATAGTTTGACCATGAAAGACATTTGAAATTTCAGAGGACTCACTAAATATTCTTCCCATACTTTTGAGATATATAGAATTATACGAACATGGTGTAAAATAGGGTATTTTTTACCATTTTGTGTGTTTTTTAGGTTCAAAGAGGTTTTAAAAGATGAAATAAAGTTTGGGAGTAATATATAGAATTTTTATAGAGTTTTATTTACATTTAATACTTTGAAAATATTCCTAATTTCCTTAACAAACAGCTTCATCTTAGCTAGTCAAAACTAGCATAGTGGACAAGCTAGTGAGAAGTGTCAAAACTCCAAGTGGAAGTGATTTTAAGGTGTCCCTAATTATTATAGTGACATTAAGGGTTTTTAAAATTTTCATCCACTCCCTCCTATTAATTTCTATTGTAAATTAAATCCAAACTTGAGGCCAAGTGTGTAGGGTACATGAAAGAGAAGTTTTTTAGACTATAGATCATGATAGCTCATTTTGAGAAGGTTTAAAATGACTAGACCTACAACCAATGAATGAAGAGGCATGTATGTAATACATCCAACTAATTAAAACCCTGATCACATTTGGGATGTCCAAACAAGTCCAAATCATGAAGGTAATTTTTTGAGCTGGAATGAGGAGTTTCATGCCACTTATCATGAGTTTTATGACTTGGATAGACATTTGTGCTTATTTACCTTGCATAATGCATCCCAAATACTATTATAAATCACAATTAACTAATTTTTTTATCTTTAAAATTATCCTTATGACCCTCAAAATTATCTCTTCTCTTATCTCTCTCAATTTCTATAAGAACTAGACATTTTGGCCATTGTAGATTATGCTCCACTTGAGTATGGTGAAGCCCTACTCATTTGTATACCATTTGATCAATAAAAAAATTATTTTTACCTCTTCATTACTATTCATAGTGTGTTATACTTGAATTTTATATCTTGCTTAGTGAAGCTTATACATTCCTTAGCATGTTGTCTCATTCTTTTATCCTATTTGTAATTGGAAAGCTTCTTCTTGTAGGGCATGTGAAGTGTTCTAGGACATGTAAAGGATTTATTGATTATCCTATTAATTAGTTATATTAAATGCCTCTTGTCTATCCTACTATCTTTACACATTTACCCATAACATCATAACATAACATTGATATGAGAGGATGCAGATTGAAGGAATGTATGTTTGGTTAGTCTTTTAATCTCATGTGTAACATGCTTCTAGTTAGATTTATCATAGTATTTGACATATCACCTCCCTTATAATAGTTTTATTTTAGTTATTTCTCTCCCTTCACCCCCCTCAAATTTTATGTGTAGTTATGATCCAAAGTGGTACATCAAGGGAGATAGCCTTATCTAGAGATTCACCTCATCCTTAGGCTGTCCACAAGCCTAGAGGTGATTCCATTGTGCCACTTGGATGAGGATAGCTTAGGAATCTCCTCAAAGGTTGAAAATAAAAGTGATAATATTTTTTTCATGCCCCATGGGACTCTTAGTCTAAGAGGTTAAAATAATTTTGGTGTTGTCTTTTAACATTAAGCCTTTGGAGGCATCTATACAAGAATCAATGGTGACTCTAAAGTTATATCCACTGGTCAAGCAACCTAGGTTATCCTTTAAATATTTTTGGTAATATATTTATTTATATTCTTACTTTCAATGAGGTGTCATGGCTAACTTTGATGTTGAGTATTGTTTAATGCAAGTTGGTGAGACATACCAAGCTTATGTGACTCCCTATCAACCTTGGTGTGATTATTACCAGTCTTATATCTCACCTATATCCCCTTATCAACATGATCCTTATTATCACTATCGCCATCATTTTAATGATCCTTATTAGTCCTACAATCATACTTATCCATATTTTTCTCCTATTTAACCTATCAACTTCTCTAATAAATCCATTTCAACTTTCAAGAAGATACTCTTGGGATATGAAAATTATGTGTTAGAAATTGATACAATAAGGGGACATGGTCAATATGTCCCTATAAATTTAATTAACAAGGTGATATATTCCTTATAATTAGTCAAAAGAGAGTGGGAAACTATTAATAAAGCCAATTGGTAAATGCTTATAAATGAGATGATAGATGTGAGAGGCTTGATTGCATCCTTGGAGGATAAGCTAAGCATTCATGAGAGGAAACCTCACCAAACCTATTAAGCTTCATATCCACTTCTCCAAGTTTTCTATTAGCCATATCTGATCCCTACTCATGAGCCCAATCAAAATTGATAAAGTCATCATTTTCCAAATCAAATGGAAGAGAGAGTTGAAAAGACTAGCCTTGTGTTTAAATCATACCTTGATAGACAAATTGAATTTTCCAATATGTAGATTAAAATTTCCATGTTAGTATAAAAATAAGTGGAATATAAGCCCTCAGTTCCCTCTCTAATTACATCCCCACCTCAAGATAAAACCTTTATATATGAGATTCTAAGTTGGAGGCAAGGTGGAGAATCCAAGCCTAAGTAGATTCCAAGATTATTGAATACTTCATCCACTCATAAAGTTGAATCCCCACCTAAAAAAAATAATCCTAATCCTAACATTCTAATCTAGAAAAAGATAGTGGATTCATGCAGAAAGAAATAAGAAGATAAAGGCCTTGATAAAGAGTGTGAAGTTAAGAAAGAACTTGATCCTATACAAGCTCCTCCCACCCTTCCTCAAGAAACCTCTTGTACTCCATATAAAACCCTTTGTATTACTCATACTCATGATGATGCATATCAACTTTGATAGAGAATTTTACAAGAAAACCTAGCCAAGCAAATTAAAGAGTTAGAGTCAAGGATGAAACTACTAAGTCAAGGTGTGATGGAAAGTTTGGACCCAAAAGAAGATCATATTCTTAAACACACCCCATCCACCCTTCCTAAAGAGATTCCTAAAGATAAATCAGATCTGAATGAAGTTATTATCAAGTGGAAGGAATAAAATCAAGTTGTTTTAGCCTAAATTCTGCCTTCCCTTCATCAAGATCTTCTAAAGGAGCCCCCTACATTTCACTCTCATTATAATTTTGAGTTTTATGTGCCACCTCCACCAACTAGTTCATATTGACCTCATCCCATCACCATTTTCCTTGATGTAATTTTGGTATTGGAACCTAGAGAGGAGTATTTGGTTGATAAAATTTCATAACTCCTTCTTGAAGAAGACATACCTCCTTGGCAGCCACATTGGGCTAGGTCACATGATTTCAAGATGTCTAGTCTTGGCATCACCATGAAGGAGATTGAGATGGAAGATATTAAAATAATTAAAGAATATTCTACATATGATCAAAAATTTATCGATAATCATCTCAATTATGTGGATGAATGTGTTATTATGGATGGAGAATAATTTGAAGTCTTTCCTAAAGAGTTTACAGCGCTAGAAAACTCTCTTGAGACTAATGTGAAAGATGTTTTTCTTGAAGATGACCCAATACCTCAACCTAATATTGATTCACCATCATATGCATTAGATCTTGAAGAAAACCAGCTTGATGACCTCACACATCAAGAAGAGAATATTGTAGAGGTAGTTGTTCTAGATGGTAAAGAGGACAAGGATGATTGGCCGCTGCAAATGAATCTCTTTCAAGATTTTGAAGAGCTTTGCCAAGTTGAGGACAAAGTACATGACAAGGTGAAGAAAGAGTCTTCCATGGAGGACAATGAATAATATTGGGTATAATATGCAAAGATCCTTTATGATCTAGAAGAAATTATAGTTGAGAAGAAACCCAATCCTATTGAGAACACTATGGAAAGTAAGAAGGTATGCTCCTATAAATCACCATTGGAGGTTGTAATTGAGGATTCATATAATGAAGTTGAGGATTTTTGGATGAAATAATATTTCATTTATATATCCAACCTATTTTAATCTACCTAGTTTTCAATGAACATCATGCCAATAAAGTTGGCAAACATCATGAAAAAGTTGGAGGCATCAATGCTAAAGGACAAAAGGCTACATGTCTCACTAAATCCTTCATGTCATGAAGTAAGAAGAGTTTAAAACTTTCCCTTTAATCTAGGATGGATTTTTCATCTCAAGTTAGTTACTTTTTGAGTTATTTTGTTTAGTTTGGTGTGTGTGTTCCATAAGTGCTCATGAAGCACATGTGTGTTTATTTTTCCTTTGTGTATCCTTTATTCTGTGTG
This sequence comes from Torreya grandis, assembly GCA_037957365.1. NCBI lineage: Eukaryota > Viridiplantae > Streptophyta > Pinopsida > Cupressales > Taxaceae > Torreya > Torreya grandis. The sequence goes on along the minus strand of JARHVA010003548.1, from coordinate 1,671,934 downwards.
GTTGAGGTAGTCAAGTGGTCTTGTCTTGATCAAATCCTTATGGTCAATGGTAAAAGGTTTTATTGTTTGTCTCAAACTTTAGATGACTCCTTAATCATAATGGACTAATAAAGCTACTGGTCTAGTTAGTAGAATAGGCATACTACCCCTATGCGACACCAATTTATTGACCAAATTTAACTTTTAGGTCAAATTGGGACCCCTATAGGTAAAAAATTGACTTTTAGGTGTTTTAGGGGTCTAATAAATATATCAAAAGGTGTTTTATAGGATAATTAATGTCATTTAATGTTATATTAGCCTTGGTCCTTAGTAGTTTTAGTCTTTTTAATCATTTTGAAGTTGAAAAAGGGGCATTTAATGAGTTTTACAAATTTATTGGGAAGTGTAATGGTTCGAAAAGATTATGTAATGTTACATGTGTCCCCATATGTCTTAATCAATTGTTGGTAATTGAAAGTGTCAAGTGCTTTAAATGAAAGAGCAATTTTCTAGGGGAAAAAGTTGAGTTTGGCACTTATACGGCCCATGGGGAAGTGCGCCACATTGGATGTTTTATATATTATTATATGGTATAAAAACTTATTTTAATGTTTCATGGTGTTTTTATGAGAAAGTTAGTATATGTTGAAAGGAAGGTGCCACTATGTGCAGTCTTAGTCATAGTTCTTATTTATAGAGTGTTGGTTTCCTATAGAGGTCTCTTGTAGTTGGTACATTATGTTACATATGAATTAATGACATATATTTCACCTCATTACATGTTATGGTTTCACTATATCATGTCTTGGGCATCTTACAACCTTACCTCTTCTCATAGTCAACCTTTTGCTCAATTTCACTTACAGTCACATGTATGATCTTGTTCATCTTGTTCATAGAGTTGTAATCATGGTATATCAATTGGTTCAAGTCATTAATATATAAAGAGAGTATATTTTATATTTTAGGAAGAGACAAGTGTGGTTACAAGTTCACTCATCACACTAAACAATCATGAGATGCCCTTACTTGCTCTATTCCATATGTATGTAAGTGGTTTTCACATTGAAAGAGATGTTTTAGAACTTGTTTCAAGATTTTATTGGTGTAAATAATGTATTTTAAGGATTTTAAATTATTTTGAGTTTCCCATGAAGTTTTTCCTCCATAATTTTACTCTATTTAATGCTCACCATCAACATTCAGCCCATACATACCAATATGAGCCTTTGTTGACATCATACTAGGTTGAAGATATTAGTGAAGATGTTTCAAGCCTTTTGAATCATTAATGATGAATTTTTAGTGTTTATAATTTCCCAAAACTCATGATAAGTTAAAATCATGTAAATTGCCCATAATTCCCTAATTCACTACCTATGTGTGAAAATGCCTATCTGCAGGTATATCACAGAACCTTGAAATTATTGTATGGAGATTTGACACATGGAGTGAAATTATTTTGTATTATATTATGTTACTTCACCATAATATACCTATATATGGTGTAAAAAATATAAATAAGGCATGAATCATGTTGAAGAGAGTAAGGATTGAATTCTGACTCAAGCACCTATAGTTAGAAGATAGCTAGTGACTCAAGTAAGGGGTTTGATGATGTATTATATCATAAAAATTTAATAAAAGGTGAAAATAGATACTGTTTTATTATAAAAATTCAGGTTAGGTCTCCCAACATCATAACCCAAGTCCTCAAAAGATAATACACACCTATAGTAGTCAGAAGGCAGGTGTCTTAGTCTAGTAGGGAAGGACTTAGTTTATAGCTTTCAAAGTGCATATGGAGGTCAAAGGAAGAATAAAATTATGTAATGGAATATTATAACCTATATTAGTATTATTATTACCTCCATGAGCACTAAAAAATGTAAAATAATTCTAGCAGACCTATTGAAACCTTGTATATACCTACAACATGGTGTAATCTTGGTGAAGGTGAGGTAAGAGTTGAGTATGATTAAGAGAGGGTTTGATAGTAACTTGAATATAATCATGATTTATCAGTAAATTTATTCCACAACCTATATTAATACTCTCAATATGACCACACACCCTTTCTCCTAACCAAAGTTATCAGTTTGTACAGTTCCTCTAAGAATCCTATGTTGCTCAATAGGTAAATATGAGGAATCTAAAGAATAAAATTGGTTTAGGTGAATTAAAATATTAAATAATCATGATTTATATGTAATTAAATTTTTTAAGATGCCTAAACATCTTGGTATTATCATTGGAGAGTCATTCTTGAATAGAAGGAAAAAGGTGCAAGAAACCATCCTTTTGGAGGTCATTCTTAGGCATTTTGAGTTGGTTAGGTGCCTAATTGAAGGAATAAATATATATAATTTGGTAAAAAGTCCCATTATGACCTAATAAAAATAATAAAATATTTATATTTCCTTGGTGAATAGATATATACCCCCTTTTTTTTGTCTCAGAGGTCAGCTAATCAAGAAAAATTAGGTTTTAGCAAAGCAAGCTAATGAAGTTAAAATAGGAAAAATAAATTAATGTAAGGTTTTGTAAACATATATAATAATTTTTTTAGGTGTATTAAATTTTTATAGGTTATAGGGAGAACTATTTTAGGCTTATAAATCCCTAATTGACCAAAATACCCTTGCACACAGTCCAAGTAGATAAGCTTCCTTTAGACCTAGTTAGTGAATGGAAGGAAAAGGTGAAAATCAGCATTGGGAAAGTTGTGTGGTGAAATTTTAAGCTTGAATGAGATGTGAAAATTCATAATAAACCAAACAAACCATGTAATATCAGCCCAAGTATCCAAAGATAGTTGGATGAATGATAGGCTTATTAGGCCTTGAAGGGACCTAGAACCAATTGGGGGTCCAACCTCATTTCTAGATCTTGATGATGATATATATATATATATATATATATATATATATATATATATATATATATATATGATTTAGAAATGATAGTGAGATATAATTAGACCTTTATAAGCTTTTTTTATGAAAATAAACCTATGGGAAAGATAATTTTAACTCTAAGATAGTCCAAACATGTAAGAAAGATAGAAATAAGCTTGATGGGGTGGTTTTAAGTACTCATATATTTTTTGAGACTATGCATGGATACTGAATAATTTTTTAGGGGTTATTATGGTCTTATATAATCATGTTTGTGGCATGTATTGGCAGTTCCAAAGCTAGAGCTTTATGAACAAATCTTAAGACTAAAAACTACATAAAACCCTACTAAACCCTCAGTCAAAACCTGATGGAGAAAAAAATATTAGAGAGATTTATAGATGACATATTTTGAACATGAAATATATTTTAAATTTCATAGGAATCACTCAATATTCCTCCCATACTTTTTAGTTGTACATAATTGTATGAACAGGGTGAAAAATAGGGTATTTTTTTACCATTTTTGTGTTTTATAGGTTCTAGGAGTTTTCAAAAGATGAAATAAAGTTTGGGATTAATATATATATATATATATATAATTTTTATAAATAAAAATTTCCATTTAATTATTTTAAAATATTCATAAGTTCCTCAAAAAATAGCTTCATCTCAGCCAACCAAAATTGGCATAGTGGACAAGCTAGTGAGAAGTGTGAAAACTCCAAGTGGAAGTGATTTTAAGGTTTCCATAATGATTATAGAGATATGGGGGGTCTTGAAACTTTTAATTCACTACATTAAATGTATTTTTATTGTAAATTTAATTTAAAATTGAGGTGAAGTGTGCAAGGTGTATGAAAGAGGAGTTGTTTAGACTACAAATCATGATAGCTCATTTTGAGAAGGTTTTAGATGACCAAACCTACAACCAATGCATGGATAGGAATTTATGTAACCAATCCCATTAATTCCAATAATTATAACTTTCACTAATCAGTTTTTTTTATTTTTAAACATGTCCAAATCATCAAGGCAATTTTTTGAGCTAGAATGAGGAGTTCCATGCCACTTTTCATGAGTTTTATGACTTGGATAGACACTTGTGCTTCCTGACCTTACATGGTATATCCCCCATCCTATTCAAATATATAAGTAACTAATTTTATCATCTTAAAAAGTGTCCTTGTGACCCTTGGACTTCTCTCTTATCCTATCTCTCTCAAGTTTTATAAGAACTAGCCATTTTGGCCATTGTAACTTATGCTCCACCTAAGTATGGTGAAGCCCCACTAATTTTCATACCATTTAATCAATATGAATAATTATTTTTACCTCTTATGACTATTAATAGTGTTTTATACTTGAATTTTAGATCCTACTTAGTGCATATTATGGATTCCTTACCATGATGTCTCATTATTCCATCTTATTTGTAGTTGGAAAGACTCTTCTTGCAGGACATGTAAAGTGTTCTAGGAGATGTAAAGGATTGAGTTAGTTAGACTCTTAATTAATTCTATTTAAGTCCTCTTATCTAGTCCTCCTAGCTTTCCACATTTATCCATAACCTCATAAAGTAACATTGATGTGAGAGGATGTAGATTGAAGGAGTTTATGATTGGTTAGTCCTTTATTCTTATGTGTAACATGTTGTTGGTTGGAAGTCATCATATTATTTGGCATATCACCTCCCTTAGAATAGTTTTATTTTAGTTATCTTTCCCTTCCCCCCCTAATTTTAGGTGTAGTTGTGATCCAAAGTGGTACATCAAGGGAGTTATCCCTATCTAGTGATTCACCTCATCCTTAAGATACCCACAAGCATAGAGGTGTTTCCATTGTCCCAATTGGATGAGTATAGCTTAGTCATCTCCTCAAAGGGTGAAAATATAAGTGACAATAGTAAGACCTAGGGTTTTATAGGAAATGGGAAGCCCATAGGTCATTGATTATAGTTAGAAATATAATTAAGAGAATTAAATTTAATATCATAAATTGAGGCACAAAATCTCTCTAAAAATAAAATAGGGGTGTCTAAAGGTAATCAAGATTTATATTGTGTCCTTGAGACATGGTGATGATTATTTTAAATTTGAATCTATTATATTTGATCCTTCTCTAATTATTTGTGTAGTAACCATTATTTAATCATTAAATGACCTTAGTTAAACTTGAAAGGTTTCATGTGTAAGAATGTGGCTATAGATCTCATGCAGGCACTACCTTGGAATATTTTGTCCCAGTTCCATTGATTAGACTTCAATGTTACTCCCTAGAGAATTTAATGCCATGATTATCATTAAGACATTTATTTATCCTATATGATCTGATCATGATATTTGCATGCTAGTCTCACTCATGCTTCAATGTTATTATCTATATCATCATTAAATTCTACAAATTTAGGCTCAGTAAAATTCACTATGCCAACTACAAAGTCCTCCTAAGTCATTAATTACATAATAATATGATCATTGAGCCACCATGTTATGATTATAAAAAAAAAACTTATGATAGTATTAATGGCCAGATGGGCCATCTATTTTAGGTTTGTATATTCATGACATGGCATTAATCCATTCATTACCTCCTTTGTTAATTAACTACATCACCCTTTTATCTAATTAAGATTTGACTGAAGTTTATGGCCACCACATGTCATCTCTCTAATTACTTAAGTCTCTAAACTATAGATCTAACAATTGGGCCATGTGGCATCTTCTTATTTGTCTAAGTTTTCCCTAGGCTATATTGGTTGCATTCTATCAAGTACTAGCTAGTGCTCTCCTATTTTTTGGGTGTTATTGCCACTATGTGCTCATGGCCTACCATATCCATGTTTTTCCTTATTTCTCTTCCATTGCTCAAATGAGGATTCAAATGTAGTGATGATTATTCCTCCTATAGTGAAATAATATTTCACCATGTGGTAATATATTATTCACTTAATGTCTTAACATACTTCTCTATTAATGTAAATTGATCAAGAGTTATAGAGTAGTAGGATTTCATGACATGTTACCATGCTTCTCACCCGTTATTATAATGATATAACGTCATGTCTAGGCTATAAGAAAATATATAGGAGAGTGGGGTAGTAGGATCATGTCATATGGCATCATCTTACTAACTCATTATCCTAAAGGGATTGAATTTGTATGGATGGTTATGGAACACTTGGTATTGAGTCCTACTATGATAGACACACTAGGAAGCTTTCAAGGTGTCTTTGAGGGCCCATCAAAATTAGTATTATCACCTCCTGAAGACATCATCAGGAGATGAAATAACCTTGAAATGGATAAGTGTTGAAGTAATTTCTTTAACTACCAAACAAATTTTGAATCAAAATAACTAAGTCTTGTTGAGCATAAACATGAAAAATGGCTCCAAGAAAAGTTTAAATAATCAACTAAGTGTCGAAATATTTTCACTTTGTGTAAAGAACACAACATAGTGTAGTTTATGGAACTTGTGTCTTCAAAAATTATGTTTGAAATAAAAGTTTTGACTAATCTATTTGTGTAAAATATCTAACTTATGTCTTGAAAAAAATGTGAATACCATTTATTTTTATAAAAAGTGTGAAGACCATCTTTTAAAAAGCTATGAAGTCCTTCGATTTCTTCCTGACTTAGCTAATTCTACCAATTTCCAACAGAATTTTAAAAATCTTTCTCTATTGAACCATGAACTAGATTTGGATGTTGATCTTCCATGATTACCCAAAATTTTCAACATTTTGGTGACCTTCATAGGTTACTTTCCTACTAATCAAGAATCTAGTAGCCTTTATGCAATCCATTGGGCATAGAGTCATAGAAGAATATATACTTCTTGATTCAAAAATCATGGCTTTGTTGTAATCCATTTGGTCTAATACTAAATATAATAATTTAGATTCACCTCTAAATATAAAATAAATGATAAATATACCATGTCACAACACTTAGGGGAAATAAAAATGTAGATAAACCACTAGGAAATCACTTCAAGATCAGTGTTGTAGATGGATCTCCTTGATTGGGATCGATAACTCTTATCCATTCAGCCTTGAGTGTTGTAAAAAATTGAACTATTTTTAGCATGGGATGACATAAGGACCACTCCATATTACATCAAACTTTGTGTGATTCCTAAATTTTACTCTATCCACATCCCTTTTGAGAGCTAAGTCTTCTTCCTAGAAATTTCTATTAACAACCTTCTTATCAAAGGTTTTCTTCATTTAAGCTTATTGAAACTCCAAAGTATGCATCACTTGCCCTCTGGTCTTTTCTTACTCCATTTTCTAAGATATCCTTACCATCATATGATCATTTTTAATTAGATCCAACTGGTGGGAAAGTTCTAGTGAAGGAAATTCAAGTGACACATGCAACTTGACCTCACTTCCATATACCAACATGAAATGAGAATTACCTATTTTCCTCTTCAACATTATTTTGTCTACCCATTAGAATGATTTGAGTTGTGCATGCCAAGTCCTTTGATTATCCTCCATGGTTTTCTAGATGATGTGGATCATGTTTTTATTTGTCAACTTAGCCAAATCATTATGTTGAGGGTTATAATTTGAAGAGGTGATGAAATAAATGTTATGTCTTACTACCCATTCACTAACTATGGTGCTAATAAAATACATAGAATTTTATAAGATAATGGTGGATAAAATGCCAAATCTAATCATAATTACATCATATAAATCCAAGATGGATGTTTCATTTGCCTCTTTGAGCACTACTGCTTTTGTCCATATTGTAAAGTAGTATTTGGTAGTTATAACCAACTTATGTCCAGAATTTGAAGGAGGGTTTATCATTTTAATGAAATATAGACCCCACTAAGAGAAGTGTTGATCATCTTGAGTTGGATCAACTATAATATATTTTATCCTCTATTTGACTATGAAGAAGGCACATTTATCACAACTTCTCACCCATTTGTGAGCATATTTGAAAGACTTGGCCAATAATAACATACCCTCGTGATCTTAACAATAGTGGTTTTAGGGGAATAATGTCCTCTTGAAAATCCATCATGGAACTCTTGAAGGATATTTTTAGTCTAATTCTATTTTATATATCTTAGATTAAATCCATTGATGTATTTTCAAAACAACACATCATTGAAAAGAACATAAGGAATAGATTGTAACTTGAAATGTCTTATTTTAGATTTGTCAAGACCTTATGGATAATCACCTGATTTGAAAAAGGCCTTCATTCTATGAGTCTGGTCACTAGGAGGATCCTAATCGATCGATTGTTTTTCTTAATTCATAAGGACTATTTTACCTTAATCTTCTAGGTTAGATACTAACTATTCACATAATATTTTTCCCCTTATGAGTTTGGTTATTTTGATGTCAATATCATATTACATCACCTTATTGATATAACCATATCATTTTTCATTGATACCTCTACTTAATAAAAACTCTTTCACACCTGGATGTGAGATCATTAGTTGAATCTTGTTATTAAAGGGCATATGTTTGAATTTATTCAATGATCTAATGATATCTAATGCTTATTTTTCCATGAATCTATACCTTTATTTTTAATATTTAATAGATTGACTAAAGAAAGTAATAGACTGCTACATTTTGTCACTATTTTCTTGTACTAAGATTGCTAAGATGCTTTTGTCTCCTTCAAAATAAAAAAGGATGAAATACATGTCATAGTGTGGATTAAGAAATGTGTGGGCTTGGGATATTACTATTTTCATTGATCAAAAGTTTTATTTATCTTATATTTCTAGCTGAAAGTGGCACTCTTATTGAGCATAGAGGTAAGTGGCTTGACCAATGAATCAAAGTTTGCTATAAACATTCTCACAAAGTTTATCTTTCCCAAAAATCTTTGAAGTCTTTTCTTGTGGATTGGTAGAGAAAGGGACCTAATGGATTCTACTCTTTCTAGGCCAATGGATAATTCATCCTTAGAAATGATGTGCCCCAATAATTGACCTTCATGGATAGTAAATACATAGTTGTTTGGGTTTAAAGATACCCAAAACTCTCTACATCTATCAAAAACTTACTTCAAATGATCAAAGTGACACATTTAGAGAAAATAGTGATATCATCAAGGTAAACTAGGATCATATCATTTATTAGGACCTTAAATTCCATGTCCATAGCTATTTGTAATATCACACCAGCATTGGTTAATCTAAAAATCATCTTTCTATAATCATTAGTACCCCATTTGGTGGTAAAGGTTATATTAAACTGATCAAAATCTTGAACCAATATTTGATTATAGATCGATTAGACATCAAAAAGGGAAAATAGCCCTTGGTAATTTTTGGATGATATATTTAATGCATGGAAGGGGATATTTATCCTTAAGGAATTCTCTATTTAGTTCCCTAAAATCCATGTACAACTTGATATCTCCATTTATCTTTCTCACTCAAATTAAATTGACTAACCAAGAGGAGTGTTTAATAGGGAAGATGATGTTAGATTCTACTATTTTGGTTAATTCATCCTCATTACTAGTTCTAATTTTGGGTTTATAGAAATTTTCTTCTACCTAATCAACTTGGCATTAAGGTCTAACTCAATTGTATGATGGGCCAAGGTTGGGTCATAATCTTTGAGATCTTGGTAACTCCATGTCAATATATCATCATATTTTCAATAAAGATGAATAGACTAATAATTTTTAGGCTAATTTCATACCTTTATATCTCTCAAGTGTTTGTCATTACAAATGACCACTTATGTACATTTCTCTTTCTTTATCATCATATTCCTTTTCTCACCTTTGAATTGATCATCAGAGTTGAATATGTTCTCGAATGTGACCAATCATTTGGGTATCTTATTTCATTTTAATTAGATTATTTTATCCTCATACTTTGTCTCCATCCCTAACTATTTTAGGCCAAAATCTCTTCCTTCTCTTGTATAAAATTGATGATATGCTCATCACTCTCTAACACTTGTCAATAATCATCATTATCAGGCACTATGAGTCTAACTATAATCTTGAAAAGTTGTTTTAAATATCTCATAGCATCAACATAGAGGTTATACTAAGAATCTACTATGGAAATCCTATCCACATCAACAGTCTAATTCCTTAGCATAGTTTGTATGTTGAAATCATTAATGCTTTCAATGAGGCCCCAGACCTTATTTTTATAAATTTTAATAGCTATTTTTTTTATGTATTTTGGGATCACACCTAATTTATAATGAGATTTCCATAACATAACAATTTCAATGTCTTGATTGCTTTCTCTTGTGTAACTTGAGGACTTGGATCAATTCCTCATATTTAGCCACATTGTTGGTGCAATTAACTTTCAGCCTATATGCATGAAATTTTTTCTCTTTTTGAGGAGAGATCAACACATTACTTATACCTACACCATTTCTTCTTTTTTAGACATCAAAATATAGCTACCATGTTACTTTAAGGTCTTCTCGAGTTTTTATGAGGTTCAACACAATAGATTCATCCTCAAGGATACAATAATTTCCTAGTATTATTTCCTCCATATAATCATATTGATCAAATCCATAATGTTCATTATCCCAGTAGTCTAATGCTACATCTAAGAATTACTCTAAAGGTGTGGTATTATTATGCAACACTAAACTATCTTAAAAGTCATGCATTGTATAGTTTATATTGATGGGATTAGGTCAGTGTGACTCTATATGATCCCTATAAACGGAATCAACATTGATAGTCACCTTGGTTTCATATCTAGTCCTCAGTCATGTGTGACCAGTTATAAGATAAGTAATTACCCATTTTTACATTGAAGTCTCTTGAAATACAAATGGAAAAATAGGAGGAAGGTCTATAATAGAGATGTAATGGGTAATGGAGAGGCTAGGACATGCATGCAAGGTTAGTTTAATCCTTTAATAACCCTTATAATTTTGATAGTTATTCCATCTATCTAAATAATTCCTTTCACAATTGGGGTATACTCTATACCTAGCATCTCAATTATCTTCTCAAGCATGACAGAGCTACTTACACTTGAATCAATCATATAGTTATGGATGAGGTGATTACCTATAATCAAGGGTATATAGAATGGTGGTGGTTTGTTAATTTTTATAATCTCTTCTTTCCTTGTTTGGCATAATATTATGGAGATGGATGTAGAGGCCTTTGCTAGTTCATGAGGATGAAAGCTCTTTAATGCTTCCTGCAACAAATTTATTTGATAAGGAATGAATAAGGCTTCTCACATAGTCATGTTCAATCTTGTTTTATGTTCCACCATGTTGAAGATAGTTTGAGTCCCTTTTGTCTAAAATTTTGGGATATCATACTCCTCTTTAGTGTGTTAACTATCTTGTGGTTGATTTTCCTTTTGAATAGGTTGATTTGTTTGCGCTTGGATTAAAATAGAGGAGTAAATTTATATTTTTAAAATTCATGTGGAAGTTTTGAAGTCTAATTTTGGCCTACTAATGGAGATTTATCACCCTTTATCACCCTTATTTTAATCCTTGTGTTATAATCCACTCAATTTTTGGTTTCATGTTGCACTTGGTTATGATTTATGCTGATGAAGTCATTTTCCTACTAATTTACTAGAGTGGATTCATATACCTATGTTTGGGCCTCTTCACATACTTATTCCTTATATGAATTTTATTCCTCTAGTTGCTCTTGAGGGTATGATATACTTTTCACCATCAAATCTTGATTTGGAACTCTATTTGTGTAGGTAGCTTGATTATGTGGCTAGTTATAAGAAAACCACCACTCATAATCTTGGGATAGATTATTTTGGATGGAAACTATTGATGTGGGCCTTGTGCATACCCTCATATTCAAAAAGGTAACATGTAATGTTTTAGGATTTAAATGGAGTTAAAATCCAATCTAGGGCACCAATTGTAGGTATTAGTTAAACAACCTAGTATTAGAATAATAGGTTGAGCATGCATATTGTTAACCAAGTGTGATTGTAGTGAAATGAATCCTAATAAAGAAATTAAAACCTAGTTGGATTGGATATATGGATGGACATTATTCTAAATTTGGTAGATCTAAAACAAATAAACCTCAAAAAGAGGGAAAGATAGATCAGAAAAGAAGGCTCTATGGTATTATTGTCACCATATCTTGCACCCTAAAAGAGGGTATTCGAGCCTGTTCTAGATTTTGGTAATATGGGAAAACTTCCATATATGTGGGTGTACCTATAATGGAAGTGTGCATCTAGATTTAAGGGATAACTCCTTGAATGTATCTTGAAATGATCACACCTACTTAACTAGTTGTTTATGAGGAAAAAAGTTAAAATTTGCATGGGATGAACCTAATCTAAGGGGGTTGATACACCAAGATGTTTTCCATAGGACCATCATACTTTCCTACACTAAGAAATAAGGCACACAAATTAACTTCCAAGTCCTATGTATTCTAACATGAGTATTTTAATATAGAGGTGAGATGCATGAGAGCTATCTAATATAAGTAATTATAGGCTAGTTGTAGACACTAAGGCTCATTTTATGATTAAAATATAGGCTCACACACTTGGAAACACTTCATAAGACCTATTAGAATAGGAACTCTTGCAAAAACATGAAAACATAAAGGAGGAAATGATAGATAATTATCACTTTGCATCACTATACATCACTTGAACACTTAGACAATTGTTTAAGAACTTAAAATCAAATTCACATTAATGTTCAAAGGTAAAATAAGACATCATTATAGTAGGGCTTAGCCATACATGGAGTGGAATTATTTTTTAAGGCAAACATAGTAGCTTATTATAGCATTTGAGAGAGAAGTGGGAAAAGAGAAGTCCAAAAGGGAATCAAATGAGTTCAACCTCATTTAAACCATAGTTACAACTATATTTGAAATTATGATCATTCAAGATTCTTGATTGTTCTAGGTCACTTTAGTCCATTACATAGCTACATTACCTTCATTGATGTTCCCTTACTATTTTAATGATGGGGATCAATTTGTTCCAAACTATGTCATGACATCAATGCAGTTAAAACAATTAGATCCATCCATTAGAACATTGTCCTATTGCTAACTACTCTTAACTAGTTTGTCATAGCATGCAAAAGTGGAGGGAAGGGTCCTTTTCATGCAACTGGTCTTAGAGATGAAACTATTAGGGTCTACGTGTATGTCTTCATGGCATCTTTTGAAATGCTATTTTAGGTCCAAATTGGATCATGCTTGAACTCATCCCCATGTTCATAGGTCCATTATAGGTGAAAAATCAATATCAGACTATTGGTTTTCCTATAGTCATTATGTCAATAACACTATACTCAATGCCTAGTTCCTATTTTGATGATAAGATATCAAGCCTTGATCTCCATTATGTCTGAAGGTCCTATTTTGCCTCTATATATCTCTACTGGTAATGCTTGGTTTATGCTCGAGCTCTATCCTTGTATATTTTCTTACCTAGGTCAAATTTTGATTTATTGACCTTCATCAAAAATCCTAAGTTTGAGCCTTTATTTATTGGTTATTCATATCTAACTCAGCTTATTAACATTATGACCCATCCACACACCATTGATCTTTATTAATATAATCAATCAAGAGCCATTAATCTTAATCTTGACTTGTTAACTCTATCTGAGATAGTGAAACTTTTCAATCATACATTGATATCAAGATCCTATTGTTAATCTATTACTTTATGTGCTTATACCACATGGTCACCTCTCAAGCTCTTTGATCTTTTCACTCATCTCTCATTGTTAGATCAAGATGTATGAGTGAGTTATAGCCATAAATCTCATTATACTCACTTCCCTATTAGTCTAGTGCACATCATTAAATTATTGATATGATTGAACATGAACCATTGATCTATTTACATTTGAAAACAAATGGATATTTACCATGGTCTAAATTTGACATCTATATGACCATCATTTGACATTTGTGTGACTATCATTCACATATACATAAATGTCAAATTTAAGACCCTAATGATTTTTTTCATATCTTAAAGTTGATTTATATAAGAACATCTCCCAGTGTTTGACCAACTTTGAAGGCTTGGATCTAGAAGAGAAAAGGTCATGGAGGCACCAAATTTATAGGAGATGTTCTTGATACCTAAAGGATTGTACCCACTTGTTCCACTAGTTCTATGAGTTTTCTAAATGTGTTTAAAAAGTGTTATTTTATGATGTCTACATACCTATGATTGATCATTTGAACCTAAATATCTATTGATAAAGGTTCAAACTTTAACACTTGTGTGAACATCCTACTTGGTAGGTCCAACTTTGAAACTCCATAACTTGAGCTAAAAATATTGTGTAAGAATGAAATTTTGAGGATATGATCTAGGCACAAATATCTCTATGTCAATATAATCCTTTGGCTTATGAGTCTTTCTAATTTTCACTTATAAAATGAAAAATCAAGCTAACCAGTGTGTTTTTATGTGATGTTTAGGATGACCTGGCCCTTTAGAATCAACAAGCTAAACTTTAAAGGCTTAGATCTTGAGATAAAAGACTCATCAAGATATGAAACTTATAGAGAATGATCTTGTCACTAAGGACCTTGATCATGGATGGTTTGATGTGTCAGGATCCTACTGCCCACTAAGGGCACACTTGATTACCTTTGTATTAGCAACTAAACATGAAATTTAACCAGAATGAATAAGTAACTAGAAATATGAAATAACACAGAATATGAGAGACAATACCCAATTGTATTAATACTCATCCAGAAAAGAATACAATAAAGAAGATGCCACTTATTCTTCACACCTCTCAGAGGCTTCCCAAACCTCAAGTGTACAATAATTCTTTCCTCAAAGCTCTCTCTCTTATGGTCCCAACACACAACTCAAACACCGAGTTGGTGTTCACCTCCAACCAGTCAGTATCCATTACTACTAGTACACCGAGTATACACACATACTCAAACTGAGCACACAATGCACTCCAAGTAGATCTCCCATGAACTTGCAACAACCTGCAACTCAAATGATCTTACTTATGGAAGGAACTACCTTGCCTTACTCTTTGCTCTATAACTGAGTACACACTGTACTCCAAGTACATCTCTCCTGATCTTGCTCCCTATTGTGTTGCTATCACCTTAATCCTGCTGCCACCTACAGATCAACCTGGTTCTGCACACTTGCAAACCTGGATCTTGCACACACTACACCTGTAGATCAATGATCTTACTTACCATGCAGATCTCCAAATGTGGCCTTGCACACCTACTATCCAAGATCCTACATACATGAAGAATCCTTTTGATTCTCCAAACCAACACCCACACTTGGCACTGTGGCACTAAGAGGAACACACCTTGCTCTCTTCACACACAGAAGGAGCTAATATTTTCTCTCTTACTCTCTAGCACAAATTACAATACATCCCATGAGTCTATTATATAGATCTCATGCAAACAATAATTAGACACCTAATTACAATAATTAGATCTACAGCTTCAAGTCTATAATTAGCCTTTGACTTGAAAAAAAATGGTTTGTTAACTAACTGTTCATGTAACCAATAGTTCTAAAACCACATAGGCAATCGACATCGGTCCCTGTCTGTCTGGAGGTGACCAACGCCAGTCGATCCATGACTGACGTCATTTTCTCTTCCCACTATATATGACTGACATCGACTAACTAGACCGACATCAGTTTCTCTACAACTCTGTAATCTCTCAGCAACCTCCTCCATGTCTACATCAGTGAGATTTTAGCTCCACAACCTAACAATCTCCCACTTAGAGATAAACAATTGAACTGTACCTATACCTGTACACCATCTAATTTGTTTCCTGACTTGTATTCCTCTTCAAGCTCCATCTTGAAGACCACCCACCACAAAACCTATGGTGCACCTCCTATCATCCAAGTAACTTGCCACATCCAAACCTACAAACCCATGCAGTGAAGTCCTGACCCTGCATAACATGAATCCTTATTGTTGGTCCCTCTCAGATACCTGAGAACCCACTTCCCCGAATTAGCTCCTAACTCTCTGATAGCTCCCACTGCTAGGGAAAACTTAGGTCTATACCAAACCTCATGTGATTTTGGACACTAAACTGTCTAGCCCTTGGTGTGCTCCGGTTTTGCATCCTATGTATTGAACCTTGCCAACACTTGATTCACATCAGCTCCCATTGGAGACAAAATCAACCTGTGATCTTCCATGTCTCTCATGCCAAAGAATTTTGCTGCTCCAAATTCCTCATGGCATGCCACTAAACTAACCTTACCCTTAGCTCAGCAAAACCCTATATGTCTAAACCTTCAGCATGCATACCATCCACATACAGTAATAGGATAATGTTGCAATCATCATCCACTTGGTAAGACAAACACAATGGTTACACTGACATTGACTAAAGCCCTACTTTGTCATCCACCTATCAAAACCTGTACCACTGTCCTACAGCTTCCTTAAGACCATATGACCTAGCCTTTTATTTCATGTGTCCATTCTCTCTATTCTTTAACTAAGGTATCCATTCGTCTTTTAGTGCTTTCTTCCAGCTGGCAACCCTATCAAATCTCCTATTTGGTTCTGCATCCTAATCATGCCATGCTCCCACTATTTCCTAGATCCTTCCTACTTTATAGTGAGAAATGAGTATAAAGAAGAGGAATAATGAATTTGAGGCTTACTTACCCTTTCATTCCTCCACATGGGAATTTGAGACTCCTTGACAGCTTGTTGTCTACCCAAAATCTGTCTCAGTGACCGACCTTAGTCACTACACAGTCTGCATCCAATCGATGTCAGTTCCATGTGACTGTCTAGGTCACCGACATTGGTTATTCTACCAACATCAGTCTCCACCTACTTGACACCAATGACTCCTCTAGTCTACACATGCCTGACATCGGCACCTATCTATTCGACATCGATTACCCTTGACTGATGCTGGTACCTGTGTATGCCTGTGAGTGATGACTTTTTACCCGTGAGCTCTCCATGGATCAAAACCCTGTCCAAACCACCTTGCTCAAAAGTATCCAACCCCATCCACTAGTCTCTGTTCGTCATCTCCTCCAAGAACACTGAGGCTTTCCAGTTCTTAAGTTTATCAAATACATCAGTCTTCCTTTTCCTGCAATAAACATAATCCTTTCTTGTAGCATCCCACTGCTCACAAAAATCTCAGTCTATGCTCTCTGAAGCTGAACTCTTCCCTTTTGACTTAAGAACATCCATTTTCTTCTCACTTATGTGACCAAGTCTACAAAGCCACACTTGTGCATCAAAAGTGGAAACAGTAATAAAAGCAAGTAGATAAAGAGTACCTACTTTCTTAACACATGCTAATTCAAGTGCATCCACTGTGAGAGTTCCTGTGCATCTCTCATCACCCAACTTTCCTAAAGTAATTAGCTACATTTTCAAGATTGGGATCTGCATGACCTTCTTCAACACCCATGTGTTGGCTGCCTACAATTTCAGCATCATTTCCCCTTTGCCAACCATGTCACAAGGCTCACGAACCCCTCTACTTGGGGCTGCATGGAAAGAGGCAACAAAATCTATAAACCAAGATTCTACTTTATCCAAGAAACATCCCAGAGCATCCTGTGCAACAACACCTGCAACATCTGCTTCTTTAGTTCCTTCATGTTGATCTGCTACCAACCAACAATCTTTCTTTACTTGCTCTTTCTTTCCATAACACTATAATTGATCATTCATGCCTTTGAATTCCTCCATTCTTAGTGTACTTTATTCTACCATTGTTATACTCCCACTCAATCAGAAACCCCTGAGAGTGACCTATAACCAAACACAAAACTTGCTCCCTGCAACTTTAGCCCTGATACCAACTATCAGGATCCTACTACCCACTAAGGGCACACTTGATTACCTTTGTATTAGCAACTAAACACATAATTTAACCAAAATGAATAAGTAAATAGAAATATGAAACAACACAGAATATGTGAAACAATACCCAATTGTATTAATACTCATCTAGAAAAGAATACAATAAAGAAGATGCCACTTCTTCTTCACACCTCTCAGAGGCTTCCCACACCTCAAGTGTACAATAATTCTTTCCTCAAAGCTCTCTCTCTTACGGTCCCAACACACAACTCAAATATAGAGTTGGTGTTCACCTCCAACCAGTCAGTATCCACTACTACCAGTACACTGAGTATACACACATACTCAAACCAAGCACACAATGCACTCCAAGTAGATCTCCCATGAACTTGAAACAACCTGCAACTCAAATGATCTTACTTATGGAATGAACTACCTTTCCTTCCTCTTTTATCTATACCCAAGTACACACTATACCCCAAGTAGATCTCTCCTGATCTTGCTCCCTATTGTGTTGATGTCACCTTGATCCTGCTGCCACCTATAGATCAACCTGGTTCTACACACCTGCAAACCTGGATCTTACACACACATACACCTACAGATCAATGATCTTACTTACCATGTAGATCTCCAAATGTGGCCTTGCACACCTACTGACCAAGATCCTACATACATAAAGAATCCTTCTGATTCTCCAAACCAGCACCCACACTTGGTGCTATGGCACTAGGAGGAACACACCTTGCTCTCTTCACACACAGAAGGAGCTAATATTTGCTCTCTTACTCTATAGCAAAAATTACAATATAGCCCATGATTCTATTATATAGATCTCATGAAAACAATAATTAGACACCTAATTACAATAATTAGATCCATAGCTTCAAGTCTATAATTGGCCTTTGACATGTAAGCAACTGGTTCGTTAACTAACTATTCATGCAACTGATAGTTTTGAAACCACACAGGTGACCAATGCCAGCTGATCCATGATCGACATCAGTTGCTCTTCCCACTGTATATGACCGATGTCGGCTCATCAAACTGACGTCGGCTTCTCTGCAACTCAACAACCTCTCAACAACCTCCTCCATGTCTACATCAGTGAAGCTTTTAGATCCACAACCTAACATGATGGTCATGAAAATATTTCTAATCATATTTATGAATTTTATAAATGAATTGGTCTATTCTAGTTATTCATGATGTCCTGGTGATGGTTTGGCTTCACAAAGCTTGTTCCTAAACTTTTGCATCTCTAAATGATTTTTTGAGGCCTATGTGATGATATTAAATTGCATTGATCACCTTGAAGACCTATTTGGATGTCATTAAAATCTACCACATGACCCTAAAATGATCCCTAAGACACCAAAATACACAAGGACTAAGCTAGACTATGACCAAAGCTAGAATGGCAAATGAAATGACATTAAATGAACTAAAACATACCTTATGACATTATAAAGATACCCTATACAATATTATAACTATATGGGTTTAGCCCATTTTTAATTGAGGTAAAAATGGTCAACATATTTAATGATATTCCAAGGGTGGCATGCTTGTTATGCCATGACTAGTTGCATAATCATATCCATTGGGCTATAGAGGTGTATGTACAATAATTTTGACACATAAATTACCTTAAATAACAAACAAAACACAAGGAAAGATAAAAAATAAGAAACACACAAGAAAAAAAACCTAATTAAAAACACACATGCTTCATGAGCACTAGGGAACATGACACACACAACTAAACAAATTTAATCAAACACAAACTAACTTGAGATGAACACTTCCTCTAGTATAAAAAGGGAATTTTGAGACCTTTCTTGATTCATGACCTGAATGAATGAATTAGGCATGTACCCTTTTGATCCTTGAAATTTATGTCTCTATCTTATTTATGGTGTTTTCCAACTCCATTGGCATGATGTTCAATGAGAACCAAACAACTCCAAAAAGGATAGTTATGAAAATGAACTCTTTTTGTATCCCAATAGCTTCAACGTTCTCATATGTATCCTTAGTTATGACTTCCAATTTTGGTTGAACAAGTCTTTAATTTTAGGTTTCCATAATGTCCTCAATAAGATTGAATTTCTCTTTAGCTACAAGTTCTTCAAGCTCATCATGAAGTTGTGTATAGTCTACCCAATCCTAGTCATTATCCTCCATGAAAGACTCTTTCTTTACCTTGTTATGTACTTATCTCTTAATGTGAAAATTTAAAGATATGATAGTCTTCTCAACCTTACTCTCCTCCTTGATATATTTTAATAGATGTTTGTAAGAATTAATCTCTTCATCTTCATGATATAATACCTTTGGATATGGCTCAATATTAGGTGGGTCTCTTGACTATTCTTGAGGTGCAATAAATTTTTCCTTGCCCTCATTTTCCATGTCTATAATCTATTGGATAGTATCATAATCAAATTACTTTATTACAATAGATTCTTTATTAGCTAAATGACCTTCATCTTTATAATTCATGGAATATTTGTCAACATGATCATTAGTATCATTAGTAATCTTGTCATTAGATAAAGAATATCTTGGATAAAATAGAGACTTACCCAACTCGTCAAATTCTTTGAATATGGCATTGTTATTTTTCCATTGTTCCTCTTCATTCACAACATGATACCTTTCTCTATACTTATTGATAAAATCATCAAAATTATTTTTAGAGGCATTATCCAAATTAGATTTAGACTTATTTGGAGGAGTAACCTTACTGAGATGATCACACTCATGATATGTGAAATCATAATTTTTCCACAAGCCATTTTCATCCACCTCATGACTGTCATCTTTAAGATCCATTTCATATATCTTGGTATGATGATACTATATTAGGAATTTAACTTATTGAGGAGTTACTTTACCTTCTTCCTTGATATTACACTCTACTTCATGCTTGATATGGTCATCGACAGCTTCATGATTAGACATGGAGTCTTCATCAAATGCCTCTCTCTTCAAGTCTTGGACACATTCCTTATGGATAGTTGCAATATGATCTTTAATATGTTTATTTTCATCTAAGAATGAAGGATTACACTTTTAGCCACCAATTGGATCCCCTATGGTGATTTCCTTCTCATAGTCACTCATGACATCCTCTTGGTCAGCCTTGGCTTGGATTTTCTCCTCTTCACTTGCTTAACTCAAGATGGGTTCTTCCTTAAGAATGGGTGAGGTGGAATTTTTATGAATAAACTCATGTGAAAGAGATGGAATATGAGGTGAAGGATGAGATTTTATGGGAGGCTAATGAATTGGAGATGAAGTGTGAGGTAAAGGAGATGGCTTATGAGTAGATTTAGGAAAGAGAATAGTAAGCTCATAGGGAAGTGACTTCCTAGGATAATTAGAAGGACAAACATATACATAAGCAAGAGTTACATCTTGTCAATAGTCTCCTTGAGTTTATTAAATAACAATATGTTTATTTTTTATCTCTTTATCCTTCCATATACTTAACCTATCTATTGAGAATTGAAGGCACTTATTTACCAGGTAAATTTTTTATTTTATCTCCCATTGAGTTCCTTATAGCTCTTAAAACATTTCCAACATATGCATACAACTTTGGGTATCACAAATTTATCCTTTTAACCAATCCATGATATGACTAGGGAGAACATCAGACTCATCATCCCATTTTGTCATATTATCTTCACCATCTATCAGCTTTGGTATGGATGCCAAGAAGGATTGAACATGAGGTGGAGTTGATGGAGGAGGAGGAAAGTAATAATGGGGATCAAGACCAACCTTGGCTTGTTGAATTTTAGCCAATAAGAATCCATATCTTGCTTTGTAATATCTTTGTATACAATCCATAGAATCATCTAATTCCTCATGACAAGACTCATAAATATCCTATTGGGGTTGATATGGATCATAGTATGAATGATAGGGTTCATATTGGGATTGATAGGGAAGCATTTATTAATAGGTATCTTGATATCCTTACTCATAGGTCTATCTAATAATATGGTGTCTATATGGGGGGAAATGGGGTATTATAGGGATATCATGACTCATAGGGGTGATAACCATTTTGATAGGACTATTAGGGATTTACAAGTTGAATAGGATGAAACTAATCTACATGGGTGATATACTAAGATGTCTTTGATATGACCATCATACTTTCCTATACTAAGAAACAAGGCACATAAACTAACTTCTAAGTCCTATAGATTCTAGCATGAGTATTTCAATAAGGAGGTGAGATGCATGAGAGATATCCAAGGTAAGTGAACCATAGGCTAATTTCAAACACTAAGGCTCATTGTAAACTAAAAATATAGGCTCACACACTTGGAAACACTTCTTATGACCTATTAGAATAGGAACTCTTGCATAAACATGAAAGGATAAGGGAAGAAAGGATAAAGAATTATCACTTTGCATCACCATACATCAATTTCACACTTAAAAAATTATTCAAAAACTCAGAATCAAATTTTCATTAATGTTCAAAGGCAAAATATGACATCATTCTAGTAGGGCTTCACCATACATGGAGTGCAATTTTTTTTAAGGCCAACATAGTAGCTACTTATAGAATTTGGGAGATAAGTGGGAAAAGATACATACAAATGGGAATAAAATGAGTTCAACCTCATTTGAACCATATTTACAAGTATCTCTATAATTATGCTCATTCAAAAGTATTGATTGATCTAGGTCAATTCAATCCATTACATAATTACATTACCTTAATTAATGTTCCCTAATAGTTGTAATAGTGGGGATTAATTTTTTCTAAGTTGGATTTCAACATCAATGTAGTTACAAAAATTATATCCATTTATTATAAATTCATCCTATTGTTAACTTCTCCTAACTAGTTTGGCATGTCATGTAAAAGTGGAGGGAAAGGTCCCTTTCATGCATCTAGTCCTAGAGATGAAACCATAGGGGTCTATGTGTATGTCTTCATGGCATATTTTTAAATTCTATCTCTGGTCTAAACTAGATCATGCTTGAATTCATCCCCATGTTTATAGATCCATTATAGATGGAAAACCAATCTCAAACTATTGGTTTTCCTATAGTCATTATATCGATGACACTGTACTTGATGTCTGGTTCCTATTTCAATGACAATATATCTACCCTTGATTTTTAGAAGGTCCTATTTTTCCTCTATGGAGTTTTTTTGACAATGCTTGGTCCCATCCTAGTTTAATCGAGGTTCATGCTCGAGCTCTATCTTTGTATATTTTCTTACTTGGGTTGAATTTTAATTAATTGACCTTCATCAAAAAACATGAGTTTGAGCCTTTGTTTATTATCTATCTTTATCTAACTCAACCTATTGACATTTTGACCCATCCACATGCCATTTATCTTGATCAGTACAATCAAATGAGATCCATCAATCCTACCCTTGACTTGTCAACTCTATCCAATCATGTGCCACTCGTCAATTTTACATTAATCTCAAGATCCTATTATCAGTCTACTATTTTATGTGCTTATGGTATATGATGTCCTCTTGAGTTCCTTGATATTTTGACTCATCTCACACTATTAGATCAAGATGTACAAGTGAGTGCTAGCTGTAGATCTCATTTAGCCCACTTCCCTATCAGTCAAGATTTCACTATTGGGCAATCAGTATGATTGAATGTGAACCATTGGTTTGCTTACATTTGAAAATAAATAGATGTTTATCATGTTATAAATTTGACATTCATGTGACCATAACTATATGTCTAAATAACCATCATTGACTTCTATGTGAACTTTAATTTAAGACCTTAATGGTTTTTTACCATAGCTTAAAGTTGACATCTACGCTAATGTCTCCCATTTTTTAACCTAATTTGAAGGCTTTGATGTGGAATCAAAAATTTCATGGAGGCACTAAATTTTTTAGAGATATTCTTGATACCTAAAGGATTGTGCCCACTTAATCTATTGGTTCTAAGAGCTTTCTAAGTGTGTTTAAAAAGTGTTTAAGTGAGCTAACCTATGTGATTTTGAATGATGTCCACTAACCTATCACTGATCATTTGAACCTAAATGGATATTTACCAAGGTTTAAAATTTGACACTTGCATGAACATCTTACTTGATGGGTCCAACTTTGAAACTCCATATCCTAAGCTATAAATCTTGTACAAGCATGAAATTTTTAAGATATGATCTAGGCATGAAGAGCTCTATGGTACTAAAATAATTTATCTCATGAGGATTTTTGAGGTGAATTTATAAAATTCACAAGTGTTGGGCCATAAATCCATCTTAGGATATATGCCAACACAACATACACTTGGGCATGAGGCAATCACTTATCATGATTGTTATTTTATCATTTTTGGTGTCAGCTAGTAGGTGGTTAACTAACTCCTTTTTAGCTCAATCATCATTGGGATGCAAGTGCATAGGATAGTCATGGCTCATTAGAGGTAGGGTAGTGGATCTAGTGGAATGATTACATATAGGGCTAGTTTAGCAACTGGTGTGCTCTATTTCCCATGGCACTAAGATGCCTTGAAGTATTATAAAAGTGAGTTGAGTCTAGTTAGTGAGAAAGTACAAGATTGGAGTAGCAAAACCCTGGAGGATTGGTTCAAGATCCTATGTTTACCATTAGATCTTAGAGTTTAGTTTAATATGCCTTTATTGCTCCCCATTATAATTTGCAAGCTTGCTTGTGAGCCTTTGGGCCTTTAATTACTTAAGATGAGAACTTACTCAATTCTTAGTGATATATATATATATATATATATATATATATATATATGTATATATGTATATATGTATACATATATATATATATATTTATGTATATATATATATATATGTATTATAGTTGGACTTTGTTTAATGATAAATGGATTTTCATAATGTTTAATTGATTAAATGCTTAACTCTATACTATATATATTGAGCTCTTATAATATTTTGACCTAACTCATCTATGGTGGGTTTGTAGCTCATGATGACTATAGCACCTGATATAGGAAATTCTCTAAGTATGGGTATGACCCTATGACTCATAATGATACCTACATCTAAGCATGAACCTAAGCCTAAGTCCCTTAACTAGGTACCCCAATGATCCCTCAAGTGGTTGAATGTCATTAAGCCAAGGTTATCATAGGCTTACTCCTATGAAGCTATAGACCTAATTCATATCCATCTACACCTAATAGATAGATTATTTTACCCACCCCAATATGAATTGCACCCATGAATGTGCCACCACTATTTCACTAACCAAAATACCCAAAGGATAGAGTTATGTCATGGCACAATTATCCCAACATAGACCTTGGTCCCTTCTCCATTGTGCTTTAGGTGAGCACATAAGGATTGTACCTTATGTGAAGTGATGATAGCATAGTCAAGTGTTAAATGTTGAGTGTTATAAGATTAGTCAAGGCCTATGCCACATTAGAACAAGTCTAAATATGACTTGGATAGCTAGATAAGCATCTGATAAGGTCCATGACTAAAGACACCTAATTTTATACAATAGTTTGGATCTAATGTCAAGATGTGTTAATTTTTTTTACTATAATGGTACACCAAAATAATGCTCTGACTCTCCCTTAAGAATATCGAGCACTACCTAGAACTTATGGAAGATAGATTTGTGCTGAGGCATAAAACTTATAGAGGATATAATCTAAGTAAGTGGGTCTAGAACCATTTTTATGATGCCTTGTACAAGTTTTTATTTTGTGAAATACCAAAGTGTACCAATGGTTCGCTACTTATGTGACACACAAAAGTCAAATATATGGAAAATGCCTAGAGTGGATGAAATAATGCCTAAAGAGGCTTAATAATTTAGATGCCAAATAGACTAGAGCTTTAGACAAATGGTGGCAAGGGGCATTGAATAAATATGTGCTTTAATTTTTAGTATCAATGTACTCTTACCCTAAAGACATAGAATATCATCTCTTGCATGAACCTATAGGTGAATTTGTGAAATAAATTAGCATCAAAATCAAGAAGTTAATGGTGGATTATAACTTTGAGACCATGAGGATGGAAGGATAAATTCCTCTCATATATGAGCAACATAATGGGGAAGAAGGGGATGTGTATGTAAGGTGAAATGGAAGAGGATGAGCACATTAACACCCAAGGGCTCAAGAAGTAGGCTTATAATAAGAGGAGGTATGGGTTGATGGAAGATATAGAACTTATAAGTGCTAAGAGGACCTATAGCAAGCATGAAGGGCATGGGGAAGGATCTCTTGAATGGTAGTAGTGCCTAGAGGAAGGAACCGTTGAAGCCATGAAAAAAGTTCCATAGTTGACAAGTGAATGATTAGGGTCCCTATAGAAATTGACCATTAGAGATGCATCAAATACACCTACCCCCTTTGAACCTATAGCAAATGATAATGTACTCAATAACCCATCAGAAGACAAAATATTGATAATTAAACTCATTGTCAACTTAGACTTTGATTAGTTTTAGATTTAGACTAGAATTTTATGATTGAACAAGTTATTCCTTATGAGGAGATAAGTGAGGATACCTCTAAACCTCAAGGTGCTAGCAAAACTAGATAGAACATGAGTATAAGCAACCAAAACTAGCCAATGTCAACTGCATAGCCTAGGCAACATCCTAGAGGAAGTGGTCATGTGCCACTAGTTGGTAGTATAGTGCCATAATCTTTTATGGTGGTATTAGTAACCATAAGACTAGTGCATGGCCTAGTGGATAGAGTTATTGGAGGATCACTACTAGGATGAGTACCAAAGGGATAAGTACCTCAAACCCTAACTTCTCTCCCACCCTATAATTATTATGATATGGCCATGCAACTACCTAAGTATCAAGGAATGGAAAATTCTAAAAAGTATGCATTTAAGCATGAATTACAATAATGTACTTGGGGAATAGCCTAGTTTTATTGAAAGGTAACCTAGTTTGTGATGACCTTGATTGATCATACCCATTCTTAGTATAGGAATTTTGATCCTAACTAGGTTATGGTTGATTATGACACCTTGGAAGGAGCCTTCTTGAAACAATTTGATATACCTAAGTTTGAGTAGCTTAGCATCACCATGCTTAGAAAAATCAACCAAGGATTATTAGAGAGTGTGTGATCATATGATGCTAGATTCAAGACTCTCTTTTCTAATTTCCCTTATGATATTCACCCCTCCCAACATGCGCAATGGTTTATTGGAGGATTGTTAGTACTATTTATAAGGGTGTTATTCATGAAATCATTTACAAACCCTCATGAAGCACTTGAAGCTATGCTCATATCTAAGGTGGTGGGCATCATCGATATAGGAACTAACCCTTTCATGGAGGTGTATATTACATATATGTCCTCCCAACTATAAAATTTGACCACTAGTTCATTACAAGATGATTGAAGTGGGTTATGGTTTACCCATTGAGAGACAAAAGGCCATAATAGAAACAACTACCCTTAAAAGAATGTGCACACACTACTTCTCAATAGTGAAGTTTTTCATGAGGCACATGATATTCATAACTACCCTTTATTTATATACACTAGTCAAGTTAGCACAACTTATTTCTATTTATGAGATTCCTATACTCGTACCATGGATAATTACCACATAATTGATGAGATGCATGAGAACATGGGAAGAGGCACATGATATGCATTAATAGTAGTAGGAAGCAAAAGATCCCAAGGAAATGAGGGTTATAGCCATTAGAATGTAGGCTATGGGATGCAAAAAGGTGATAGAGGCTGAGGTGGTGGATGTGGAGAAAAAAGGTTCCCACCATGATCATGTTACAAGTGCAATTTGATCAAGTACTATAAGCATGAATACCCTATGCATCGAATGTGTGGGTATTATTGAATAACACATAAGTTTGAGGAATGCCCTAAAAAAAATAACCCAAGGTAGGATGGGCATTAACAAGGGTGTAGGGATTATTAGGCGTGAGTCTAAAGAGACAAAATGGACTTCAAAGGCATAGTTAGCCTGCATGGAGTTAATCAAAGTGTAGGAAACTACTCAGATTGGACTTGCCACTCAACCACCAATTATTTCAATACTAGATTTATGCCTAGAATATGGGGTGTTAAGTTGTAGCTATGAGTGTGATCTAAAACTTACATGGAGAGTTATAATTTATATAAGACCTAGAGGCACAATCTACTACCTCTCAAAAAAATTAGGATGGATAGGAGGTTGAATTACAAGAGCTAACATAGATTTTGTACCTTCTAACAATAGAAAGGATGCTTCCCTTATTAAATTACTTGATTCTAAAACATGCAAGACAATAGTCAGTTTAAGTTTTCATAGCACACATGAAAGGGAGTGAGAGGTCATGCATACATGGAATATAGAGTATGACTAAGATCTTTTGGTGAATGCCACCATCGATGGATGGCCCATCTGTGAGGTCATTATCGACATAGGTAGAAAAGTCAATATCTTGATCAATATTACATGGGAGAGTATGGGTAGGCTAGTTTTTAGGCCTTTTCCCCATGTACTCTTCATGACCAACAAGACATGAGCATAGCTGATCATAATTTTTAAGGGTATCATTATAGATATTATGAGAACTAAATTCCATGCTAAATTTGAGGTAATCAAGTTGCATGAATAGGATAACTATCTATCACTCTTGGTAAGGCCATGGTTCTATGCAAATAATATTGATATGTCATTCGAGAAGCAATATATAAAATTTTAAAATGATAAATAAAGGGTAGTTATTCCCCTCTCAAGTTACCAAGGACCCCACTATGTGGAGAGTGTTAATCTAGAGGATGAGATCTACCACATATATAACATCAAAATACAAGGCATCAAGAATCTCAACCCTTGTGATCAAGCATTACTCTCTTGGGAGCATTGGTAGTTAGCTTTAGACACCACTAATGTTACTTTAAATATATGAGTTAAAGATACTTATGAGGTCACTAGTCTTAGATGCCATTTAGTGCATGTAAAGGTGCCAAAGCCTATGAGGACTGGTTGGGTTCACATTGATCACACTCTACAATGATGGGTACTACATAATGGGGATAAAGGAAAAAAAAGGTACTCTGCATGAGCAAATACAAGTTTATAATACTCCCAAAATTTTAAGGGAGTAACCCAATGGAAAATTATGTCCACAACCTTGACTAATACATCCCTAAATAAATAGAGAGAATGGTTGCATTCGTGTATACCTTGAGAAGCACTATTGTGCATTGGTAGGTAGCATAAAATTCTAGCTTTCTAACATAGCTAGAAGTGAAATCCACCATTTTCACTATATTTGAGAGGAGTAATGAGGAATTGGATATATCAACATACTCTAATGGATTTGATCCAGTGGTACATGTGTGTCTATGTGAAGAGACATGGACTGACTACCCCAAATAACTTATCATTACACATTTTTTATAAAACTCTAAAGACATGGGTATTAGAATGGTATGTGGTTAATGAGACACACTAAAAAATAAACAATTAGGATGACCTTAAGGATAATTTTTTGCACACCTTCTTTTCCTTATAGAACTTTGAATTGGTTAAGCCACTGCAACTAATTCAGAGGGTAGTGTTTGAGGAAACCACCATCATTGAGGAGCACATGAAGACATGTTTAGGGAAAAAGTGTTGGTGATCCCAAATTTATTTGAGGAACAAATTCTCAATAGTGACTCAAGCGAATAATATGATGAAACTTGGAAGGAGTGCTATAAAAAAATGTTGACTAATAAAAGAAAGCTTATACACTAAGTAGATGATAGTGCTTCTAACGAAGAAGACCCCACTCATCTTCACAAAGAGACAACTGAGGGAACTTGGAAACTTGAAGACTCACACTAAGAAAAGAATGAACCATAAAACATACCACTAAATACCATCAAAATGGACATTATCACAGAAGGAGAGCCAAAGATGGATACTTTAGGCACTATTGGTCTAACATAAAACTAGTGTGCATCACAGACCTCTTGAAAGAATTCTAAGACTTATTCCCTATAACATATCAAGATATTAAGGAAACCCACCCATCCCATGGGAAGATGAGCATAAATCTAATCAATGGTGTAATATAAATTAATAACTTCACTTATTTAATCAATTTCAACCTCCACACCAAGGTTAAAATAGAAATTGATGTAATGTTGGTTGTAGGGGTAATTTACCTTGTGCAAGAGTCTAAGTGGGTGAGCCTAAAGGTGATAAGTATCAATAAGGATGGGTGTATTTATATTTATGTTGATTATATAATAATAAATTCCACCTACATTAATGACCCCTTCTTGACTCTATTCATTGAAAAATTCCTAGGAGGTGTTATAAGTTATGAAATCTACACCTTCACTAATGGGTTTTTTGGATACCACCAAGTCTAGATTGAGGAGGAGGACAAGCCCAAAAAAACCTTTAAAAATGAATGGGGATATTTTTATTATAATTTTATGCCCTTTGGAATAAATAATATGCTAGCCATATTTTCTAGAGTGGTGATCACCATGTTTAAAGACTTTATCTACAAGCTCCTACAGGTTTACCTAAATGATTGGATGGTGTATGACATCATTAAGGACCATTATGATAACCTAAACCTAATGTTTAAGAGGTGAATTTAGCTCCATATATCCTTGAAACTAATAATTTTACCTTCACATCATCATTTGTAACCCTACCTAGGCACATCATTTGTAAGGATGGTTTACTTGTTGATCTAGAAAATATTGTGATCATCATTCAACTCTAGACTCGTTCCACATAGAAAGATATTCATACCTTTCATGACCACTATGGGTATTATATTAAGTTTATAAGGAGATATGAAAATATTAAAACACCACTAGAAGATATTTACATAAGGATGGCCCATTCTACTAGGGTAAAGCACAAGAGGATGCCTTTGAGACCCTGAAGCTCATATTGACTAGTGTGCCTATCTTATAATTTCCTAACTAGATGACCATATTCCACATCCATGTTGATGCTTATAGATATATTGTTGGAAAAATCTTGGCATATCTTTGTGAAATAAAAATTTATCACCCATCTCCTTCACTAGTATAAAATTAATAAAGGCATAACATAATTATATTATAATTGAGCATGAGGTGCTCACCATGGAATACACCCTACAAAAATTTAGACAATATTTTTTGGTGACCCTATTCATCTTTTTCATAAACCATGAGGTGCTTAAGTACCTCATGAATAAACTCATTATCCATGGGTTCATTTATACATGGATCATTCTTTTTTTAGAATTCTATTTCTCCATTGTCATCAAGGTTGAAAAATAAAACTCGGGCCTAGACGATATGTCCCATATAGACTCAGGAAATGTAGTAGTGCTAATTGAGGATGATATGTTAGATGAAAAAATTTATGTAATCCATCATGCCCTTGAGGACTTGGTGGAGATATCTACCTTTCTAACATATATATCTACAACCTAAATAATGACAACTAAAGAAAAGTAATAGCCCACAGTTTGCACTGCCCCTTTTAGCTCATTTGTAGGGAACTATATAAACTAGGTTGAGATGAAGTTATGTACTAATGTGTCTTGGATAATGAAAGGGAATCCATACTACATAATTTTCAAGAAGTGATATAAGGAGGCAATTGTGAAGGATATGCAATGGCATGTAAGGTGGCACATTCAGGCTTGTGGTGGCCAAGTTTGTTTTAGTATTTGAAAGATTACACCAAGTCATGTGACATATGCCAACACATAAGGAATCCAAATCAATAGGATGAGATTCCTCTCATCATCATTCTTTCCCAAAATCCATTTTATAAATGGGCCATTAACTTTGTTGGACCAATTACCCTCATAGCACAACACATAGGCATGAGGTACATTCTAACAGCCACTGACTATTTCACCAAGTGGGTCAAGGCTATACTAACCAAAAATTGCATAGCCACCATAGATACAAGGTTAATATGGGAGATCATCATAAGCCATTATGGGTTCCCACTCAACTTGACTAGCGATAGGGGCACACACTTCATTAATTAAACTTTACATATTCTAATAACAAAATACATGGTGGTGCACCACAAGATAATGCCTTACCAGACCTAAGTGAATGGAACAATTAAGTCATTAAACAAAATACTAGGGACATTCCTCACAAATATATGTGATGTTGGTCATAAAGATTATAATTATTGATTGTCTATAGTATTATGGGAATATCACATAACCTACAAGTACCTAAATAAGGCTACACTATTTCAATTGGTGCTTGGTGATGAGGTGATCCTACTGATGGATTTCCTAGTTCCATCATTATGAATCACATGTATTGGTCATTTATATGACCAATAATCATTGAATGTAAGGATAGAGTACTTAGAGTAGCCAATAGATAGAGAAGGCATGCCAAAATCTTAGGCATGACAAGCATATAAATCATAAAGAGCTAACAGAAGGGGCATTAGTTTTTCTCTATGAGTCTAAGTATATCAAGAACCCAAGAAAGTTTTTGATATAGTGGATGGGCCCATATATCATCCAAAAAATCTTAGATACTGGTGCATGTAATTTATGCATGTTATTAGGTAAAATGCTTCTTGGGCATTTCAATGACAACTGATTGAAGCTATATTAGCAATAGGGTGGTGATTGCACCATTAGACACTGACTTCCTAGTCATAAGTTAGTTGTATTTAGTGACCAAAATAAATTTTGGTGCAAGTCAAACAAGTTCCTTTTATGTGTGTTAGCTGAAATTTTGATGTGGTAAGTGAATAAGGTGTGCTTTAAGGTCACTACTATTTTTTTTGGGTGTTTTCATGCATAATTCTAGTAGGGTGAGTCAAGCATGACTATTCTCTAAGTGCCTAAGGCTAAACACCTAAGTTATGGGAATGTGAAGTTTTCTATAGTCAAATACAAAGTTCACCATATCTTCATGCATAATATTCAATAAATGAGGCATTTTTAGGCTTGTAAAAGGGTTGGTTCAACACTTCTAAGCATAATACCAGTCTTAAGTTTCTAGGTGCATGTAACTCACTAGAGTTAGAGCATATGTGAATTAATAAAGTCATATAAGATATAAGTACACAAAATATAGAGTGAAAATGCACAATATGATTGTGCACAAGAGATCAGATAAGAATATAATGCTAGAGAACCATCATAAGGGATTTGTATGGGGTAGAAAACTCCAAGGCAAGAATATAAAGTATAGTAAAATCAACCAAGATAGATAAACATGCTTGAAATATAAGTGCAATAGAAAAACCAAATGGGACCGAGGAGATTAAATCATGTACATGTGAGGTGTTATGCCTAGGTTACCATATTGAATGTGAAGGTTATGATAAGTGAACAAATCATAAGGGAAGACCATCAAGACAATCTGGCATCCACCCAAAGTGAGGCAAGAAGTGACCATTTGAACTACACATCATTTCACCAAAAATTCATTATAAGAAGTTAGTGAGGTGGTGTTAGAGGTAAAAATATCCACTTTGAATGCACAAATAATAGAATATTTTATTGGATTTCATAGGTCATAGGGAATCCCAAGGAGTATAGGTATTTTCACGCCATTAATCAACCATAATTAAGGTAATATATGAGAATAGAGGTATAAAAGAGTGAAAAATTAACTGCATCTGGTTACAAACTTTGTGTTATTTTTAATTTTGAAAATAAAACTAAACAAAACTAGAGAGCTTAAGTAAGAAGACCCGAAGCACCCCTAAATGTCAAAATTGAATGATTATATAAAGAAATGAATTGTGTTCCTTGTGAGATTAGCATAAGAAAGTAAGGCGCACAAATTGGGTGAGAACCAAGTAGTAGCAAACTAAAGTGATGCCAAGGCCACCATTTTTAGCAATTAAAGCTCAAGAGTAGAACACAAAGTCATAGACTTTACAATTATGTAAAGCACCAATAAATATTGAAGGCTTAAGAAAGATGAATAGACCATAATTTAACACCATCAACTTCAGAATGGGGAAAAAGTGGATGAGTTCAGGCCTACAATAGGCACAAAAGGATACCAAGAAAGGGTGATTAGCAGTAGAAGCCACCACTATGAAAAAAATATTGCTTATAGTAGAATGATTAAGCATCTCCAAATTTAATCCAAAGGTGATTGAGAATATGTCATGCTAGAACATTTAGTTTCTTGAAGAGGTCCTAATGGGAAAAAACTAGGTATTATTCACCCACAACTACCACCTAAAATAATATAACCATTTTACATCAAGAAATATATAATACTTAGCATAATAATGGGTAATAGACATTATGGTAAAGACTCTAGAATTTGAAATATTATTTGATGTCTCAATCGGGGATAAACTAGTGACCACTAACATGATGTAACTTTATGAGTTACCAAGTTTTAAGAAACTAGAGGAACTCATGAAATTCCTCTTATCACACATCCACAAGGACATGTTCTACCTTGTAGGTAGGTGCATGAGGCTATCTACAAACTTTATCAATAAAATCACTAAAGTCCCAAGATCTATCATAGACATGTACCAGATGATGATAGATAATGTTGAAGTCAAAAATCTTAAGAAAATCCTAGGTTACTACAAAGGAGGATTCACATTCTTGATCAAGGACATTAATGATCTAAGGATGAGGGTAGATATTTACTTCATGATTTTGAAACTATGTCCTAATATTTTATGGGTGGATGTAATAAAGACCTACTTGTGCATCACCTACCACATGGTGTAGGGGTGAAATTTAACATTTCCAAGTTCATCATAGAAGCCATAATCAATAATGCACTCAAATATCATATAGAATGAGAGACCTTCTGATTGGGGTCTGTATTGATATTGATTGTGATGGAGGAGATCGATGTGCTTGATGGTGATGAGGAAAACTTGTGGGTTTCCTAGCACATAATGACTCCTTCATGATAAAATACCAAAACTACACTTTCCCCCTTCCTTCACCCCAAAGTATAAATCCCAAGTAATGGGATGGTGTGTACATTATATTAAATCATTTGATAAAAATGGTGCATCCCTAAGAGACTCCCCCATAGTCTATTTGGAATGGTAACTTTTGTCATTATGAAACACTTCTACAAAGTTTAATTAGTACTCGTAGATGGGAATCACTCTAATTAGCTAAAATTTCCTTAAGCATTTTTAGCCAAGTACTTTAGAGAGGTACTACAAATAATCCCCACACATGTAATAAGTGTATATCCTATTAAAGAATATGGATGTATAAATACATAGGTTAAGGCACCAATACATATGCCCAGGGGGTAAAGTAACTAAAGATGAGGAGGACAATTTGGATTCTACCAACATCTATCCCCTCGAAATAGAATCCATCCTTGGGCACATCCACATGATCTTATATGAAATTAAGATAAGGAATAATATCCCATGTGTTGACAAATATGATGACTTCCCCCTTTAGTTTAGTGAAGAAGGAGATTTGGCATCAGTGGCACTAAGAAAATCCCCTCACAAGAAGTAGGGAGAAACCTTGAAAGAAATACAAGAGCACCTCTAATTGAAGATCACCTCTAGTGATGTAGCTACCCTCTCTATGCCAAATAAGAATCATGTGATCTTCACGATAGGAATTACATCACCCAAGCCAAGGGAGAAGAAAAAAAGAAGTTCAAGGGGCCACTGGTGATGCCCATGATAACCTTGGTAGAGATGGAGGTGCAAGATGTGTAATAAGGAGTAGAAGCACATGGGGTGTAAGAAGAAAAATATGGAAGGAGGACAATTTATATCATCTAAAAATAAGTATAGGAAGAGCCTAATGCTATATAAATTCATAAGGCTCTCTAAGGTGAGATTTTTGTCATGCTTGAGGAAGTAGAAAAACTATCAAACATCCCAACCATAGAACCCATGGCATAGCCTCCACAAACTAAAGAGGAAAATAGATGCTAATGGATGAAAATGGGCATTAGTAAGGGCCATATATATGTGGCACTAGAGTTGTATTAAAAAAGGGAGGAAATAAAGTCCAAGGGAATGACTGAGGTGGAGATTAACAAAGCTGAGGCTGAGGAGATAAGGGTCAAGAAGTAAAAGATAGTTATGGTAGTAAATAAGAGGAAGGTAAAGATAAAGATGGCCCAAAAAGAAAAGGCCAAGAGAGAAAAGGAATAAAAGAGGGTTACCAAAAGTGTGGAACCCATAAAGGAGAAATTAGTAGAGGAGCCTAGTTCCACCACTAGAATAGTAGAGGAAGCCACACCATAGGTGTACACAAGTAGTGAACGGGTGCCTGAAGATGAAGAAGGTGATACTAGCACCTTAAATAAGAAAACAGAGAGTGTAGTTGAAACCTAACAACCTTGAAAGGGTGAAGTTGGTTCCAAAGAAAAATAAGAAGTGAATTAAGGGGATAAGTCTAAGGAAGAACACTTGCTAGAGAAATAAGACACATCAGAGGAAAGCACTAAAGAAGGTGCTAGCTCTAACAAACAAGAGCTAGAGCAGATGGATCTATCCATCTAAGGAGATGAAATTGAGCAAATAGTTTGAGAGAATGTGTATAATGAGTTCACAAATGAAGATTATTATATGATGGAGTACATTCCCCCTAAAAATTCCATGACATTGATTTACCAAAAACTATCATTTTACCTTCGGTAGTTATATGGATGAACCTCAATTTGAGGTACCATAGAAATAAATCCATAGTGTAGACCAACTAGAAGAAGGGTAGGACTCACTTCTTTTCAACCCCCACATAATGAATCTAGTAAGGTTAGCTAATTCCATCATCTAAATAGATTATAAAGTAGCATGGAAGAACATCATTAATGATGTTAGAGCCTTAAGCTAGAAGAATATCATGCTAGAGGAAGAGGAAAAGAATAAGGCCATAAAATTTAAGTTGTAACAACTAACTAAGCACATGGAAGAAGCTGAGCCATCCCTCCTGGATGGCATCCATACTTTCAAATTTTTTAGAGGTTGATAAGGTGTGTGCACTCATGGAGAATATGCTACCAAGATTTAAGTCAAAATTATTGCTAGAAGAGGAGTACCCTTGTGCCACATTAAAGTAAGAGATTGCTACAAAACTCAAAGAGGTGGAATACCTCTTAATAAAGATTTAAGAGGGTGAAAAAGCAACTGACACAATCTTTTTTAACTTCTCCATCCAAGTATCATTCATCGATGTAAACCTTAAAACATCAAAAAGGGAGAAGGACACATTGATGGCATAGGAATACACTATGAGAAGGGCTGAGTGAACTTAGATAATGGCACAAGTCAACACTTTGAGCACCCAAATCAAGAATCAAGAGTAAGACCTATAATAATGCTTTCATGCATTATAAATAAAGGCCTATGAATAAAGACCAATCCTAGATGGAGGTGTAGCAAGTGAAAAGGAAAGGTTATAGGACTTTAGGAAAGATTTGGCTAAAACTAATTTGCTTGCCCTTAGTGCTACCTCCATATAAATAAATAGTTCTGTAGAAGAAATCAAGCTTATAATCTAGGGTTTTGAGGACTTCAGAGCAAAACTAAAGGAATGCACACCTGAGTTTTGTACACCTAAAGAACAAAAAAATTATTCCAAGGGTGGACTAATAATTTTGTATGGGGTAATATTGGTCCCCAAATCCTTCTGAGTATAGGAATCACTCCAACACAACAAATACTTGGGTGTGAGGAAATCACTTATCATGATTGTTATTTTGTCATCTTGTGGCACCACTTAGCAAGTGGCTAACTAAATCCTTTCTTGTTCGATCATCATTGGGAAGTGGGCACATGGGACAATCATGGATCATTGGAGGTAGGGTAGTGGATTTGGTGTAAAGAGTACATTTAGTGCTATCTCATCAACTAGCATGCTCTGTTCTCTATGGTACTAAGATTCCATAAAGAACTATAAAATAGAGCTTAGTCTAGGTAGCGAGAAAGGAGAAGATTAGAGTAGCAAATCCTTAGAATATTGGTTTTATATTTTATATTTTCCATTAGATCTTAGAGTTTAGTTTAGGATACCTTTATTGCTCCCCATTTTAATGCCCAAGCTCACCTATAAGCCTATGGGACTTTAGTAGCTTAAGATGATAATTTAATCAGTTCCTAATGATGTGTGTGTGTGTGTGTGTGTGTGTGTGTTGTAGTTGGACTTTATTTAATGATGAAGATATTTATGCAATGTTTAATGGATTGATTACTTAAATATGTAGTTTATATTTTGATTTATTATGATCTTTGGACCTAACTTATCTATGGTAGGCCTATAGCTCATGAGGACTCTAGCACTTGATATAGGAAATGATCTAAGTATGGGTAAGACCATACACCTCATAATGATACCTATGTCTAATAATAAACCTAAGCATAAGTACCTCAAATAGGTACCCCAATGGCCCCTTCAAGTGCCTAAATGTCATTAAGCCAAGGTTACCAAAGTCTTGCACTCATAAAGATATATACCTATTACATATCCACTTACACCTAATAGATAGATAGATAATTTTCCCCACCCTAGAATGGCTTGTGCTTATGAATGCACCACCACTATTACACTAACCAAAATACCCAAAGGATATATTTATTCCATGACATAACTATCTCAACATAGACCTCGATCCCTTATTCATTGTACTTTGAGTGAGTACATAAGGCTTGCACCTTATGTGAAGTGATGCCAACACAATCAAGTGTCAAATATTGATCACTATAAGATTATTCAAGGCCTTCACCATTTTGGAAAAAGTCTAAATCCGATTTGAACAAATAGATAAGTACCTAATAAGCTCCATGGCTAAAGACACCTACTTTTTCTACAATAATAAGCAAGTTGACCAGTGTGTTTCCATGTGATGTGCAGGATGACTTGGCCCTTAATACTTGGCAAGCTGAATTTTAAAGGCTTAGATATTGAGATAGAAGAGTCATCAAGATATGAAACTTGTAAATAATAATATTGGCATTATTATATTGATTTTACATGGTCTGATGGTCATGAAAATATTTTTGAGAATATTTATGAATTGCACAAATGAACTAGTTTAGTCTAGTTCGTCATGATGTCCTGATGATGATCTAGCTTCACAAATATTGTTACTAAACTTTTGCATCTCTAAATAATTTTCTAATGCCTATGTGAACTTATCCCTGATCTTGAATTTCATTGATCACTATGCATACCTATTTGGATGTCATAAAAATCTTCCACTTACATCTATGACCCTAAATGACCCCTAAGATACTAAAAGACACAAGGACTAACCTAGACTATGACCAAAGCTAGAATGGCATATGAAATGACACCAAATGAATTATAATATAACCTATGACATTATATAATACCCTATAAAAGATTATGACTATAGGGGGTTGGCCCATTTTTACTTGAAGTGAAAATAGTCAATAGGTATCAAGAGACTAATTATAGGGATGGTTTCTTTGTGGACAAGTGTTTCTAAAACTAATGTTTTATGTTGGTAGTTGTTGCATACTCATAGACAAACATAGGTAAGAAATATAGGAAGAAATGGTATAGAAAACTTAAGGATGTCAACAAAATGTTTCTCCTTTTATAATAATTGTTACACACCCTTAATTATGAGATTACAACTCGGACTAGAAAGGTATCTAGGGTCATTATGGATCACACCACTTAGAAAATTAAAATAGTCAACTAATTACTTGAAATTAATAATACTTGCTAACAATTTAATATTTGTTTCACATCTAAAATCAATATATATATCAATGATAACACAAATAATTCTTCATAGATAATGTACACTTGAAATTAAAGAATTAAAATAACAAAATGAAATAAAACCTTAATTACATAGCAATGGAATGAAAAGACATCTACATAATTGCATGATAATAAAAAATGACTTCTTGTATTGATAAATTTATTACCCTTTGAAATGAGGGATTTACATGTATTTATAGACTTGTGGAGGGGTCTCCTCATCCTCAAAGTTCATGCAAAACTCAAAGTTACATCTTGTAATTAGAACCTCATTTCCAATTTTACATTAAAAATTAAATGTAGATTATAGATAATTACAATTATGTCAAAAATAATTATGTTTTCATGATGTCATATAACATTCCCATGTTTATAAATTTCCTAAGCTAACTATTACATTCATAGTCCAAGTATGAGTAAATTATAGTTACATTGAGTAATCTTATATGCAAGATTACATACAAAGTTAGCCTTCAATAACTAAGGCTTATTTACATATAGTGATGTGTGGTTATACTTTCCATGGGAAGCACTGAAGTGGTTGATGGCAATGAGATGGTAGCTATATTTGAGTTGGTACCTGAAGCCTTATCCTTTTTATTGGCCTCCAATTCCTAATAATACTTAAATATGACATTATTCTAATGTCTTATGATGTCCATGTTCAAAAGTGGGGGATTATGTACCCTACTTGTCTACTCCTGAAGTTGATCTGAAGGATATCCAATTTTTTGACCTTATTTCTTAGAAAATTTAATTTAGCCTTAATGTTTTATAATGATAATCCTTTAATATTCTATTTGAAGTTGAATGAGGCTTGTTGTCAAAGTTGATCAAAACCAGACCTACTTATTATTTTCCCTAGAGAATCTATAGCTTGTGAGAGACTGAACTCATCCATAATTTGCCAAATAAGGTTTTCATGTTCTAAATATTTGAGCATTATTGCTTATGTATCTATTACCCATTCCCTCACTTCTTTTGTTCAAATGACAACCAAGTTGAGGGCATTGTATGCCTATAATGGTGTCATTAAATTCAATTGGATGTATTCCTTATTTATTATGTATAAAACAAAAAAAATTGATTTACTCTCATATTCCTTTAAAGAATTAAATAATTTTGTTGATTCAATGATTTGAGGGGCTAATTCAGCCCTCATTAAAACAATGGAATCCAAAATGTTGTATAGACTCAA
Organism: Torreya grandis; assembly: GCA_037957365.1. Classification (NCBI taxonomy): domain Eukaryota; kingdom Viridiplantae; phylum Streptophyta; class Pinopsida; order Cupressales; family Taxaceae; genus Torreya; species Torreya grandis. The sequence continues at coordinate 1,631,324 of JARHVA010003548.1, read as the reverse complement.
AACTTTAATTTATACATATTTTATAATTTACATGGGAACATGAATAGTTTGATGATGTTCCTTAACATGCTCTAATTCTTGTTTGAGCTCTCTTCTTTCTTGTTTTTCCCCTTCATGGAGATCAAGCAAGGCATCTTTTTATGTTTCAAAAAAGGATCTAAAATACTCATTAGAAGGAGAGTATGTTAGTCTCATATTATTTCTCTTTGAAAGAGATAAAACATCTTGTCTTTATTCTAGAATCATGCCCCTTCTAGCATCATTTCAATCTTTCCCCTTTTAACTCTTTGGAGACTCCCTATGGATTTGTAAAAAAATGAGCTTACTATGGGTAGTTTAGTGATAGTGAGATTTGGACTTTGAGAGGCTTGACATTATAAATCTATTTCCCAATATGGGATTACTAGTTGATGTGAGTTAGTTGGTTGAGTTCCCTAGGATGTAATCTCAACCCAAAAGTCACTTAAAGATTATTTCAAGGCCTATACATGTAATAGTTTTGGAAGAGTCAAACCCACCATATTGGGGTAAAGGATGGATTTTATATGTTGATGTATGTTTTATATACACCTTAGATAGTTTTAAATAAGGTAACTTATAACATTTTATGATATTTATAGAAATAGGTTCTACTCTAGGGCATGATTTGTAGGTATGTGGTTAGAATAATTAGGTGGTGAAATAGCAGGTTAAGACTAGGGGTTGTTCAACCAAGTTTGTGGGCAGATGTGTGGGTTCTAAATAAAAATGAAAAATCACTAGGTGAGTTGGATGGGTGAAATACTAATCTATAGTGGGTATATCTCAAAGAAACACCAAAAATATGGAAGGTTAAGGAAAAAATAAGGATTATATGTCTTTGAACATGAATTTATCAGTCTATCTCTTTGGTGGACAAATATATCAAGAACTAATGTTTTTTATTTTCAAATTTTGCACACTCATGAATAAACATGGATAGGAGTCTAGTTATTCATATATAGGGTGTTTGATGGTCTCAATTAATTTTTTCTCCTTCTAAGGTTGTTGTTTCATACCTTTATGTAAGAGATTACATCTTGGACCAAGAATTTATCTAGGGAAGCTATTACTCACACCTAGAATACTATATCAAATGGTACACTTATACACACTTTAGATTATTGATTTAACTTATACTAATTGTATAAATAAAAGAAAGATATCTATATTCAAAATATATTACATATATAAGACTAAAATTCATTAACATAATAGTCAAAATAATCCATAGCATTGGCAGATATAAGAATTATTAAATCAATTCAAATAAAGAAACTTCAAATTCATTAACATATAAAGGGAAGAAGAAAGAACAAACATATTTACATGATAATAAATTCCTTGATTTCTTCTTGTATTTTCATTCAAAACTTTGACCCTTTTAAAAGATGGTTCTACATGTATATATAGATCTTGATCTTGGGGAAGGGGTCACCTTATCCTCCAAGATTATCATTTACATCTAAAAAGACAATACAATAAGTCTTGGTTACATATCATTTTCTTATAGATATCACAATCATGCAATCATGTGTATTCTACCCAAAAATTCAATTAATTACTATATATATATATATATATATATATATATATATATATATATATATATATATATATATATATATATATATATATATATGCAACTAAGACTTAATAATTTGGTTATGACTGTTACATAAAAAATGTACAAAATTAGCCTTTATCTAAATTGTCTCCTTCTTGACTTGACTCAAAGCTGACATGGGAACTACATTAGTACTCATAGATGACACCATGATAATGTTTAAATTTTGGTCATTGATTTCAAGGTTGATGTAATTGATTTCAAGGTACATCTAGTGAAGGTGTATGGTGAGTGGTCATTGAGATTCTTGTGAAGGTATGATGATAAGTAGGTCTATAAAAGTGTTGTTGAGAGAAATGTTAGCTGGTAGTGGTAAAGGTCAGTTGGAAATGAGTTGTGTCAAGGTAAAATATTGTTATTATCATTAATGTTGTGATCATGGAAGGTATAGATCATGGAAAGGAGATCCATGTAAAGGAATCATAGTGAAATGAATTAACAAAGGTGACAAATCCTAGTTGACATTATGTGTTGAGAAAAAATACATTAAGAAGAGTGTGGTCAAGAGAGAATTTGAAGGTAAGAGATAATTTTAAGGAAAATAATGTGTTGATGTTGCATGAAAATCAAGGTTTATGTCAAAAATGATGTTAAAGTTGTTCAGACGCATGGAAGAGATATGTTAAGTCATATGATGCTTGGTCATGTGGTTTTAAGTTTGTATGAGGCTATGGAAGATTGTTATCATAAAAAATATAATGGTGCATTGATATGAGTTAGGTGTAATGTCTTATATATTCTTCGTTGATGTTTTTTTAAGGTCATTACATGGAAAGAACAGGTCAAGGCATCAAGTGCTTAAGTTGCCTAAGCCTAGTCATGTTATGAAGAGGCCTTGTGACAAGATATGACCATGGTGGGTTAGTGAGATGAGTTCACATAGGCATGAATAGTTATTAATGTTGTTTGAGAATTTATATGAGGCATTAGAACACTCATGAAAGTTTTAGGGTGAGCATCTAAAACTCTCTTAAACCATGCCTGGCTGAATAAGGTATCATGATATGTATTTAAGACATGTGAAGGATGTTTGCAAATGTTTAAGAATGATATAGGTTTCTTAAGTATGTGATTAAGGTGGAGAGTTCATGGACAGAGGCATGAAGGTTAGTTTTAAGGCCTAATGTGGTTTACATGTCAAGGTCTAGAGAGAAAAGAGAGAAAATGTGGCATAATGAAGTGCCATGATCATATTTCAAGGTGTTTGAGCTAATGTAATAATGTTTAGATGTGATATATGTTTTTTAAAGTTTTTCATGCATTTCAAGGTGATATTTTGAAATAAAAGGCATGAAAAGTTGTTTTGAGGTCTCTCGAGTGCTTAGAAAGAAGGGTTCTCAACTTGAGAAGGATTTTATTGTTTTAATTAACTTTTCAAACCTTTTCATGGGAACCTAATATATTCATGGTATATTAATAAGGATTATAACTCAAAATTTTAGGAATTATTTTTTGGATTTAGGGGTTATGCTTTATGAATGATTGTTAAGAGTGGAAATAGGTTTAAACTCTCTTAGAACCTTAATAAGGGCCTAATGTTTAAGATGTTGATCAAAAGTTCCCAAAATGGTTTCGTATCCTTAGTTAAGATATTTTATCTTATAGTTGACTCTCCCAAGTTCCTTTAAGTGGTATTGTCTAGAGAGAGGAGATATAAAATGTAAAGTTATAGGTTTGTTTCTAAAAAGTTACTATAAAAGTCAAAAGTTGCATTAGACATAGTAAAAAATGGATGGAATAAGAATTTAGAGACTCTTTATCATTTCCATAAATGTTTTTGGACATTTTATATCCCTCAAGTGTGTCAAACTAGTCATCCAAGCTAGCTAGTCGCTAACAAGCCTAATGGTGCAAATAGTGAGAAACCCAAGCAATAGTGAGAAGATGAAATGGAATGTGCTATCATGATAGAATGTTAAAACCATGTGCATGGAGATGTTTATATATTATATTATGTCTGATTAATTATTGGTATAGATATTTAAATTTAGGTATAGTGGTGAAAATGATGAATCTAAAATGGCTTATCTGACTCAGTAAGGTTTGTTTATAGTGAGATCAAAAAATTAGTCTATAAGAGAAATAGTTACCACTAGACCATATGATGTTTATATTTGAATATGGTATATAGATACCATAAGATAAATTTCATTCATTTTAATTTTTTAAAGTGTCTATACATGTGTTTTAGGTCTGAGTCACCATGACTGGTCTTTAAAGAAAATTGTTAGTTCTTATTGAGCAAGTTGTAGTGATGAGTTTGAGGCTCTATGGCCTGAGTTGAAGTATATAATGCATATGGTGATATTTTTTAGGTCATGAAGGTTATATATAATTAATTTATTTTCATTTTTGTGTGGATAAATGATGTGTTATCTTCATTTTTTCAAGACAGACTTTCCTATGTGTTCAAAGTTTTAATGTGAATAATGTTAATGGAGTGTCTCAAGTGGTGGTTAGACCTAAAAGGTGTCATGGTTCTTAAATGGTGTTGGATAAAGATTATTTAAATTTTGTGTTAATATTTTGTTCCATTTATATAGGTTTAGAGTATTCTAAGGGGTCATAAGATAACGTGTCCTAAAGAAGGCCTAATGGAATTAGGTCTCCATGAGACCTAAAGAAGAATTTGATATATTTGAGTTATGGCTGACCTAATGTAATTTTTTATTCTTAATTATAAAATTTAATAATTCCCATTTCATGGATAATCTAAGTTTATAAGTTTGTGTGTCTAACCAAGAGGTGTATGAGCAAGAGGCTTGTATATATACAAGGCAATTTTAGGCTAATTTTAGAGGAAGTAGAGGGTATGCAAATGATATAACACATTCTTGAGTAGAAAGAGGTATTATAGACCATCATAAGAGATTATAACATATGTAATTAATATTTGATATTGTGTCTACATATGAAGATCAAGTTCATATGACCTAATCAGTCTTGAAGAGACCTAGTTGAATAAAGAAGCCTAGAAGGTAATTTGAGAGGGATAAGAATATGAAGAGCTAAAGGTGGTCATCATTTATTGTGTGAGAAACATAGTGTCCTAAAGGTGATCAAAGAAATTGGGTAGTTGAATTGGTTATGAGTCATCTAAGGGGTTGGTGCCTCTTTGAAATTGGGTACTTGCTAAAGGCTAATCAAGTGGGTGATTGGATAATTAGGGTTAGTGTTTCATATGAAGTTGGTGCTTCAATAAATTTGGTTTTTGTATTATAGAACTATAGTTAAATTTTATATATCAATGGGTTTTCTTCCCCTTGAGGTTTTCCCACATGTATGATGTGTGCATAAAATCATAAATACATCATGTTGATAAATCAATCCTAACTCAGACAAGAAACATCATACCATACACTTTTGATTGGGGACATATTTTTTAAGCAAGAATATGACCAATATTAGGATCTACTAGACATTATTATAAGATCTCTTACCACAATAAATCATCCTAGGGAGGGTTCCAAAGATTCTAGTCAAACACAATCACACATTAACCCTAAGGGAGTCTTATGTTTTTGTATTTTACTAAACTAACAACAAGTAAATTAAATCTAAGACAGTGCTCATGAAAGCTTGTGGCATAATATGAGGGGTTAGAAATAATAAAAGTAAACATGAATAGAAGAAATATACTTATGTCAATGTTTTTTATGAGGGGTGTAAGAGGTATTTAAAATGTTTTTTATGCTTAGAATGCTTGTGTGCATAAGTAGAATTTATCTGGTTATCCATAGTTTTCATCTAGACACTTTGGGTCTAGTGGTAAAAAAATTGAGTAGGTAGTTTGATAATGTCACCATTACCATGTGGGAATGACTCAAGAGGAAATGGTCATATGAGTTTGTTTAATTTTGTGCCTAGTTCTTATGTGCCAAATTTTAGGTCATGCGATGTAGTGCATTAAAAGATATTCAAGTACAAAGTTGGGCTCCCAGGGATTTTGATAGTGTTTTCCCACACTTAGCCAAATTTGCATGAGGCAAGAAAGATCAAAGTAGGCATTTTGATGGTATCTTATCTTGCACATGTGGAAATTTCAAGAGAAGGTGATCATATGGGTTTGTTTAGTTTTATACCTAGTTTATTTATGCTAAATTTTAGATCATGTAATAAATCACATCAAAAGATATGCATATGGAAAGTTAGGCTCCCAAGGAATTTGACTATGTTTTTTCATAGCCAAATTTGCATGTGACGAGAAAAGTTGAGTAGGCATTTTGATGATGTTATATATTGCACATGTGAATGTTTTAATAAAAACTAATCATATGGGTTTGTTCAATTTTTATTTTAGTTTATTTTCACTAAAATTTAGATCATGTGATGAAGTGTGTCAAAAGATATGCTTATTCGAAGTTTGCCTCCTAAGTAGGTTTTGACATAATTGGCTCTATGATAAGATTTTGAGAAGGCATTTTAATGGCATTATATCTCACATGCATGAAGTTTTTAGGATCATTTCAATACATGGTTGGTTTCATATTTGAAAGGGGAACATATAGTGTAATTTATGGGACATGATATTGATTTTATAAAAATATATATATGTCCAAAGTTAACCTTCTAGTCATATTGAAAGGGTACCTATACTTAGTCAATTTTGAAAGAGGTAAAGCTAAAGCAAGATCGATATTGCGCATTGTTCCAAGAATTTAGGAAGCAAAGATATGACGATAGGTTCATGATGTTTAATGAATAAAAAAAGGTAAAGGATAAAGATCCAATAGCAAGTGGGTATTTGTACAAATTTATTGAATGGTGAGTGTTGATAGTTAAATCCTTGATTGATTCATAAAAATTGATGGTGTGTATTGCATCAACATTGTAAGGGTGCATGAGATGAGTTCAAAGTGATTGAGGTTTAACATTTGATAATTGGAACCTATGCATTAAAGTTCATACAAGATCAATGGTGTCTAATTTATCTAATAAGTGAGGAAATGAGATTTGAGCAAAGTGGTTGAAGTTTAACTGTGACCGTTGTCATTTAAATATTCAAATTTAACAAGGGAAAAACTAGTGTCTGGTCTGTGGGCCATATCTTTTGATCTAGATGAAATTTACTAATGTTGTAAAAGGAAAAGTGGTAGAAGACTCCAAGGAGAATTTAAAAATATTTATTTAAATATATAAAAATGTTTATAGTCAAAGATATTAAGGTTCAAAGTTGACTATGTTTTTGACTATGTTCTACATGTAACCTAAGAAGGATGTTTGAGCTTGTGTAAATTTTGTTTCAATGTTTCATGTTGAATTAGATTTTAGGTAGTGTTTTAGACTCGATGAGGATTATATATATGGTATTTTGAGGTTTGGAAATCTGATATTTTATATGAATAAAGGTTAAGAAGTTGATAGTGTGTTTTTTCATAATCTTCCTATGGACCAGGTTAGTGTTTAAGTTGTTTGAGCATACATAGAGGTAAGTGAATATTACTATAATCATTTGAGGATGTAAAAAGGGACATAAGGAGTGGAATAATTTAATTGAAAGTGTTGTGTTTTTTTTTTTGATTTATGGAGTGTTAAATGGGTAAATAGGTCTCCATGAGACCTATAAGAGCTACAACAGCCTTATTAAAAGGTGTAGCTACATAAGGGTGACCCATAGATGTTATGGCTGACCTATGAAGATTGTATTGAACTATGTATTCATACGATAGATTTATTAAGGGATAAGACATGCCTAATGGTTGACCAATATGTTGATAATCATGAATGCTTTATATATAGTGAAACCAAATGTGATGGTTTGTAGACTCATAAGACTTGAATGAGGGAATACAAATGTGGAGCCAATTAAAGGAGATAATATTTAAAAGAAAAGGTATAGGTTAGTGAGGACTAGGAAAGAGTCAAGAGGATTAGACATGATAGTTTGACCAAGGTGTTGAAGGTGATCACATAGGCCATTGGACCTAATAAGCCTAGAAGAGGTATAATGGGTGGGTATGATCAAGAGGTTATTTAGGAGAGAGTTGAGAGAGGATTGTGTGTCTAAATTGAGAAGTGAAAAAGGGGTAGATCTCCCTATGGATTAATTGATGAGTATATTAGTTTGAGTTCTATTTTTATAATGTATTCATCATAATTATGTTGGCAAAATAGTGCTCTTCTTATTTGCATATGAGTGAAGGTGAAGAATGATAATCGTAGGTCTAACATCAGGTGTTGAAGACATCAGTGCAAAGGTGGATGTGTTCATAGGTGTTATTCTAGGTGCTCAACATATAAGGGGGTTGTTTCTTCCTTGCAAGGTAAAAATAGCTAGAAGTCTAGTTGTTATGGGTGCTTAGTTAGACAGGTGTAGTAGATCCTTATGGGATTGCAGTCTCACTAAAATTAGGAATGGTAATTCCTTGATCATTTATAGATGGTATAAATTGGATCTTTTTAATATATAATAGTAGTCCAATTATAGGTTCTAGTGGGTTTTATTCCCCAAAAGGGTTTCAAATGTATGTCATGTGTTATGTGTTTGATCTTGCATTATCTTTATTATAAATTATTATGAATGATGTGTATGCCTCATAAATGTATGTATTAACTAATTAAGAGTTTGAAAGGATTGAAACTAAAGTTGAAATATCTAGGCTCATTAATTCACCCCCTCTCAAGGATTATACCTCTAAAAACCCTAATCTTTCTACTTAATTAGAATAGTGGATAAGAAAATATGAAATAGATCTTACTTCTCTTCTCTAAATAATGGAAAAATTAACTTGTATATATAGGCAGATTTGACCCTAAACCCTTCCAAAAATCCTAACTCACAGGGTTGACCCAGTTGACCTAACATAATTTTAGACAATAATTTACTAGGTCATGAGCTAGGTCGACCAAGAGCCAAACTATTTCCTAAGTGAAAATACACCCAAAAATATATAGGATTGACCCAGTCGATCTAGTAGAATTAACCGACAAAAGGGGATTAAGGTGAGGAATAAGAGGATAAACTATGGGAAATGATTGAGGAGGGTAAAATAGATAAGAACAATCTTAAGGATAAAGAATATAGGAGACAAGTGTGTAGATAACAAGTGTAAAAAGGGACAATAAGCTTGTAAAGCACAAATGGTGTACCCACCCCTTTCCTGGTGCACCCCTTAAAGCATGAACTCAAAGAGATTGAGACTTGATGGGTTATTAAAAGATATAAAGTGTTAGTAATTGATAAAATTTTGACAAAATTATGTGTATACATATACCCCATTCAAATCTCAACATATGTCATGTGAGTGCAACACGAGATGGTGCTTTGGGAATATAACAGATGACACATAACACTAATGCTAAGTAATGTATAGTAAGTATAAAATAAGATAAATCTAAGGATAGAGTTAAAAAACACATACCTTTACTTACCTTAGTGTTGTAGATAAAGAAGTAGACTACAATAAAATTGAAGGCATCTAAATGTGAAGAATATTTGGCAAACCTATAGAAATTAGTGCAAAAAATAGCCAAAAAATAAATTAAAAATTAGAAGATAGAAATATAATAGTGGAAAATATTATTTACGTCATCATGATTATAGAACATTTTATGGTTTGAAAAATGGATTAATAGAAACAAAGATATAGGCAAAATAAGGAATTTGACAAAAGATATTTGAAAGAATAAGATTTTTGAAAAGTAAGTCTAAATAAGGTCAAAGGGAAGTCATTTGTTATTTTTGACTTGTGAAGGAGAGAAAAAGAGCTCTTAGAGACTAAATGAGCTAGGATGATGAGGAGACAACAAGCTAGATGAGAGGGACCCCTAACGGTGGGAGAATATACACTATAAGTAGGCAACTAAGAATCTCAAGTTAGTTTTTGAATATTTTAATGTTTGTAAGTTTATTTAATAAAATTGTAATTTAAATCATTTTTAGACATTAGAATGAACCCAAAATAGATGCTAAGGGTAGGAAAAACCATTTAGGGAAATGGGTTTGAAGGATTTGGAAAAATAATTGAAGGCATTTATTTTGTAAAATGTAAGGGGTCGAAAGGTAAAAACAACTAGTCCACCCAATCGACCTAGTAGGCTAAAAATTGGTAAAATCCACACTACTAACCTAGTAGGTATGTGCCAACCTAGTGTGTTTTATAGATTACTAACTTAGTACATTATTTCCAACCTAATAGAAAAATCAACTATGACATCGTAGTACTAAGAGGGGAAAAATAGAGGGTTGACATAGTTTGGTAAGTCAACTTAATCAAAATAAGGAAATTTTGGTCAAACTAGTGTTTGACCAAGGGACTGAATAGTACAAAAATGTGTGCAATAGGCTGAAAGAGTGATAGAAGGGTCTAGAATGACTGAGTGAGGGATAAAAGTGTCAAGAAGGATAATAATAGGTCAAATTGATGAAAAATGAATAAATTAAATCAAATTAGGCTTATTTTTTATTAAAATTTTAAAAGAATGTATAGTGACTATACATGACATGAAGGATCTGATAAATCTTTTATTATTTTATGGTTTTAGGGATGACCCATATTTTTTAAATTAGTGGATGCATCATGGCTCTTAGACTTATTGGAGTAATTTTCTATAAAAGATAGAGCTAGATTGATCTCATTAGGCCTAGGAGGCATATTAGACATGTGTAGGATATAACTTAGTTCAAATTTGTTAGTCATATTCTTGGGAGCCTAAGAAAGATTAACTAATAACTTCAAGTGGAAGGTAGAGAGGGATACCATAGATGTGGGTATCACCTTAGAGGATGTGCATGCCATCCTAAGATTACCCATAATGGGTATATTCATGGTCATGAGGGTACCAAATAATGATGAGGAGAGAAGAGCCCTAATTATATGGGTGACAAGCTTAGAGATGATATGCCTTGCATTGAGAGTGAGCATGTTTGATGTATATACCTCATAGATTCTAGATATCTAAAAGGATGTGATAGGACTTGTGATATCATGGGTGTTGTGGCATAAGTCATATGGAAAGGTACCACTATTTATGATATCCTTGAGCTAGATGATATTAGAGTAGAGGGTGTTATATGACTTGGGATCTATCATCTGGGTATAACTCATACATAACATGTATGAAGTTTTTATAGAGGGTAGAATTTAGTGGGTCTAATTATATTATTTATGGCATGGATATATGAGAGGTTCCCCATGTATTGGCCGATTAGGTTTCCCTATGTAATTAGTTATGGGTTACCTCCAGTTTAGAGATGGAAATAGGACCAGGTAGTGCAAGCCATACCCCATGTGCTATTGATGTAGATTGTGATATAAGAATATATTATATGGTATTTATATGGGCACATCACTATGATATCACCTAGTTGGGAGATAGTGGTACCAGCTTTGGCATGGATAGAGGTGATATGGCACTATACCTAGTGGATAAAGCCGTATCTAGTGGCATGTGTACTAGGGTATATAGGATTGCCACACCCAGTGGTGCCAATAGTGGTGACCACATTTTTGTCTCAACATGTGAGAGAGCCATGTAGGAGAGGAAGACTAGGGTCACTAGTTGCTAGGTTATCATTTAGACCATGATATGATAGATCATAGATAGGTCAAACATGATGGGTAACACAGTAGGAGGATATAGATGCAAAGGTAAGAGTACTAGAGGTACCATCACCATCTCTATAGAAGGAGAAGTGACCACTATGGATATGGCATCGATGGAGGTAATAGGGAGCAAAGATAGTAAACATCTTAGATGACCCATTAGATGAGCTAGAATAGAGTTGGATGATAAAGAGACCACTCAGGCATAGCTTGAAATGAACATGAGTGGAAAATCTAGGGTTTGTTTTTAGGTAGTGACATACATATGAGGTTCATAGAGGATGCACTGATGGGGAGACCATGATCGATGGGTGTATATATGGTGAGATAGTGGTAGGTGACACACATGGCTAAGTAATAAAATATGGTTGAATTTATGCTTAATTTATTTGATATAGATTAAAGATAGATAGATTTTGAGATATATCAATGACCTAATATATATCTAGTTTATTTTTTGTAGGTTTTTCATAAGAGGAAGAGACCAGATGGGGGTCCCTAGTGAGGTGAGAACTACATGATATCCTAAATGAGACACTGACATTGTATGAACTTGTTACATTGGAGGATCTTAGGGTATTATCTACCCAATCTCAAGTGAGTTGGTTTAGATTAGCTAGAGAGGCTATAAGGTGGTTACAAGCACATAGAGAGGGGAGGTAGACACTAGTATGGGTGGGTGTAGGAGAGGCATGGGCATGGTAGACCTTGGATAAGGAGAAAATTTTGCATCTATCTATCATGACACATATGGGATAGGTACAAACCCAGGAGAGAGCAACACATATACTCATACACCTCTCCATACTTAGGCATACACTTAGGTAGTACCTTTAGGGGAGGTATGGATTCATGTTGTGGAAGAAATAGATACACTTGTGAGTAGGCTTAGTAGAAGTACTCATAGGAAGAAGTTTAACATGAAAATAATAATATTGGGAAGGCTCATCAACCCATTTTGTGGGTAATAAAGCCATCTAAGGTAAAGGGAGAAAACCATCACCAAGATAAGGTGATGGTGTTGAAATAATGGGATGAGGCTCAATAAAAGGAGTAATGGGATCAGAAGTAGGGAGACACTCAACTAAAATGGGATCAAGAACAAGCTCAACTATAGCAAGCTCTACTAATGGAGGGGTATGGTTTATAAAATTCCAAAGAAGGGTCACACTCATCTTAAGGATAAGTAGGATATAATGGTTAGGGTACATAGAAAAGCTATAAAGTCTAGTCATAAAATGATCCATGAGCATACTTCTACGAGGTTGATCAAAAATTAGAGGTGTCAGCACCATCTCTACCCTGTAATAGAGAAAAAATACTAAAATTAAGAACTTTAAATTATGGAGTATTGGAAGATTCAAAAAAATACTAAAGCAAAGAAGACTAATAATGGATAATCTTAGCATCATGGGCCTAAACAAGACCACCTAATAATAGATCGTCTAAGGAATAACCATTATTGTATTTTGGTGTGTGAAGATCAATGATGATGAATTTATCATAGAATAAAGTGTGATGAATAGAATATCGAGTCGTAGTCAAGACAATAGGCATATCATCACAAGGAGGTTTATGAGAATGAGGCTACAAAAGAAGTAAGAAGTTGAGAGATGAGATGAGGTAAGAGATCAAAAGTTTTAATATTTAGGTAAATCTCATTAGGCTCATCATCATCAAAATATAAGAGGTTATGAGGAATATTCCCAATAATTTTGGGATTACTATTGTAAGCTTGATTGGAATCAATTTAAAGGTTGAATCATTGACACTCAAAGAATGAAACACTAGGCAAAGGTTCAAGAGTAGGAATCTTGAAGACACCATGGTCTCAAAATCATTTAAAATTTCAAGGGTTAATGTCACCCTAAATCCTATATATGGCTCCACTGAGAGGGAATTTAATGGATTGGGAGGTGGAAGAAGCAACAATTATCATATGGTGAGTCCACGGCCTACCAAGCAAGATGTTATAAGATAGAGGAAAGTTAAATATCATCACCTTCACATGAATGGTGATAGGTGGGATGGTAATAGGAAAACATACATAACCTAAAAGAGGAATTTTCCTTTGATCATAGCCTTGACATGTACTACAAGCATACTTGAGATTGCATTCAAAATATATAAAGGTTTTGATAAAATCAAGAGAGGCAAAACAAGCACTGGAACCCTCATCAATCAAGGCATGCTTGACTTCGATATCGCTAATTTAGAAACTAATGAATGGAGGAGGATCATCCACACAAAACATAATATCATTTAGAATCATAGAAGAAAAAGGAAATTTTAAGGAAAGATAAGTGTCCATAGTTTCATCAGCATGGATGGACATCTCTTCACATTATTATAATATGTTATCTTTAGATCTAGATAAGTTTACTTCACATCCTACTTGAGGAGGATGAGGGATGTTCATTTTGAAAAAGAGTTGCATAAGATAGTTTCAATGATGTAGAAAGGTACTCATAAGCTCAAGAATGAAATTTTGGATGGGAGATTAGTGATTTCCATGATGGGATCTCACTCATCATAACCCATAATAAAGTTGTTATAAATAAGTTCATAGTAATGAATGAGGTCCTCATAAAGAGGAGCTAAAGTGCATTGGATTTTTTATTGAGAAGAGGGATAAGTTTTAGAACAAGGTTGTAAACTATGTTGCAAAGATGAAGCAATTAGTTCATGTTGGTTTTGAGAATTATTATAAGTATTGATATAATCTTGATTATCATTAGTGTCAGGTAAAGAAGATGGAGGGATGCTGGAAATAGAATAGGAAGTGTTATCTATAGGAGGAGTTGGAATTGGTTCATTAAAGGTTATAAGGTTATCTTTCCATAAATCATTTAAGTGAGTTGGAGAAGAATCCTAGATAACATGAAATGTCCAAAAAAATTGGAGGGGTGTAAATAGGTTGAGGGTCAATGAAAGAAATCGCCCTTTGTATATTAGTAATATTAACCACATTATATTCAATATTTGGGTCAAAAATACTTTCTACATTGTTGGTAGAAGGGGTGAGCTTGTATTGGCTACCTTGCTTAGGTTGGTGATTAGGAAGAGGGTCTTTCTAGATAGCTAAATAAGCATTAGCTTGATTCAAGGCTTGAGATTTAGTATTAGTTTCATGAGCCTTAAAAGTAATGGTATAGGCTTATTGATGATTTTAAATTATTAAATCATGATCAAAATTAGGACCAAGAAGAAAATCCATAGCTAAATTATGAAGCTTCTTACAGGTCTCCTGAGAATGAGCCCAACTAGCTTGAAACCAATAAAGCTTGTTAGGATCATACCAAGATTTCATATGATGAGTGGGATCAAGTTATCATGGTCGAGGCCTAGGTAGACATTTTAGTAATTCATTTGAGGATAAAGGTTTGTGAACATTGATGTTATTAGATGAATATAAATGAGGATTGGTGTATTGTTGAGAAGATGGAGTTGGTTCCAAAGTTTGGTTAGGAACAACAACTTGAATAATGTGAATGGTGTCATAAGAGTCTATGACACCATCATTGATAGCATTAAAAAATTTATTCTTAAGTAATATATGAGGACCCATAGAAGGTTGGGATAGATTGAATTTATGCATAAGGAAATCTTGACATTTGTCTTGGTTAATAACCTCTTCCAAAGTACGTAGAGAGAAAGTACAGACATGACATTGTAACTTGGAAAAAAGAGTATTGGTAAAGAGATGGAAAATATTATTATTAGGCATATTGTGTTCACTTTTGTTGGATAATGTTTTCCACATTTTAAAAAAATCTTGGGTAGTTTTATTTTCAAGTTGTTTACAATTTATAAAGTGGGCCAAAGTCTTCTCGAGAAGATCACTAGTTTGGAACTCTTGAATTAGAGCATTTATTAAATATTCCAAACTAGTAATAGAATGAGTTTTAAGTTGGTTTTACTAATATAAATCATCACCCATGAAGGTTTTGGATAAGATCTTGGTAGTGGAAAAGGTGTTCAATTTGACCCAATCCTTATAAATATTTCTAAATGTTTTTAGATGAAGGGTAGGATCAGTTGATGCATTATAAGAAATGGTAGGGGTGATACCTCATATATCAATATTAACAATTTGAGTGGTAAGAGGCTCATTTTGAAGATGCATAATGGTTTTGTTGACCAAAGGAGGTTGAGGGATGATATTTCCTTGGGAATATCAAAGAAGAGGTGGTGGAATATCTTGATTATACATACCCCAAACCATTAGTTGAGGATTATTTTGAAGATAGAGAAGGTGATTTTGCATTCTCATCATTTAGTTAGTATTATGAGCTTGAAAAACATTCATTTGATTTATTGTTTGTAATAATATTTGGTGGGTTTGATTAGATTTATTAATATTATTTAAAGCATTAGAGTTGGTATTAGTGGCTTGGGTACCATTATGGGTGTTGTTAGGCACTTGAGAGGAATTGTGAGAATGTGAGGCATTAGTGGAAAAATTTACTTATATGGAAAAAGATGAACTAGTGAAGGGATGAAAAGAGGAATCATAAGAATCATGATTACCTTAGATATAGAATGATTCACTAGTGGAAGGATTAATAATAGTGGGTCTTAGGAGAGGCCCACTAGATGTATAACCTACCAAGTTAGTGTAGATACTAGGAATGGAGGTAGAAGAAGTTAAAGAAGAAGAGGTCATGATATGATAAGTTGTCATAATTGAGGGAAGGGGCTGAGAATCAAAGAAATTAATACCTTTAAACCTATTTTAGATTATGGGAGGAGGTGAATGAGCCTCTTTAGATTGACCACTAATCATGAGGTGGTAAATGGTAGAAGGATCCTTTCCTCAATGTTGAGTAAATTTAGGGATAAATAAGAGCATTTTAGGGTATACTCTAATTTGATTTTATATGCAAGGGAGAAGAGAGGATTATGCTATGAAGAGGAATGAGGAGGGGTCCCATAGTTTATTGTGTGAGTGGCTATATGAACATTACTCTCATATAGGAGAGGAAACCTACTTTGCTTATGGGAGACCCTATGAGGGTTGGTAAGAATCATCATGTCTATTTAATTCAACTTAGTGTTTTCTTCAAACAAAAAGATCATGATGAAGGAAAAATACTAAACAAGGTAAGAGAGACGAAAAAAGTAAGGAAATAGGAAGTGATAGAAACAACATAGAGTTGACTAGGCTAACTTAGTATAGAAAACAAGGCCTAAAAACTATACAAAGTTGACTGGGTTGACCTAATACAAAAAACAAAGGCTAAAAAAGTGTATAGGGTCAACTAGGTCAACCTGGAACAAACAAGCAGGGAAAAATAGATAGCCTATAAGAGACTATGTCAAGAAATTATTATGTACCAAAATGAAAATTATTTTGAAATTACTTATGAAAGAAAGAAATTAATTTAAACACACAATCAATTGGATAAATTAGGTTGATCTAATTGAGGCACACAACACAAAAAATTGCACCAATGGTAGCCAATGCAAGTTTTTGCAATACAACATACAATTTAGAAAAGAGAAAGAAATCGACTTTGAAAGTAAAATCTAACTAAGTGGTCAACCTAAATGTTGTTATATTATTATAGTATAATTTTATATGTGATAAGAAGTTGGCTATAAGAAAGGAACTAGAAATAAAATATAAAAATGGTTTTAAGATGTTTATGCTGAATGGGATCTGTATTGGCAATGATACTAGCTTGGTATTGGGGCTTACCCTCTCACTTCACACACCACATTTATAAGTTTGTTGGGTGCTTATACATAATACACCATTAACCATGTGTTTATACATGGCCAAAAAACTAAGTCAGCTTCCTCCTTGGTGATGAAATCCAAGTAGGTAAGCCTTAGGTAGATAATTGTTAAAATGTGTTTTAAGATTTTTTTATTTGGTAGTGTGTGCATAAAAAGATAAAATAGTGAAACTAAATGGTATGTTGAAAACCTCCTAATTAGACTATGTGATATATTCTAAGCATATAAGCAATAAGAAATGAAAGTGTGAGCTAATTAATAGCATATAAGGGTTATTTCCAACTTTGAAACATAATACAACATTGATTCAATTGATAATGTATATAGAGAATATAAAATAGGGTCGATAGTGTCACCTTTATATTGTGGAAGCAAAGGTATAAAAATGAACTACGTCGATAAAGTTGATGTAGTTTTCTAGACAAAATATAGAATACAAAACTATATCGATAAGGTTGACCTAGTTCACTATATAGAGGTAGTTTTAAAGGCTAGAAATTGTGAAAAATAGGACTGTAAGGAAGGAGAGAGAAGGATAGAAAGGAACCTTAGTAGGTTGGAGGATGTAGAGAAGTGAGATTGTTATTAAATAACCTTGATTAATACTTGAAAATTTTGCTATGTCAACTGGGTTGATTTAGCTTTTTAGATCCTATTTTTTCAAAACTTGAAAATGTATAGGGTTGACTGGGTTGAGCTATTATGCTAAATTGGATGCCTAAAAGTGTACAGGGTTAACCAGATTGACCTAGTATGTTGAACTAGATGTCTAAAAGTCTAAAAAATTATACTATATTGAAATAAGTGAAATAAAACTTTCAAGGGTTATATTCTATTTGGGTTCACTAGAATGTATGTAATCATAAATACATCAGGTTTATAAATCAATCCTAACTCGAAGATAGATCATACCATACACTTTTCATTGGGGACAGACTTATTTAAAGGGAACATGACCAATATGAGGATCTACTAGACTTGATTATGGGATCTCTTACTCCAATACACCATGCTAGGTATGGTTCCAAATCCTCCAACCAAACATAATCATGTAATAACCCTAAGGAAGTCATGTTTTTTGATATTTCACTAAACTAATAAAAAGTAAAGTAAATCTGATCTAGTGCTCACCAAAGCTTGTGGCACAATATGAGTGGTTAGAAACAATAAATGTAAATATGCATAGAATATATATAATCATCTTAATATATATGGAATCCTAATGCATGAAAAATAAGTACAAATGCATAGTTATCTACTCTTACAATGGAGGAAAAATGTTAGGAAAACTTACCTTTGAATATGAACTCATCAAGCATGAATCTCTCCCTTGGATAAGGTGTTTTGTAAGAGGTCATTATGGTATGTAAGGATTAAAAAGACAAATCATCTCTAGGCTACATAACCTATCAATTCATCCAAAATACTTCTCCATAAGGCAAGATCTATATCTCTAAAGAAAGTATGAAACCCTAAGCTTTCTCCTCAAGTAGAATGGTGGATAAGAAAATGCACAATAGATCCTACTTATTCTTTATTCTATAAATAATGGTGAAATTAACTTGTATATATAGGTATATTTGAACCTAAACCCTTCCAAAAATCCTAATCAATCTAGGTTGGCTAAGAACCAAACTAGTTCCTAAGTGAAAATGACCCAAAACTATACAAGGTTGACCTAGTTGACCTAGTACAACTGACTAAAAAAAGGGGATTAAGGTGAGGAATAGGAGGATAAAATGTGGGAAATGACTGGAGAGGGTAAAATATAGAATAAAAAGCTTAGGGATAATTTTTTTAGGAGATAAGTGTGTAGATACCAAGTGGAAAAAGGGACAATAATCCTATAAAGCACCAATGGTCTATCCACCCCTTTCCTGGTACACCCCTTAAGGTATGTACTTAGAGAGGTTGAGGATTGATGGGTTCCTACTATTGACACTTGAAACTCTCACTCTAGGTAAACAACCTTCTATGGGAAGCTCTACAAGTATGGGACTTGAATGCAGTCTGTAAACCTCCAAGGTTTTAGAAGTCGACTCTTTGAATTGGTTTTGGGGGAAAGGGTTAGGCTGAAAAGAAAAGAAAATTTAAAATAAGGACTAAGGTGATGTGTTGAGATATTTAAAATCATTAAGCTATAATTTCATAAATTATCTAGAATTCTTGATCATTACAAACTATTAAAGGAGCACATGCATGAATTAAAGTCTATAACATAGACAAGAATTAATAATATAGAAGTAGATAAAGGAAGACAATAAAAATAATTAAATTTACACTTATTTTTACATATAATACCACATTCTCTTCATTTGTAGGTGAAAAAAATATGAAAGGCCTCTACAGGCATAGTATATAATATTCAATCCAACCCATGAGGGGAACTTGCCAAGATAAAAAAAATGAAAATGCTAATTATTTTTTATTGTATTATAAAAATAAAACTTATTACAATGGTTGATCTAGTACAAACAATTATCTAAAATCCCCTATTAAAAAATAAAATAACCCTACTTATGTAGGCATGGTGGCCTCTTAAGGAAACAACATCTAGAACCAGGCACTTGAGCTCATGATAAGGTCATTGTAACTTACAAGGAAGTTTTATCTCATGAGTGTAGTTGGTTTTAAAAGATCCAAGATATGGCACGACACCCCATGATTCTTTTTATGCTTAGAATAAGCATGGTAATGACACATGGTTGCTTCTCAAACTAGCCTTAGAATAATGTTAGAAAGGGGGATGTGTTGCTTTTGTCCAATGGGGCTACTCGAAAGTCTGACATAAAAAATTTGCTCATGAGAAGTATTGGAATGACACTTGGTAGGTCCACTTCCTTCATCATAGCTACTTTATGGGTCCCATTCCCAACTACATCAACCAATGACATGATCCTGAGTCTTAATAAAATAAACTTTGCTCTTGAGAAGTATCATGACACTATTTGGTGAGATGGCACTTATCTTAGAGAAATTGATTGTTCTTTTTCTAAAATGAGTATGAAGGTACCACATGTAAAATTCACATCCCTTCTTACAATTTAATGGAAAGCCTTGTCTATTATCCCATCAACCAATGGTATTGTCTTAAGCTTTAAAAAATAAAACTAGCCTTAGATGAGTGTCAGGTTACCACATGGAATGTTGGGACTTCTCTTGGGCAATTCAAGAACCTTTAATGATAAACAAGCATCAAGATACATGTGGAGAGAATGGAAGGAAGCTGAGACTTAGATAAAAAAGATGAAGGGGAACCTAAGGGATAAAAGGAGGTTAAAACAAATGTTGAACCTCATCGAGTATTCCCAAGATTAAAATATAACTACTCCAAAACTCAAAAATGTGGTCAATTATCCATAGTTCCTAGTGACTCAAAGGGGGAATCCACCTAAAGATGGGTGAACCCAAAATTCTAGTTTTATAGACTAGTCAAGAAAAAACTTCAAAAAGGGGTAGAGCCTATAAAACTCACAAGTTCTAAAGATCAACCTTGAAAGGTGTTCACTCTTCCTCCTTAGGTTAGGTTTTCTTCTTTAGATCCTCAAAGGCTCTATCTATATCTATGATCTCCTTGAATGAGATACTACCCAAACCCTAAAATATCACCAACATTTGAAATTTCACCTAGGTGAGAGGTTGTAATATAGTCTCTACCTCAGAGACACTTGGTGATTGACTAAGAGCTGTGAACATGGTCTAGTCATTCTGCTTCTACTCTAACATGTCTTTTATTTTATCCTCTGATAGGATAGTGTTATCTATAAGGAATAGATATGGAAATCCCAACTAGCCTAGCTATTCAATGTGTCCCTTCCAATCCTAGACCATGTTTTCTATGGAATTGATGAATGCCTTACACTTTTTCACTACTTTACTGCAACTCAGAAACTCATTAACCTTCGTTGAAACTTGCCTTTGGTTAGCTACCCCTATTTCTTGTAGTGTCCCATCCATTGCACTGTAAAGCT
The DNA here is from genome assembly GCA_037957365.1 of Torreya grandis. NCBI lineage: Eukaryota > Viridiplantae > Streptophyta > Pinopsida > Cupressales > Taxaceae > Torreya > Torreya grandis. The sequence continues at coordinate 1,610,421 of JARHVA010003548.1, read as the reverse complement.
TTTAGAAAAGGAGCTCTAAGTCTTAAACCTTAAGGGACATGAATGCAAGAATTTTATCTATAAATTCACTCACTTGGGAGCTCAACCTCTATGATTTGGTGATGAACCTAAGCATTGGCTTTAAGTTAGAGGCCACATTCTCGATTCTCTCCCAATAAGATACATGTAATTACTAGACCATAGGGAGGATCCATATGGCCTAGGAGTAGGCAATGAGGTCATTATTCAACTAAAAGATCTTTTTATCCTTAGCTAAGGACTCCTATTCCATTTACTATTCTAATTATTGATGTTCCCTATTAAATTCTAAAAGACATTGATAGGTCTACACAATCTCTATCTTCCTTTCTTGTAGCTTATTTTTTGTAACCTACTCCTTCTTTAGACCTTCTATATTTATCTTTAACTCTACAACCTAGATTTACAATTGGGATCTTTGGTTAGCTTCCACCTAGAAGCTCTCATTAGATATATAGATCTATATGTTAGACCTTATTTTTTTAGCTTTGTGTCTTTTAACTTTGCCTCAGTGTTTAGGTGGTTTATTGTAGCTTTCACTTTGGTGAGTTCTAGATCTTTCTTCTCCAACTATCTGTCAACCTTGATATAGTCCATAGTGATAGACTTATATGTTTCCTCCATTAATTAGACCCTATCAATAGGTCTAGCCTAGCTAAGGTTAAGGTTGATGGTGTGGATTCAATAGTCCCCTAGCTACATCTATTCTTGGGGCTTGAATACTTGGGGTTCCATGTGCACAATCATTAGGTATTGTTGTGTTGGGTCAAAGAATGATTGCATATGAGGTACTATTAGGGACTTGGCCATCTTCCTTTCCTCTTCTCAACCCAAGCCTCTCAAGCCTTTTTAGTAGTCTCCATCTAATAATAAAATTTCTCTTGTAACTAAATATTTTACCTTATAAAGGATTATCCTTGTGGTTGCTCAAAGGTAATGGTCAATAATTGATGTGAATTAGTGGATGTTGTTCCTCCAGAGGTGAGTGGGTAAAGGGTTAGGGTAGAAGGAGAGAGAGGTGGGAGGATGTAGAGTGGGGTGGAATGTGATTGCACCATGATGGATGATGATTTATATGATGAGGATATAAGAGTGATAAAAAGTGCAAGGGAAGCGATCAAAATCATGAAATAAAGTGGTACAAGCTCAATGGTAGCCTAGGTGGATGAAAATAGTGCAAGGGAGGTGATTGAATAGGTAATAAAGAGTGCCAAAATCTCAATAAAAATAGTGGAGGGTGAAGAGGGAGTGAGGAATGAAGTGGTGGTAGAAAAAAGGGTTGAGAAAATAATACCTTATTTTATGGGGGCTCAGGGGGAGGACTGGAAACTTGTACCTCAAGCCATCCATTTTGAGATAACTATGTTATAATATGTCCTAAAGATACCTATTATTATTATAGGGAATTTAGATATGGGTATAATAGAGGAGGCTAGTTTATGGGTCTCTAAATCACCACAACTTATTCTTTCTCTAGAGGGGCATCCTCTTCTTCCTTAGAAGGAGTATTTTCTTCTTCTATTTCTTTTTCAACAAATAATTCTCCTTATGATAGACCCTCCACCTCATGGTGCTCATCCTACAAGTTTTCAAACATTTTATTCATGTCCATGTCCTAAAAAGTAAAAAAATCCTCACTTATTTCCTTCCTATATTTTTATAAGCATTAAGTTTTTCTTGGATCTAGTCTCTTTAGACAAGTTTCACCCTTAGCCCATTTGTTAGTCTTTTCACAAGGTTGAACTATTAGACTATGTTATAAAAAGACTCCTATGGATTACATGAGTTTGATGGGATCTTAGACACATCCATGTAATATTTTATGGCATACTCCACAGTCGACATCTACTTTTTGAGGTATGGCTAGGGCTCATAATTGAGTATGGTGGTGGTCTTCAAAGTGGCTATATGACCAATTGGTTCATAGTTCTACTGGTCATCAATCAGGTCAAGGTTGAGCTCGATAAGCTTAAGGGTAAGCAAGTGCTCCTATGACCTCTTCTCCACCTTGAACCCCCCTCTTGTAAAGGGGATGTCATATAGGGACTTTTTATTATGGTATATGCCATATACTAACTCAATTGCATTTAGCTAGTGAGCTAGTTCTAAGGCTAGGGTCCTATTTGTGAGTAGGCATAGGAGCCAAAATAGCTCATCCTTTAAATATATATACTCAAATAAAGGTAAAATGGTCCCCAAAAACTATTTGACCAAAATTTTGGTGTTGGTAAGCTATGACCTTTGTCTATCTATCATCCTAAATGTGATGGCCTCTTAGTTGAGGTCAATGAGGACTGGGAACAAGAAGATCTCTGAGAAATCATAGTAATATTACATGACTGACATGATGTGGGTCCATGATTTGATGGGGATCACCATGTTGGGATGGGTGCTTATCTTAATGGATTCAAAATTTAAGTATGAAGAGAAGAAGTGAGAGTGTTGAAATAGGATTAAATGAATAAGGAAGGAGGAATAATGGAAGGTATTTAGTGTTAATAAGTTTTCCATTTAATTTTATATGGTATCAGTGATGACATCTATAAAATCCATCCTATACACATTTTCCTTACTCACCATCTTAAAAAAGAAGACTACCCAAATTCGAAATCAATGACATTGGCATCTGAGTCCATCCCAATTATAAATTCTAACATAGAAAGGGTGTCTTTCATGTCCTACATCACAAATCTTACAAGGGTGATGGATAAAGGAGTCACCTCAATGTAGATTTTCTTGAGGAGTAAATTGAGTAACTCTATCTTACAAACCTAGGTGTCCTAGACACTTTTTAGGCTCTCCATATTGTATATAATAGTGTTGGGGTTACTCAAGAGTTAGATTATCCCCTTATGATGTATACATTGATATACACTTTTAAGTGGTTATTTCCTATAATAATGTTAGAACTAGTATCACACCTATCTACATAGGGAAATGATCTTTCAGAATGGGTACATAAGATGCACCATGTACTAGGCCAATGTGGAATTCCCAATTCTATGTCCAAATGACTCCTAGTTGTTTCTCCACACCTTTTTGATCATCTGAGCATGGGTGCCCTCTCTTAAGTTCTTCAAGTTTTTGGCTAATTTTGGGTCATAGATTTCATCTACATAATCCATGACCAGTGTGTAGTCTTTATAGTGCCCCTTGGCTATAATTTTGATTTTTGGTACCTTAGGCTTTGGCTAAGTGAAAGTGAAATCATATGATTTAATTATCACATACTATGGGGAAGGTTTCCATGACCACCTAACCCATATGTTCTCTACTTTCATAGATGATTTATGCCACTAGATGAGGATGTAAAAGTTTTCATTCCCACAAATTATTCTAACAATTTCTTTGTGCTTCAAATAAAATGCTAGATATAAGCCTCTACTCATAATTCTTAGCTCAAATCTCTTTTCTCAATATGCTTTATTTCACTTGGTACTCTTGAAATTCTTATGGTGTTTAAGTGTTTGACTTGATGAGGAGAGGGGTATTTATAATCCAATGATAGTAGGCATAATAATCATGAAAATTTTGAATTTTAGTGCCTCATAAATGTTAAGGGTGCACACATGCTTAAATAATTCCCAATAAAGTATTTATGGTGATTCTCATGGGGGATCATGTCATTTGGAACATCTAGCATTAATGGCTGGGGAAATGGGTAGAAAATGGTCTTTTAGAGAATGTTTCAAAAATAAGGAGATCTAAGGTATGGACACCTAGCAGCGAGATGAGTCACTTTTTCTAATGAAACTTATTCAAAATGAAACAACAACAAAGAAAGGAAAATGATCAAATAAAGGGAAATAATAATAAATAAGAGAAACTAGCTAACTATATACAAGGGGAAGGTTGGTAAATTAGTTGAAGTGTTTCAAGTTGATTCTATTGAACAAAATCCCTAATGTGTTACCTTAATCATCTTTAAAATCAAAATCATTACCTTGATTATTTATAATGATTCAAAACAGCCCCATCCATAGGGAATCAAACTTTGCATGTTGGCCTAGTTTCATGGCCCTTTGATCATATTTGATGACCAAATATTTGGGATTAAAGCTTGGGTCTAATGATCTATTATTAAACCACCACTTGACTACTTATTTTTAAGTGACCTTCATGTCACTTTCTCACTCTCTCACTTCTTAGAGGCTAAGTATTTCTACCAACCTAACTTCCATCACTCCATTCTCTATGATCTCTATTTATTTTAATAGTTACAAGGTGGGAATATCCATAAAAATAGGCATGGTCACCTCCTTCCCATATAATAGTTGATATAGGGATGTCTTTAATATCTACTTGGGAGTAAGTTAGTTAGCCCATAGAGACATTTTCAAATGTACATACCACTCCCTTTTTTGCTCGGTACCCATCCTTTTGATCAATTTGATGAGGTTATTATTGTTTGATTTTACCAACCCATTCCCTTATAAGTAGTAATTGGATAAAGTCTCTAGGAAAATTCCATTTTAGATTGAAATTTCTAAAATCTTGAAACTGAGGAAGGCTTTTTCATTATAAAAAATAATCATTTTTGAAGTGTCAAACCATGCTACCAATTCTTCTAGGAAGTTGAAGATCATGTATTTAGTTGCTTCCTTCATTAGGGCTACCTCAGTCCACCTTGTGAAGTAATCAATGATCTTAAGTATCCATTTGTGGCCTATGATAGAAATGGGATTAATAATCCTAATGAAATGTAAGCCCTACAAAGTGAAGGGATCATCGATCATAATTGGATTTGATGGCATGGTTGAATTATTTCACTTTTCTATGAAGAATTGACATTGCTATCATTTTTTGATTACCCAATGGTAATTCATAAACATGGTTAGCTAGGAGTGTCCCATGTGCATGATCTTGGTTATGGTGGTCTTGGCTGAGAAATGGCCACCCAGAGGGGCAAAGTGCATATCTTGAATGATCTTCTCATCTTGATGTCTATCCACACATCAAAGTAGATCTTCATCAAAATTTCTCTTAAATAGGACTCCCTAGATTAATGTGTAGTTGTCCCCTTATATCCTATAAAATTGCCTTTTGAGTGTGGGTAAACCATCAAGATATCAACTAGTTTACATGAATCAGGTTTTGTTAGCAACCCAAGATCTATCAATTTCATATTGATTAAGTAAAATCATTTTTGATGTATCCTATTCTTCTGTTGAGTCATCTATGCATAGGTCCAATTAGTCACAAATTCCTCTTCCTTATATCACCTTGGTTGGCTTGACTTTAACATCATACTATAATATCTTGGTAATCTAATTGGCCCTTTTTTTGGTGATCTCTCCTTCTATTATATATTCCCTAATGATAGAATACACCATATACACCATTATCTTGCTTCCCACCATAAGGTGTCTAAATATTTTGAGGCCTTTAACAATGGAAAAAGATTATTTTTCAATTAAATTGTACTTATCTCATACCCATACAAGGTTCTTGAATAGAAAATAATGGGGTGTTCACTTTTCCATTCTTTTGTCTTTTGAATTAGCATAGCCACTAGGCTATATTCACTCCCATAGACATACATGATGAAATATTTGGAGACATCAATATTAACTAACATGGGGATATTTGATATCACTTATTTAATTTTTTAAAACATTACTCTTCCTTTCATGGTTTATTTGAAGGGCTGGTCTTTCTTTAGCATCAGTGTGATTGGCCTTACTAGCCCTGTGAAGCTGGATATGAATCTACTAATGAAATTAATCTTTTTTAGGAAATATTGGACCCCCTTCTTATTTATCCATAGTGAAAAATCCTTGATGTCCTTTACTCTTTCTTGATCAATGGTGATCCTTTCTTTAGATATTACATATCTAATCATCTTTCCTTATATGACTATAAAAACACATTTCTTGGGGTTAAGAGATACCCTAAACTCTTGGCACTTGTATAAAACCTTCTCCAAATGATAAAAGTGATATTATTTCTTCTTGTATAACATGATGAGGTCATATAAATATATGAGTATGATATAATTGATCAGACCCTTAAAAGCTACATCCATAACTCATTAGAAATTAGCCCTTATATTTGAGAGGCCAAAAGTCATCTTTACATATGTGAAGGTCCCATACTTTGTATTCAAAGTGGTATTATGTTAGTCCTCTTTATTAAATCACACTTCGTTGTATCTTGAGAATCCATCAAGTAGAGAGAACTTTTTTTCACCCACCATTGTTTAGAGGATCTACTCCATAGAAGGGAGGGGGTAATGAACTTTCAGGGATGCTTTGTTCAAGTCTTGAAAGTCCACACATAACCTTATATCTCCATTCTTCTTCATCACTATAACCAAGTTAGACACCCAAGTTGAATACTTGATTGGGTATATTATTCATGAGTTGATCAATTTACTCAAATTTTGATCCATGAGAATCTCAATCTTTAGTTTTATCAGCCTTTACTTTTACTAGATAGGTTTGGCTCCTTCTACTAGGTCTATGGTGTGTTGGATGACCTCATGGTCATACCCTTTTCAATCATCATAGGTACATTTCATGACCCTTTTATACTTATTTCATAAATAAATAAATTACTCATCTTCTTGGTGGAATTCCTTCCTAACCTTCAATTTTTTTCCATCTACAAAATCAATCTCAGAGTAGTCAATTTTATCTAGAACAAAATTTTGTTTATCATTCCTCATGTCAACATAATCAAATATATTATCTAGGGTGGTCATCCCTTTCAAAATTTTGTTGGATTTTAGTTACACGATATGGTCCCCATAGGCTTCCTTGATCTTTTATTACAACTACTCTTAAAATTTGCATGATTGCTAAAGGAACATGGTAATTTGGGTGTCAATTTTGAACACTTTATAATTTTGATCATTATCTAGGATGGTAGGTTTGATAATCACCTACATTACTTGCTCATTGGTAAACAAATCTATCACTTGATCAAATTAGGATCTGATCATTACCATCCTATCATCTTCTACATTCATATATCTAGGGATTATTTGGGTATTAAGCATTTTGAATGCTTTAATAAAGTCCCATATCCAATGTTGATAGGATCTCATGTAGAAATTCTTTGTTGTTTTGATTCCTCTTACCTACTTTATAACTAGCTCAAAATTACCAAACATTTTTAACTTTTTTATGCCCATGTTCTCAATGAGACTAAGGCCATGTACTAAGGCTTTGTATTTAGCTTCATTATTTTTACAACAAAATTAGAAGCAAAACGCTCAGAGTGTCTCTTTCCCAGATGGGGACATCAATTGAGTACTGTCCCCAAAGTTGGTCTTGCATTTCATACCATAAAAATATAGAGTCTAAAAATTAGACACACTTTTAAGCTCTTCACTCTGATCCTCTTTCCTCTTTACAACCTTGAGAATGGTTTAGTCTTCATCATGAATCATGTAGGTCCTTAGACCAGTGGTGTAAAATTTCAAAAATGGATTTCTCTTGATGAATTCATTATCAAGGACCTCTTTTTCTAGGCTTCAATTATCTACTACCATTTCTTCTTCAATAAATTCTACATGATACATCTCTTTCTTGGATAAATATGTGTGTGTTTCTTCAACATTTATCATAAAATATTCTACTATGTGTTTTAGGTATAGTGGTTTAGATAATACCTTCAACTTTGAACTATATCTGGTCCTCAAGATCAAATGGGACCAATATAATGTTAGATGTTCACCTATATTGCTATTAAAATCTCTTGACATACATATCCCAAAGACTAGTGGGATGTCTATTACTATAACTTCATATGACACAGTGATGTTGGGATAAGAGTATAAGGTAAGGGGAAGAGATTTGATGATACCTATGGTTTTAAATTTCTTCCCATCCAACTACATTACTCCTTCAAAGGTTCATAGTGAAATTTTAGTGCTTCCATGATCTACTTAGGCTTCACCATGGTAATAGAACCAAAATTGATCATGGAATTATGCAATAACTTATTCCCCATAATAAGAAAAAAATATAATGGGATAGGTTTTATCTTACTTACCCCCACTTTGGAGTTGATGAATATGAATGGTACTTGGGGTTATGCACTTATTTTGGATTCCTTTCACTTTGTCTATGTGGGATCCATAGTTAATTTTCCTCACATGGGCTTCTCTCAATCCTCTAAGGCTTCTTTCAATAGAGACTTCTACTCGAGGATAGATAGGACATCCTAGAGATAAACATTGGCTAGAACTTTTTTTAGTTGTTCTAACATATTCTATGACCCTGGAGGTGGGACCTTAGGGTATCTTACCTTATTTTTCCCACCCCAACTTTGATATTTCAAGGATGATTATTGAGGTGTTGAATTCTTCTCAAAAGTCAATTTAGGCCTTATGGAAGTTTCTTGACTTTTGTCAAATCTCTTCTTGGAGTGAGTGTAATAGTTTGATTAGACTTGAAAATTTTTGTACATAAGGACCTTTCTCATATATATTTCATCATTACCTTCTACCCAAGAGAAAATCACATGTTCCAAATCTATATCCTCTTCTTATTTCAAGGATGTTCCTTACATTTATGTTGCTAGGATAGCATTTTCAATTCCTAGGGACTAGCACCCATAATAAAATGATTTAAATGTGCCACCTTATCTCTTCTACTTAGCAACCTTTTATTGTAAATTACCTCTTGGGAAATTTTGAGGTGCATATACATTGTTATATGGAAATCTCCATGAATTTAAGTCATCTACCAAGTATTTTTAGCTTACGACCAATTATTTATTTACATTTGGTGAAATCATTTACAAAGGATTAGGCACTAAAATAATTTGATTCATAGGTCATGTCTGATGGTTTATCACTTGATGATTTTATGCTTGATGATTTGGACTTTGCCTCTCTTGGTAGTGATTATTCTAAGAGGGTACTCTCCTTTCTTGGTAGTTTTAGAAAGGTGGACTTAGAGTCATAACTTGATGCCTCTTGAGATTTATGATCTCATTGGAGAAGTTTCACAAGATACTCTTCATGTCATTCATCTTCATAGATATCAAACATGGGGAGGACATGCTCACCTAGGTAGGTAGTTCCTATGAGGTATTCAAGACTTCTTTTAATATCATTGATATCTAGGAACATTGGCATGGGTGGCTAAGGAAGAAGCTTCCTAGCATCTATCAAGTTGTTCTTAGCTTTGATTTCTAGCTCATATACATCTAGCAATGTCTAGCCTCTAAGAGATTATATCATGATGGCAATGTCCAAGTTGAAGGCCTTGAGGTAGAATACAATGGCCATGAATGCTAGTGGTCAAGCCACTATTAGGATTCTCTGCTAGGTCTTATCAAACATAGTATTAAAATCAATAATAGCCTCTTGTGGGGCTCTCTTAATAGTTATTAGTTGTTTCAAGAGAGATGACTAGTCTACCTTCTCATTGAAATGATCAAAGAATATATTACTCAAATCATCCCAGGTGGTGATGGTATTGGGAGATAATGACTGGTACCAATCAAGAGTTCACCCTTTGAAAGAGGTATCTTGTAGTCTTAAGGACATAGTTTACTATGTAACATAGTGTATAGTGCATACATTCACATATTGAAGATGTTTCTCTACACTTTCGAAGTCTTCCTCTAAGAATTTAGGGAGTGATTTTAAGACATTAGCAAGAATAGGGTCTTGTATAGCTAGTTTTACTAGAAGGATGAGTGGGATATCATTTTTCCATGATAGAAAGTTTTCTAGTGTCCCTAAGATAGCCATTTTTTTTGGTTGTTATGTCATGTTAGATATTATAGTCCTTTGGTGAGTTGGGGCTACCAGATGTAGTATTAAAAAGCTTAGATTCTTTGTTATTTATGACCTCATAATGGGCATATGGATCTTAAACTATGAATTCTAATTAGTTAGACTAGTAGTTTCATCCCACTAGGCATGCCAGAAAAGAAAAAATGTTGATGCTTAAAACTCTTACTCTGTGAAAACAACCTTATATTGAAAGCTCTATAGGTGTGGGACTCAAATGAGGTTTGTAAATTAACCTTTGAGGTTTTAAAAACTAGCTCTTTGAATTAGTTTTGGGGAAAATGGTTAGGAATAAAAGTAATTAAAAAATAAAATAAGGACTAACTAAGGAAATGCACCAAGATATTTAAAAGTGTTAACCTAAAATTTCATAAATTAGATAGAATTCTTGATCATTACACACTATTAAAGGATCACATGCATGAATTATATTCTATAACATAGACAAGGATTAATAATATAAAAGTAGAGAAAGGAAGACAATAAACAAAAGTAAATTTCTATTTAGTTTGACATATAACACCACCTCCTCTTCATTTTTATGTGGAAAATAAAATACAAAAGTCCTCTATGGGCATAGTATGCAATATTCAATCTAACCCACGAGGGGCACCTAGTAAGGTTGAAGAATAAAATTGTTAATTATTTCTACTTATATTCTATAACTAAAACTTATTACAATGCTTTCTTTAATAAAAATAATTATTTAAAATCCCCCATTAAAAAATAAAAAATCCCTACTTATATAGCCATGACGACCTCTTGAAAAAATGACACCGAGAATCAGGAACTCAAGCTCATGATGAGGCCATTATAGCTGAAAAGGGATGTTCAACTCATGAGTTTAGTTGGTCTTCAAAGATCCCAAATATGGTATGAATAATATACCCCATGATGCTCATGACACTTATAAGAATCATGGTGGTGACACATGGTTAATTCCCAAACTACCCTTAGAATACTATTAGGAAGGGATGACCCATTACTTTTGTCCAATGGTGTTATTCGAAGGTCTAAAAAGAAAATTTTAAAAATGAAGAGAACTAAAATGACACATGGTGGGTCTATTTCCTTCATCATAACTATTTAGTGGGTCCTCTTCCCACCTCTATCAGCTAATGGTGTGATCATGTGTCTTGACAAGAGAAACTTTGCTCCTGAGAAGAATCATGACACCATGTGGTGAGATGGCACTTCTCCTAGAAAAAATAATTATTACTTTTCTAAAATGAGTGTGGGGACACCATGTGGAAAATTTTCATCCATTCAGGCAACTAAATTATGGGCCCCATCTATTATCCTATTAGCCAATGGCATTGCCTTAAGCTCTGATAAAATAAAACCAACCTTAGATGAGTAGTAGGTTGTCACATGGAACATTGGTTCTTTTTATGGGAAAGTCAAGAACCTTTAGTTTTAAATGAGCATTGGGCTACCATGTGGAGATCTTGGAAGAAATCTAGGACTTAGCCAAAAAAATATGAAGGGGAACCCAAGGGATAAGAAGAGCTTAAAAAAATGTTGAACCTCACTGAGTATGTCCAAGATTAAAATATGACTTCTCTAAAACTCAAAAATGTGGATAAAAATCTATACCTACAAGATAAAAAGTTTCAGTTATTGATAAAAGTTTGAAAATATTATGTGTATATAATGTGTTCTAGTGTTTCATGCTTAAGTGGATAGTTATTTATGCTTTATAGATCTATATATTTTTTAATGGTTCATGATTACTTAATTGAAATTGAAAGTAAGGTTTTGAAGATTGATTCAACCCCCTCTTATTCATTATGCTTCTAATAATTGGTATCAGAGTAGATCCTTTGAATCAGGCCTAACAACATAAAGGATATCTTAGAAGCAAGGATGGTTAGTAGTTAAGTTTAAGGATGTCTATCTAATAGTAAGGCTCTATTAATAAATGGGACTAATTATGTATTTTAGATCATTATAATGAGGAAATATCTAATGTCAATGGGCCATGACATATGTCATTTAGTTGTGGATGGATACTCTCCACCTCCTACACCACCAACTGATGTAATAGGCAAAAAGTAAAGTGATAGCAATTTTAAGGCAATGAATACCATTCTATGTGGCATATCATAGCTAGAGTTTGTGAAGGTGGTGAATTATGAGTTATCTAAGTTGATATATTACAAGTTGAATATTATATATGAAGGAGACACCAAGGTGAAGATAGATAAATTATAGACACACATAAGGTAGTTTGAAAGACTAAGTATAAAGGAATATGACAACATTGCATCCTACATGTTAAGGGTTGATGAAGTTGTCAATGGTATCAGAGGTCTCATAGAAGAAGTGAAAAATTCTATAGTTGTACCAAAGGTATTTGTATCATAACTTCTAAATTTTATTCAAAGGTGTCTATAATATAAGAAATGTAAGATGTAGACACACTTCAGATGGATAGGCTTCATGACATCCTGACTACCTATGAGATGAGAACAAATGAAGAAAAATTTTCTAAGAAGGAAGAAACATTCAAAGTTGAAAATCAGTCAAAAGCCAAGAAGGTTAAGGATAGATATTGATGATGATGAATTGATAGCCATATTTTTTATGAAATTTAATATTAGATCTGGTAAGTACAAGGGTAAGTTGCCTTTCAAATGTTTCAACTATGGTAGGATTGGGAACTTTGAATCTATGTGTCCTAACAAGGATATGATTGAACATGATTAATAACATGATGATGATAAGAAAATATATAATCCTGAAAAAATAAATAAATATTTTAAGAATTATGAAGTCAAGAAATGGTCATTCAAGAATAAGAGAAGTTTCTATACTAAAGAATGTAATAGCTCATTTGATGTAAGAGAGACAAGTACATCTGATAGTGATGATGATAGTAATGAGCATGACAATAATAAAACCTTATTCATGGCTATAGAAATAGAAAATGAGGATTGATCAAAAGGAAAAGGCCTTATACATGATGAAGAAACAAATTAAGAAGAGGTTGAAGTGAACCTTGAGGTATAATTGGTGAGTGCTTTAAGGGACTTGATGTTCCAAAGAAGAAAGAATAATAAACTAAGATCATTAGTTAAGGAATATTAAAGAGCATATTGGTTTGTTTAAAGAGAGACTAAATAAATCATCTAAGGAGCATGATGAGATCATCAATCAGGTTAAAACTCATATGGATATCCTCACTGCTAGCCTAAAGGCTAAGGACGAAGAATGCACCTGGTGTGAATCATAAATGGAGTTCTTAAAGTCATGATTAGATTAAGCAACTAGAAAGATGAAGACCTATGAAAAGTTTGAAAAGATAATTTAGGTTCTAGATGACATTTTGAGTGGTCAAAATTATGTCAATGATAAATTTGGTCTTGGTTTCAAAGTAGATTAAAAGGAGAACAAGGTGAATTCTAATATGAATAATAAAGTCAACCTCAAGAACAATATGAAGACAAATTTTGTTAGATAGAATAATTACATAAGGTATGCATATTCATTCAATGGTTATTGTTTCTCATGTAGTTAGTTTGCTCATAGAGCAAGAGAGTGTAGAAGACCCTCCAAAAACAAGTACTCATGGAACTATGGAGGGAGTCACAGTCCATATCATTCAAGATATATGAGACATGTTTACTGTAATTATCTCAAAATTGGTCATATTAAAAGATTATATCATCATGAATCATCAATACATAAAAATAATATTTAATCTCCTAGAGTTTAAGAAAGAAGACAAATCAAGTTCTGGAAGCCAAAGATAGTCAAGCTTAGTCCTGATCAGTCTACAAGCCAACATGGACTATTTACTATGGTAGAGTGTAGAATAGATATTGAATAGTATCAAGAGTGTTCAGTATCAGCTCAGATTATTAACCACATGGATGATGAAGAGGCCAAGCCAAAGAGGCTAATAAAGCATAAAAAAATTATAAAGGATCATCATTCTTATGAGAGCTTGGAGATCTACGAATCTCTTGAGTTTGTGTTATTCTAGTGCCCTATGGTAAGGGGTGACTCCATTAGGATTCATGGAGACACTCATTAGTTAGTGGAAGCTTGGTAACCATCATGAATACATGTTTAATAATGTTCATAGAGATGGAAGTGTTGTTCATATATGAAAGGTAAGAAAAAATATGTTACTTATCTATAGCAATTATTAGTTGAGTTTGATCTATGTTGAGAAGTGGTATGGGTATAAAGATGTTTTAAGGAAGATGAGGATGGTCTAAAACTCCTAATAACTCATGTGGTAAACTTAAGCTATGGATTAAGGGGGAGCATGTTCCTATAATGCTTCTTATTACATGTATTAAGATTTCATTGCAATAAGGTGTGATTTGAGATGTTTTAGGTGTGATCATGTTTATTTTATAAAATATTAAGTTATGGGAGAATGAATATCAAAATGATATGTATATTTTTGAGAGAATGATTAGTTTATAAAGAGTAGTTGTAATCTAGTGTATGTGAGGAAAAGAATCAGCTGAAGGGTAGCTTTGTATCTCTATATTATGAAGTTTCATTACAGTGAGGTAAAATTCATAAGAAGCATGGTTTCTTGAGGTCCAAGGTTCATATGGAAGTTTTTGGAGTACCATTTTTCATTAATGTCAAGTGGATAGAAATAAAAAAATGGGGATATGAGAATGATCAGGTTATAGTGTATTTTCCATCAACGACAAAGGGGGAGTTTATTGGCATGTTATTTTTATTAATGTCAAGGTTGATGTAATTTATGTGAATGTTGATGTCATTAATGTCAAGTTACATCAAGTGAAGGTGCATGGTGAGTGGTCATTAAGGTTCTTGTGAAGGTATGATGAAAAGTAGGTATGCAATAGTGTTGTTGAAAGCAAGGTCATTTTGTAGTGGTAAAGGTTAGTTGGCAATGAGATGTATCAAGGTACAATATTGATATCATCATGAATGTTGTGATCATATAAGGTACATATTATGGAAGGGTGAGTAATGTAAAGGAAGCATAGTGAAATGAATGAACAAACGTGACTAAGCCTAGTTGACATTATGTGTTGAGACAAGATGCATTGAGAAGAGTGTGATCAAGAGATAATAAAAAGGAAAGAGATAATTTTAAGGTGATTAATGTATTAAGGTTGCATGAAATTCAAGGTTGATGTCAAGGATGATGTCAAAGGTGTTTATATGCATAGAAGAGAGATTTCAAGTCATATGATGCTTGGTCATTTGGTTTTAAGTCTTTATGAAGTTGTGGAATATTGTTATCATCAAAAAAATAATGATAAAATGATATGAGTGAGGTGTAATTTCTTATATATTATTTTTTTATTTTTCATTAAGATCATGAAATGAAATGAACAAGTCAAGGCATCAAGTGCTTATGTAGTGTAAGCCTAATCATGGCATGAAGAGACCTAGTGATAAGATATGAATGTGGTGGATTGGTGAGATGAGTGCACATAGGCATGAATAGTTTTTAAGGTTGTTTTAGAATGTATATGAGGAATTGAAACACTCATGAGAGTTTCAGGGTGGGCCTACAAGGGAAGGACCCTTAGTCTAGGTATGCATATAGACCTCTCTTAAACCATACCTATACTAATGAGTTATCATGATATATATTCAAAACATGTGAAGGATGTGAAACAATGTTTAAGCATGATATATGTTGCTTTAGTATTTTAGTGAGGTGGAGAGTACATGGAAAGAGGCATGAAGGTTAGTTTTAAGGCCTAATATGGTTTACAAGCCAAGTTCTAGAGAGTAAAAAGAGAGAGAGTGTGGCCTAATGAAGGGTAATGATTAGATTTCAAGGTGTTTGGGATTATGTAATTGTTTTCAGAGGTGAGGTATGTTTTTTCAATTTTTTTCAATCAATTTGAGGTGGTATTTTTAATGACAAGGCATGAAAATATGTTTGGAGGTCTCTTGGGTTCTCAAAATGAAGGGTTCTCAACCTAAGAAGGATTTTCTCATGTTCATCAACTCATCAAACGTTTTCATGGGAACCAAAGATATTCATGGTATGTGGGGAAGGGTATTATCTCAAAATAATATGGATTAGTTTTTGGATTAAGGGGTTATGCTTTATGAGAGATCATTAATAGTGGAAACAGGTTTAAACCGTCTTATAACCTTATAACGACCTGATGTTGAATATTTTTATCAAAAATGCCCATAATGGTTTGATATGATCAAGTAAGATATTGTAAATTGTAATTTAATCTCCCAGGTTCCTCTAAGTGGTATTGGCTAGAGAGGGGAGAGAGAAAATATAAAGTTACAAGCTTGTTTCTAAAAAATTTACTATAGAGGTCAAAAGTTGCATTAGACATAGTAAAAAAATGGATGGAATAATAATGTAGAGACTCTTGTATCATGTCCATAAAGTTTTATGTATAATTTATATCCATCAAGTGTGATAAATTGGTCATCCAAGTTAGTTATTCACTAACAGACCTAATAGTTTAAATAGTGAGAAACCTAGGCAACAGTGAGAAGATGAATTAGAATGTGTTATCATGATAGAATGTCAAAACCAAGTGCATGGAGATGTTTATTGGGACTAGTTTGTATTATTCATGATTGGTATATATCTTGGAATTTAGGTATAGTGGTGAAAATTATGAAGCCAAAATGGCTTGTCTGACTCAGTAAGGTCTGTGTGTAGTGAGGTCAACAAATTGGTCTATAAGACCAATAATTACCACTAGACCATATGATGTTTATATTTTAATATGGTATAGAGATATAAAAGGATAATTTTCATGAATTTAAAGTCTTTTAAATTTTTTATACATGTGTTGGAGGTCTGAGTCACCATGACTGGTCTTTGAGGAAAATTGGTAGTTTTGAGTGAGTAAGTTGAAGTGATGATTTTGATGCTTTATGAATTGAGTTGAAGTATATAATGAAAATGGTTATATTTTTGAGTTTATGAAGGTTATATATAAGTTATTTACTATAATTTTTGTGTGTATAAATGATGTGTTATATTTAGTTATTCAAGATAGATTGTCTTATGTGTTCAAAGGCCTAATGTGAATAGTGTTAATGGAGTGTTTCAAGTGGTGGTTGGACCTAAAAGGTGTCATGATACTATAAATATGTTTTATATGACCTATTTTATTATTTTATGAAGATTATGTGTTGTGGATATATTTTTAGAGTGTTTCAAGGGGTCATAAGATAACATGTCCTAAATAAGGACTAATGGAATTAGGTCTCCATGACACCTAAATAAGAATTTAGTATATTTGAGTTATGGATGACCTAATGTAATTATTGATTATTAAATGTAATTTTTGTAATTAATTTTTCATGGCTAACATAAGTGGACAAGTGTGTGTGGCCAAAAAAGAGGTATATGAGCAAGAGGCTTATATATATAAATGATATAGCAAATTGTTGAATATAAGGAGGTATGTAAATGATATAGCAAATTGTTGAATATGAGGAGGTGTCATATACCATCATATTTGTGTATATTATTTTTAATGAAAATATTATAGTGGTTCTACATATGAATATCAAGATCATATGACCTAATTAGTCTTGAAGAGACCTAGTTGAGCAAAGAAGCCTAGAAGGTAGTTCGAAAGGGATAATAGTGTGAAGAGCTAAAGAAGTTGATCATCATATATTATGTGAGTAACACAATTTCCTAAAAATGATCAAATAAATCAGGTGGATGAATTGGTGTTCCATCATCTATAGGTTTGGTGCCTCCTTACAAGTGGGTGCTTGCTAAATCTTAGTCAAATGGGTGTTTGGCTAGCATGGTTTAGTTTTCCATGTGGAGTTGGTGCTTCACTAAATTTGTTTTTTATCTTATAGGACTATATTATATTTTTAGAGATTAGTGGGTTTTATTCCCCTTGAGGTTTTCCCACATATATGATGTGTTATTGTGTTTCATTATTATGTGGATAGTTATTTATGCTTGTTAGATCTATATGTTTATTTCAATGGTTCATGACTACTTAAGTGAAATTGAAAGAAAGGTTTTGAATAGTGATTCACCCCCACCCTCTATCAGTCATTGTGATTCCAATAGGTAACTATAATTTCACTTGAAGATGCATCAGATGATAGAACTATTGTTACCACAAGAACACTAGTTTGAGGAGGTGTTAATGTGGTTATTATTACTATTGGTGTTATAGGTGAAGTTGGCATAGAAAAAATAGTAGGTGGAATTTTTTGAGATGATTTATTATTTTTATCCAAGCACTTATAGTGTTTTTATGCCTTATTAGGTTGTGCTATGATTAAGTTCATATCTAGGAGGTGAGGCCTAGTCACCCTACTTGTTTCTCACATTAGCTTGTTATGTTCCACCTTGGTGGCTCTAAATACAACCCTAAATATTTCTACCTCCATAGACTTATTACTCATTGTAATCAATTTAGCCTCAATTTATTCTAGGATCAAACTTTCTAGACTCTACTTGAAGCTATCATAGGCTTGTTTAATCATTTGGTTAAATGCAACCCTGGTCACCAACTTGCTTCTATTATCTCAAATTGTTTCTAGTTACAATCTTGTCAAAATATGCTTAGCATATTTCTCTTACTCATCCAACTTATTCAATAAATCCTTAGAGGATAGTACCCATCTTGGGAATCCTACATTCTTATTAATTCTAAATTTAAAGTATTAGATGCCTCTAATGGGGTCATCAAGTCCAAATTTTTGAATGCCTTATTAGGGGTATATATCACCAAGAATTTTAGCTTATTGTCATCTTCATAATGGCTTATAAATAATTTGGTCAAATTGACTCTCAAATAATGGATAGAATGAATAATTTAATAGAATCTAAGAGTGGCATACTACACATTTTTCCCAATGCCTTGTGGAACTTGAATCACTAATTGTTTCTCTCTGAGTGTCTCTAATTCTTCATCAAGCTCTTATTTAACTAGTTTTGTCCCTTGGGTATGGAAATTATGGATTTTATATAGGTATCCATTATGAATTCAAGTCCTCAATATAAGGATATTGACCCTTTGCCATATTTTGCCTCTTTCTCAAGGAGTACTCTTCTTCCTCTCTTTCATGATTAATGACCTACCTGAGCTATCTCAAATTTCCTATCCCTCATCCTCTATACTAATATAGTGTATTTATCAAATAAGTATCTCACCATTGGCAATTATGTTATCTATAGATAGGACCTATAAGAGGCTAGGCTCCTAATTCATTATCCCAATCTAAAAGAGTGATCTTTAAGGGATCTGAGTGATGTGTTTTTTCTTGAGAATATTCTTCAAGTTCTTACTTAGTTTTTGTGGAAGGATTGGGCATTATAGGAAAAATAATCTTTGACTATTCCATGTTTCCATACTATGGCATTGGATGGATGATAAATATTGGCTACCTCCTAGGTACCCTTTTGGTTGTTTACACTGTGGCTATGATGGTGGAATTAGAAGAAGGCAAGGGTGAACCTAATTAGGTAGAAGGATATTTAGTTGAAGTGATAGATTGAGTGATCACTAAAATGGATAGAGTGAGTGTTGATGGGGTAGATGCTAATGGAATGGAAACTAAAGGCATGAAAACTATAATAGTGGAGGGTAGAATAGGTGCAGTGGTTATAGGTAGACTCATGGATGGATGCAAGAAAATTAAACCTATAGAGAGTGTCTATTGGGGAATGAATGTGGAAATTATTGGTATAGGAGAGATGGAAATTGTGGGTAAGGACATTAAAGGGGAAAAACTTAAAGGAGTTATGAAAAAGGGACACTTGATAGATGAAGTCAGCTATGATAGGTGCCTTATCCTTAAGAGATTATAATCTTAAAATGTTTGCTTGCTATAGTTCTTCCTCATCCACATCTTATGTTAGATGAATATATGGTTGGTATCACTTAGGCTTCCTTTGATATGTCTTAGTTGCTATACCTAATTATGGGCCTATGGAATGTGATGCAAGATAAGGGGAATGGTGCTTAGCATTGGGGCTGAGGTAGGCACTTTTTCTGCTTCATCAGATGAATTTAAGGATATAATCCCAACTTCTAATTTTTTACTTCCTCATGATAAAGTTAGTTCCTCATCTAACTCTTTCTTAACCTTGATTAATTCAATTATTTAAGCCTTGGTTAGGAGTACTAATTTTTCTTTTACTTTCATAGAAGAAGGTTATTATTCCTTAGATTATTCTTCCTATTCTCTAATGAGTGATGCCTTAGATACCAATTAATGTTGGTCTTGAGGCTAGCCTTGAGTTAATTTGTGATTTGGTCCCTCTTATTTTGGTTTTTTTGACTTCTTACCACTCTAAAAACCTAAGGATCTCCATCCTTCATGAGTTATAATTATAAACTTCACTTCACCAAGTGTTAGAGATAGATCTAATTGAATCACTATCAATAAGTCCTCACTTAGTCCTTTAGTTTTAGCCCATTCCTTGACCTAGTCATCATCTATTGGCCCCAAAATTTTGGTTAAGTGTTGTTCAATTTTGGCATAAAATTGGTATAACACTGAAGGGCTATGTTATAGAAGGACCATGACATGTAGTTGATAGGCACATAAGCATCATGGTGTAAAACTTATGGGTTACACAAGGAATGTAGCATGGAGGAACCAATGTGAGAGGACCCAATTAGAAGGTAATGAGTCATGAGGAAATTGAGAATGTAGGACTTAGAATAGAAGTATGGAATTCTATGACATAACTTGGGATGCCTAGAGGACTAGGCCTACAAAGACAAAATACAATACCCAATTTGAGTAATCAACTAGCTACTATGCCTCATACCATAAAAACTACTATTAGAGGTATTGTAGGTGGAATAAGAGGTGGTATAGGTCATAGTAGACTTCCTCTTCAAGTGGCCAGGCCTAGAGGTTCCCAATAACCACATATTCAAGTACCTCAACTAACTATGGTTTATTATGAAATGATACTATGCTTATCATAACATCAAGGTATGGATAATGTAGTTAAGAATGTACACAAATACAAACTAATTTGGAGGGTGTGAGTCATTACCTCCTCTGAGTGTAAGGCCATATAGTTTTCAACTACAATTTTAGAGTGCATGCATAAATAGTATTGAAATTTTGACCCTCAACAAGTGGTGGTAAAATATGATTAACTTAAGATAGCCTTCCTTCAGAAATTTGACATTCTTGAATTTGAGTAACAAAGTATAGCAGCCCTGAAAGACATAAAGCAATGACTTACTAAGAGTGTGTATGAGTATGATGCAAGGTTTAAGACCTTGTTATCTAAATTATCATTTAATATTAATGATTCTTATCATACACAATGGTTTGTGGGAGGATTTTTACTACTCTTATATTGAACCTTGTCATAGTAGACCTTCACTAATCTGCATAAGGCTTTAGATCCTACTCTCCATGTTGGGGCAACTAGAATCATTGATACTAGGATCAGTCCCTTCGTAGAGGCCCAAATAGCCTCAATGGAATTGTAGTTTAGAATTTAACATAAAATAATTCACATGAAACATGTAGTGGTGTTTAGTGCATAAATTTTTAATCTGAATAGCATACACAGAGCAATTAATCATATAAGAACATCTATGTAGTACTTAAATAGACATGTGAAATCTATCATGAGGAACATGATGTATGATTTTATACTCTTATATAATGAGATATGTATACTAATGTGTTTGACTATTCAAGATATATGATGCTTGTACTCATGACATTGACAACTATCATTTGATTAATGACATCCATGAAGTTTGAGCATATGGTACACACCAAACCTCAGTAAAAACTAATCAAGTCAATGGTGGCTATTGTGGATGAGGAAGAGGGTATGGACAAGGAGGTGGTCATTTACAACCCAATACCTATTATAAATGTGTATCTCTAGATGACTATCAAAGGGATTACCCATACTACCTGATGTGTACTTTCTATAAAAAATACCATTGACTAGAAGATTGTCCTAACTTATATGTAGTTATCACCAAAGAGTGAAATGAAAAATATATTGGGATGATTTGAATTGATAAAACACATTGGTTCACATTCCAAACCATCCCTATAGTTTAACAAGTAAACATTACCACTCATAGTGGGGGAGAAACCCAGTCGACTCTAATCCCATCGAGAAAACATAATAGAAAGAACCAAGAGCAAGAAATTATCATGATGTTTAGCAAAAAAAATATGTCCTCCAAGATATGATGGAATTATAATGATAAATTCAAGGATATATTTGTTTCCTAAAATAAAAATACTTAACATAGGATGTTGTTGTGTAAAGGGAAGTTGAACCTCAACATGTGGCATGTGATGACTTTTAGGATCTGTGTAAGTGCATGATGGATGAGGAAAATATTCCATATCTTAGCATTTAGGTTAAGAATAAATCCCATATACCAAATTAAATTAACCCTTAGCTCATTAATAAGAGTGAATATCACCATTTAAATCATGATCTATGACAAGACACTCCTAGTTCTACTCCCCCAGAAGATAATGAAATATTGTTTAATGTTGCCATTGATGGATGGGTAATCTAGGACATGCTAGTAGATATTGACACATAGTCAATGTCCTCACAAAGGATGATTGACACAAGATATCTATTCCAATGATATATCCTTTACCTCATGTCTTATTTATGGCAAATAAGACTCATGCATTACCTATCAAGGTCTTCAAGAATGTAATAGTTGACATACTTAGAGTACCATTTAAAGCAAATTTTGAGGTTTTAGAGCTATATGAAGTTGATGATTACCAAGATCTACTGGGAAGAACTTGGTTCTACGATAAATATGTAGACTTGAGCTTTAATAAATGCTAAATTAATTTTTAAAACACTTATCAACATGTTGTAATACCACTAGATCAAGCATAAGGGCCCCCTTACATAGAGTCTATCAATGTTGATGAAGATATAAACCATATCTATAAGGTGACTATAAGGAATGACAAGAAAAGATATCTAATCTAGATGGTATTCTTTGATGTATTAATACTCAGTCCCTTTCTGACACTACAATCAATGCATGTAATTATTGGGCTCATGATAACTACAACCTCACTAACAGAATATGTAGTAACATCAACAGCTAGGAGAATGCATCATGATAGTTTAATAAATGACATAGGTTAATTTGCCTTATCATTTTCCAAGTCATGAGGGTACCTATCATAGAGACACCACTCAAAAGACTCAGTGAGGCTTTGAGCTTCCATGTGTAGATAGAAGTTAGAGACTTCATTTAGCACCTTGAAGAGTTTTACCACACTGATGGACGTCATCTTCGATATTTAGTTCATCTCTTTGATGGGATATTTGGATAATGGTGGTTAAATTTTTTTGAATGAATCCTCCATTATGATCAAATACACTCAATCTTACACCACTTATTTCATCATGATAACAAAGTAAAGGGAACAATCAGTTACAATAGAGTACAAGTACCAAAGCCCCACATTGAAGCCTATGAAATAATGTGGTGGAATGATGAGTCTTACTTACCAAATATTTATGGTTACATGAATTCTATGGAACTTTATGTACTTTGGCCTAGGCATGGTACATTCATGAAGAGTGACACATGGGTGCCAAGTTTTGACATCTAATGAAGGAGAACATGAACTGAGCACTATCTTATTATTCACCAAGGACGGATTTGTGCTTCACCCTCTAAGCCATGCATGAAATGGTAGTAGGTGACCCATGTCCCATGAAATAACACCTAATTATTATCCATTAAGATATTGAGGATCCCCTACACCTATTCTATGAACCATTGAGACACCCAATACCTATACCTACACTAGTCCTTGACTAAAATTGACATGAAGAAATTCATCTAGTGAAACAAAATCTTGTGTTACAAGTGGAAGAAGGTGAATGATCTACTTTACTCAACCTAATGTCCAACCATTTAGATATTCTTATATATGTTGGCATAAGAGCTATTTGGGACATAAGTAATGATATGGATAACCCCTACCATGGGCATATTTAGACTATTCAATGCAACATCCACTTGAAACAAGAACCAAAGATGGCTATGGTAGAAAAATATTGGACTGACATAAAGATTTCAATTTTTTTTGAATTGTTAAAATAATATTAGGATGCCTTACTGTTGACCATATTTTGGCCCTTCAATTCAAAATTGGGTACCCCTATTGGAAAGCTTAACCAGTATGTAGATTTTCTTAAGAATTGTTCTTTGATAAAGCCAATAATAAATGTAAAAGTCTAATTCTTTCAGAGAGTTTGGTTTTGGTATTTTTTGAAGCCTTTGCATAGTAATCCTTTTGGGTCTTTTATTTTTGATAAATTTTTATTTCTTTTGGACTTTTCATTTGGCCAAGTGCCAAATTCTTTTGGACAATTTATCCAAGATAAATTTCCTGAAGACAAAGACTAATTTTTTCAAGAAAATTATCTGAAACAATTTCCATGAAAGACATATTTTCAAGCTTAAGGTGTCATTTTCAACTTTGACAAAGGGCACTTCAACTTTTTTGAAGGGCACCTCCATCTTTGCAAAAGGGTCATTTTCAAATTTTTTGAAGGGGTCACTTCAACTTTTCTGAAGGGATGTTTTCAAAAGGTTGAAAGGTACTTTAAAAAATTCTAAAGGGAACTTTAAATTTTTTGAAGGGACATTTCCAAGTGTTAGAGGGTCATTTATAGATTATTGAAGGACCATTTATTTTGGCCAAAGCACCAAAAAGATAAACTTATGAAGGAATTCTTTCATAAAGATTGTCTAAGGAATTATTTTAGAAAACTTGTCTGCATCAAAAAGAGTTCAAAGAATAATTATTTTAGACATTTTGTTTGATACAAAGTAAATAAAAGGCCCAAAAAATTGTTCAAGAAAATTATCCACATGAATTGCCAAGAAACATCTTGAATGAATTCTTTCAAGAAAAGTGCCAAGATAAAAAAGTCTGAGGGGAACAAATGTCCAAAAGAAAGAACTGAGGAGTGATGGCCCCATAAACATCAATTTCAAATGATAGAAAATATATATTTATGTCAAAATAATTAGTGGAAACATGAAAGCAAATATGGAAGTAAAATATGGTTGAATCCCAAGCATTTGGTGCAAACAAAGCAAACAAAATGGATAGGTTGATGGTTTGAGTCATTATTGGCAGCTGACCAAATCAAAGAGAATCCATGAAATCAACAAACATAGGTGTCCAAAATATGGTTGGTAATTAGGAAAACCATTTTCTAACCATCTTCACAAGTCCCATTTCCATTAATAGTGTTATGTGTCAACTCCTTTATTTTTAGTTTTGAGCACTCATGGATGATTTTTGATAGAAACCATTTCCTGTGTCAATTTTGAAGGTCTTATGCCACTTTTCAACATTCTTATGATTGGTTCCAAATAATTAGACCTCAATACATGGTGTATCTCACCCTACCTCTCTTCCACATGCAATTTTAACTAATTTTCACATATGGACACATGTCCTAGTGACTCTTGAACTTCCTTTACTTGACCTCTATCTCAAAAGCTATATATATGCATTCTTTTAGCTTGTTTTAGCAGCCTCCACTGGTTATTGGAAAAAAACTCTAGCCATATTTATATTTAAATAACTATTGGAGAGATATACAAGTGTTGTTTCCACTTATATGTTGTAATGTTGAGTAATGAATTGAATCATGTTGGTCTAGTCCAGTGAAAGATTATCTTTTCTATCTTGTACTCTTGATGGTCTACCATTTGTAGAAAGGATATTATTGTAGGTCTTTAATATTATTATTTTCTAAGTGTAGAGATATCCTAGAAGTGGTCCATGATTGTATTCCTCTTTTAAATCATTTGTTCTCTTCCTAAGAATTTTATACCTTCTCAAATCTAGTATATGAAACATTGATGTAACAATGAATCCTGAGTTATGAGGTTTGTCTAAGAATTTTTTTTTTTGTCTTTAAGTAGTAGTTTCAGTCAATTGGGAGAAAATTATACATTGGTGCATCAATTTTTGGTTTCTCAGTCATTTTTCTTAATCCCTTTTCATATCTAAATTGTTAAGTTAGAGAGAGATCTTTAAAGGTGCATCAAGCGAAGCTAGCCCCTTATCTAGAGATTCATTTCTCAATATTATCACCCACAACAAGAAAAATGTCTCCATGGTATGACTTGGATGAAGAGATTTAATAATATCCTCAAGGGTGTCAATCCAAGTGTCAATAGTTTTTGGCACACCCAATGGGACTTCCAAGTCCTAAAATATTATTTGAGGTTGGTGCTAGTCTTCACATAGTTGAAGATGAAATAAGTATCTACATTTAGTACCTGGTGACTCCATTGAATAATTCAAGTATTTAGTTGATTATCAATCTTATTTTCCATGCCAAAGGTGAAAACTATATCTATCGCTAAAGAGATACCCTTTGAGTTTATGTAACTACCTCCATATTCCACCAAAAGGTTTAGGTTTGTCAACACTCACCCTTACAAAAGATATTTTGTGTTTAAATCTTCTAATTTTGTGTTACATTCCATTCCTAATATCCATAGTAATCATTATAATATGGCTACAAGATAACCTTTTGTCCCTTTTATTGAGGCATCTCCCTTGCATCTTGCCTAATATGATCAAATTCCAAGAGTATCCCTCAAAAGTGTCCCATATTTTAGTGGGGATGGTCCCATTACTGCCATTGATCAAATTAGGAATTTAGAAAAAAAAATTAATATCCACAACATTACCCAATAAAATTTAGCTATTAGGTTGTTGTCCTGGTCTTTCAAAGGAAAAGTTTTAAATTGGTATGGGACTTTACCTGTAAATTTCATTAGCTCATGGGATGAATTGGGAGATTTATTGACTAATAGGTTTGGGGAGAAGAGTGACTACCTATCTCTAGCCAATAAATTAACCACAATTAAGATGGAACCACATGAATTCATGAAAGACTTTAATACTAGGTTCCAATAAACATGGGATAGAATCCCAACTCTTGTGAGGCCAACCTCCAACTATGCATTTTTGTACTACTTAAAAGCATTAAATAGTGACATTACCATGATGATTTAATCTATGGGTAGAAATGCATTGCATGTTGCCTATGAAATGACCATAAATTCTAATAATTGTCTTTTCTAAGTGGGAAATATATCTCATAGACCTCCAATGCCACTATTCCCTAATTTTCATTCTCCTAGTCAAGGTGCATTACCCACTTTAGCCCCTTTTCCTAATCAAGAAAGGCCTTCCATTGATCCTTAAAATGAAATACATGAAGTTAAAATATTTATTTAAAGTGTTAAAAAATATTTATTTTCCCTCAAATTACAACAAGATCAAGGTTATAGGACATATCAAACATACAATCAGTTTGGGTAAACAAGTAGGCCTCCTTTCCAAAATAATGCACAAGGACAAGACCAAATCACCCATGTCAAGCCTTATAAAAACTATAATATAAATGTTCCATAATCCTCCAAATCCCTTTTCCCCACTAAAAAAAACTTGGTTCAATAACAACCCAACTATCCATCTTTAGAACATGGTCAAGAGTATGTTGCTTATGTAAATGAGATGCACAATCAAGGCATGGTAATGCAAGATAGTCAATCTTTCCAAGCTTCAAATTTTTAAGGATATATGAAAGGAGGTGTGGAAAATAGGAAACCTAAGAATGATTCTACCCTCAAAAATCATTTTAAGGGTGATTTTTTTTCCATTAATTACTTTGGAAATACAAGCAATCAGAATACTAGTGTTACCGCTAATACTAGGTCCAAAAGGAGGGTTGTTGATGAAGCTTAGGGAGATAATCATGGACTTGTTATGACTCCTAAATAATCTCCAATGGTAATTTTGTCTAATATATCTCCTAAACTACAATAAAATTAGAGTATTCTAAATTTTAGGCTTGTTGCTACAACTCTACCTCCATAAGCTACATCACAAGGTGCCAATGTTCATTAAGAGAACCACAAGGTGAGTAATATTTCCATCATTGTGTTGCACTAGATGAAGAAGATTCATATGAAAATCTCATTGTGTGATTATCTAACATACTAGGGTAGAAATATATACTCCAAAAGGAATTACATGGATTAGGTAAACAAGTTGGCCTGTCTAGAAATGATAATGTGGTTTTAGTCAATAGAACTCAATCTATAGATGGTCAAGTGAATAAAGGTGAGAAGACTCCTCATTTTTACCTATCTCTAATAATTATTGATTTCATGGTTCATAATTTCATCATATATAGTGTATCAAGCACATCAATTACGCCTAAATGTATATAAGATAAGCTAGGCATCAAGTATGAACCAATGACTAAGGGAGTTTTGAAATTGGATGGATCACCAACCATGACTTTCGGGTTAGTTAAATGTTTAAATTTGATCCTTATTCTTGTCCTACTTTTTCAATTACTCATGATGTGGTGGTGGTAGATTTACCTCCCTATTTTTATCTTTGTTTGTCAAGAGACTTTACATCCAAGATATGTGGATATTTGGAAACCAATTGGTCCCACATGGTGTTTAGGATAAAGTATGGCACTAACGTGAAGATTGAGTTAGAAATTATTCATATATATCACTTGGAACCTTACTCACCTAAGGTGGAAAATGTTAATATTCTATCATTGATGAAGAAGAACTTCATATTGACCAATCTCCATCATCTTCCCTTGAGGGAGTTTCTCATTTATTTCTAGATGAGTGGGGAGACAAGCATTATGAACATGATCCTTACAAGTTTATTGAAGAATATAGTATTGGGTTCTATTATATGCATGAGAAAGACTCTTTCATGCATAATTTTATGAAGTCAAGTGGTGATGTGAATGGTTTAAGGTAGATCTTATTTGATCGGTTTAGAAGCAAGATTGGGGCAGGTGGTGGAGCAATGTTGCTTTCACATTCAAAGGACAATTATTTTTCAACCTTAATGTTTTAGTTATCTTTCACCTGTAATATATCATAATATGAAACCCTTATTCATGACCTTGAATGGGATAGAAAAAGAGGTGTCAAATAATTATAATTGTTTGGTGATAGCAAGCTTATTATCAATCAGGTTAGAGGGCATAATTTGACAAAAAACTCTTTTCTTAAGTCCTATAAGCATATAATGTCAGATCTTATGGAAGATTTAAAATCCTTCAACATCACTTCTATCTCAAGTGAAGATAGCAAGCATTCTGATAGGTTGGTATTATTTGGATCTCAATTTCATGTTCCAAAAAGGATAAAAGAGGATAAGAACTAACCTCATCTAAAAGTGATTATAAGGCCCTCCATACTGGTTAATGTAACTAATTAGTAGGTGTTTGATAGTGACCAAAAAATAAAACTTTTTATATAGGAAGAAGATAAGTTTTCTTCCAAGAATAAATCTAAACTACAATAAAAATATGGAGGGTAGATTGTGTAATTCAAGACTAACAAGATTCCTAAAGGCCTAGTCACTCTTGAGAGCATATTCAATGATGACAACTAGCTGAAGAAAGAGAAGTTAAGCATATCTAACAAGCATAAAAACTATGAGAAAGTTCATATTTTCAAAGATAAATTTCTTTCACTTGGGAAGGTATGTACTATTAAAGAGAAGCATGCTTTCATTAAGTTATGTATATAATTTTCTAATGTATTTTCATGGGAGTATAGTGATTTAAAAGGTTTTGATCCAAATATAGCTCAACATACTATATATTTAGATGAGAATGATAAGACTATTAAGCAAAGTCAAAGGCAAATAAATCCCAAGATTGAGCCTCTTATGAGGAAAGAGCTCACCAAACTAATTGAGTCCAAAATCATCTTTCCCATTAAGCATTTATCTTGGTTGGCAAACCTAATTCCTGTCAGGAAAACGAATTGAGAGATAAGGTTATGTATTGATTTTAGGGACTTGAATATATTTTATTTGAAATATCATTACCCACTCCCTTCCATGGAACAAACATTATAGGTTGTGGCTGGTAGTGAAAGGTTTTCTCTCCTTGATGGGTATTTTAGGTATAATCATATTCTAGTAGAGGAAAGTGACCATTATAAGATAGCATTTACTAATAAATGGGGTACATATGCTTATAGGAAAAAATCCTTTTGGGTTGTCTAATGTTAGAGATACTTTTCAATGTGCAATGGATATGGATTTTCAATGACTAATCAATGAAATTGTATTAGTATATTTTGATGATGTGACATTTTTATCTAAGGAATCAAAAGATCATTTGAAACACTTAAGGAAGATTTTTGAGACGTGTAGAGAGTTTGAGATATCTCTAAATCCAAAGAAATGTCTATTTTTTATCCAAGAAGGCAAACTATTAAGACACATTATTTCTAAAAAAGGTCTGTCTATTGATCCTGAAAGGGTAAGTGCCATCTTAGCATTATATTTGCCTAGAAATAAAAAAGGTTTGTAGAGTTTCTTTAGAAAGATAAATTTCATAAGGAGATTCATTCTTGATTTTTCTAACTTGGTCAATCGCTTGACCTCCATTTTGAGAAAATATGAAGTGTTCACTTGGATGAGAATGAGGAAGGAAGTTTTTGAGGAGATCAAGCAAGCCATTGCCCAAGCCCCTACCCTTGAAAGTCCTAAATTCTCTAAAGACTTCAATGTATACACCTTTAGGAATGATTAGGTAATCTCTACCATGCATACTCAAGCTAATGATGGAAATTTTGAATATCCTAGTACCTTTTTTAGTCAAGGTTTAGAAGGTTATGAAACAAGATATACATATGTTGAGAAACAAATACTTTTAGTTATAAGGAGCTTAAATAAGTTTAGGCATATGTTGTCTAATAACAAGATTCACATTTTTGTATATCATCCTAGTGTGAAAGACTTTCTATTGAATATAGATTTGAATGAAAAGATGGCAGGGTGGACCAAAAGGGTGATGGAATATGATTTGGAGATCAAAACTACCAAGTTAGTGAAAGGAAAAGGACTATGTGATAATCTTGCTTCAGACTTGAAAGAGAAAAAATAAGTTTTTTTGGTACTTCATGATAGCTTTGTATCAGTTACACCTTCATCTATGAGAAGATGGACACAGGGCATGATCTATTTCATTAAAATTGGTGAGTGTCCACAAGGTCTTGATAGTACCAAGAGAAGGTACTTTAGGATACAATCCATTCATTATGTACTTGTTGATGGATTTCTATTTAGAAAGGAATTTTTAGGTGTGCTTTTCAGGTGTCTTGATTCAGATCAGATTAACAAAGTATTGTTTGAATTCCATGATGCACTAGTTGGTGGTCACTTTACTTCAAGAACCACAGCTACTAGGATTATGAGGACTGGTTACTTTTGGCTTAGATTACTCAAATATACCCATGCTTGGGTAATAAAATTTCAAAAGTGTGCTCTTTTTTATGGAAAATAAAAGCTAGATACCTTGCCTCTTCACCCAATCCAAGTTGAGCAACCCTTTATGCAATGGGGTTTTGATTTCACATGCCTAATCAATCCTACTTCTAATACTGGCCACAAATGGGTGTTAACTACCAATGATTACTTTAAAAGATGGGTGGAGGATGTAGCTTTAAAAGTGACAAATGAGAATTTATTCCTAAACTTCTATGAGAGTATAGTGACCAGATTTAGAGCTCCCTTAACAATCATCTTAGATAATGCATTGGCCTTTCTAGGAGCAAGGACAAGTGAATGGGATTTGAAGCATGTCATCTACCTTAGCACCTCCTCAAACTACTACCCCCAAGGGAATGGAATATTTGATTCCATAAACAAGAATCTAATAAGGATTACAAATAAAATAATGGAGGAGATTCAAAGGACTTGGCCCACCAAGTTGAAGACAACCCTTTGGGTTGATAGGATCACCCCAAAGAGAGCAATTGGGAATTCACCATATACACTTGTCTATAGAAGGGAAGCCAAACTTCCTATCTCACTTGAGTTATGAGCTTTAGATCTTACCTATTAGCTATAAGTGATAGATAATGATAGCATGGAGGTTAGGTCATATGAGTTGATAGAGATTTAGGAGGCAAGAAATCAAGCTATGAATACCATGACAACTCACCAAGAGAAAACAAAGAAGTATTTTGAAAATAAATCCATGTCAAAGAGATTCAAATAAGGATACATTATCCTAAAATGGGATGAAGATAGGGAAAAAATTGGAAGACACATAAAGTTTAATGCTTTGTGTAGTGGCCCATATGTGATCACATAGTGCAAATAACATAATTCTTTCCAACTCTCAAAGTTGGATGGAGAGGAGCTGCATATCCTAGTTAATGAGATATATCTAAAGCATTATTACTAATTTTTTCCTTTTCCTTTATACATAGTTTCTTTTTTTCCTTGTGTTCCCTAAGTTCTTACACATATGGGTGAGTTCTCTTGTGTCTTGCTTTACTTTGTGTCCTATTTTTTTTATGTTGTGTGTTGTGTCTTGTGGTGTGGGTTTCCTTCTAGGTCTAGTGTGTTTTTCAAGGTTTTGAGTCATGGCCAATGCTTCCTTGTTTGAGTGTCCTTAGATGACTCCATGCCCAATAGACTAATTTAGCTACTGGTATAGTTAATATAGTAGGCATACTACCCCTGTGAGTCACCAATTTATTGACCAAATTTTGGCCCTTCAAGTCAAAATTGGGTACCCCTATTAGAAAGCTTAACAAGCATGTAGATTTTCTTTAGAAGAAGTGTTCTTTGACAAAGCCCACAATAAATTTACAATTCTAATTATTTCAAAGAGTTTGGTTTTAGTATTTTCCTAAGCCTTTCCATAATAATCCTTTGGGTCTTTTGTTTTCTATTAAGTGTTATTTATTTTGAACTTTTTATTCGACCAAGTGCCAAATTCTTTCGAATAATTTATCTGAGACAAATTTCCTGAAGACAAAGACTAATTCCTTCAATAAAATTATCTAAAATAATTTCCCCAAAAGATATATTTTCAATCCAAAATGGTCATTTACAAAATTTTTGAAGGGCACTTCAAATTTTCCTAAGGGCACATCCATCTTTCTGAAAGGGTCATTTTTAACTTTTTCGAAGGGGTCAATTCAACTTTTTTGAAGGGACATTTTTAGAAGGCTAAAAGGTACTTTACAAAAGTCCAAAGGGAAATTCAAATTTTTTGCATGTAAATTTCCAAGTATCAGAGGGTCATTTACAGATTGTTGAAGGAATATTTTTTTTGATCGAAGGACCATTTATTTTGGTTGAAGGGCAAAAAGACAAAATTTTGAAGGAATTCTTTCAAAAAGATTGACTAAAAAATTATTTTGGAAAATTTGTCCACATCAAAAAGAGGTCAAATCCCAATTCTTTTGGATATTTTGTCTGATACAAAGGAAATAAAAGGCCCAGAATATTGTTTGGGAAAATTGTCAACAAGAATTGCCAGAAAAGCCCTGAATGAATTCTTTCTAGAAAAGTGCTAAGACAAAAAGTCTGAGCAAAACAAATGTTTAAAAGAAATACCTGAGGACTGATATCCCCACAAACATCAATTTCAAACTATGGAAAATAGATGTTGATGCCAAAATACTTGGCAAGAACATGAGAGCAAATGTGGAAGTAACAAATGGTTGAATCCCAATCATTTGGTGCAGACAAAGTAAGCAAAATGGGTAGGTTGATGGTTTAAGTCATTACTGGTAGTTGACCAAATCAAAGAGATTCCTTGAAATCAATAAACCCAGGTGTCTAAAGTATATATGGTAGTTAGGAAAAGAATTTTCTAACTATTGCAATAAGACCCATTTCCCTTAGTAGTGTTATGTGTTGTCTCCTTTTTTTTAGTTTTGAACACTCATATATGATTTTCAATAAAAATTATTTCTTGTGTCAATTCTAATGGTCTTATGCCACTTTTCACCATTCTTATGACTGGTTTCGAATAAGTAGATCTCCTGACATGGTGTATCTCACCCCCACCTCTCTTCCACATGCAACTGTAACTAATTTTCACATATGGACACATGTTCAAGTGAATCTTGAACTTCTTTTGATTGACCTCTCTCTCAAAAGCTATATATATGCATTATTTTGGCTTGTTTTAGTAGCCTCTGCTAGTTATTCAGAAAAATTTGACCAAATTTGTAATCAAAGAATACTCAAAGAAATATGCAATTGTTGTTTCCACTTATATGCTATAATATTGAGTAATGACTTGAATCTTATTAGTCTAGTCTAGTGAAAGATTGTCTTTTCTAGCTTCTAGTCTTGATGGTCTACCATTTGTAGAAAGGAGATTGTTGTAGGTCTTTGATAGTATTATTTTCTAAGTGTAGAGATATAATAGAAGTGGTCCATGATTACATTCCTCTTTACAATCATTCATTCCCTTTTTAAGAATCATATACCTTCTCAAATCTAGCATATGAAACATTAATGTAACAACAAATACTAAGTTGTGAGTTTTGTACAAGAAACACTTTGTTTTTGTTTTTGTTTTTATTATTAGTTTCAATCAATTGGGATGACATTATACATTGGTATATCACCATTTGGTTTCTCAGTCATTTTTCTTAATCCCTTTTCATATTTAAATTATTAAGTTAGAGAGAGATATTTAAAGTTGTATCAAGGGGAGCTAGCCTATTATTTAGAGATTTATTTCTCAATATTATCACCCATAGTAAGAGAAATGTCTCCATGGTGCCACTTGGATGAGGAGATTTAGACATCTCCTTAAGGGTGTGAATCCAAGTGTCAACACTTCTCAAGAAACTATAGTGAAATGAAGGGATTCTACTTGTCCTTGGGTAAGAAGCATATAGGGTTAGTTGATGGCACTCAACCAGTTAGAAAGAATCCTAATATTAGAGCATGGATCAAAGAAGAAATTGATAGTATGTTATGTACTAGAGTAATCACCCCTATTTATGAATCCAAGTGGGTCAGTCCCATGGTGATTAGTATCAAGAAGGATGGACATATCTATATCTACATGGACTATCAAGTGCTTAATACATCTTGTATAACTAATCCCTTTCTGATACCATTCATAAAGGAGATCCTTGAAGGTGTTGTTGGTTGTGAGGTACATACCTTTAGATATGGCTTCTCAAGGTGCCATTAGGTCCAAATAGCTAAATAAGATCAGCCCAAGACAACATTCACAATCTAATAGGGATCATTTGCATATATTGTTATGCCCTTTAGGTTGAAAAATTCCCCAATAGTGTTTTTACAAAGACAAGTCGAAGCCTTTAAGGACTTCATCCATAAATTCCTTTAAGTTTATTTAGATGATTGGGCAGTAAATGGTTTAGTTATAGACCAATATTATAACCTCAAACTTATGCTTGAACATTGTCAGGTCTTAGAAATCTCATTAAAATTAAATAAGTGCATGTTTGTGACACCTTTTGGTGTGTTCTTAGGACATTATTTATAGGGAAGGACTTCTGGTAGACCTAGTGAAGGTATCTATTATTCTTCACCTTCCATCACGCAAGACTCAGCATGAGGTCTATGACTTTTTTAGCCATAGTAGTTATTATATAAAGTTCATCCATGGATATGAAAAAATTATCACACCCCTAGAGGAAATTTTAATGTAAAATGAGAATTTCATATGGACTTGCTCTAATAAAGAGTCATTTGAAACATTAAATGAAAATATGGTCACTGCTTCTATCTTCTAGTTCCCCAATTGGATAAAACCATTTCATGTCCATGTTGATGCATCTGGCATGGCCATTGGTGCAATCTTTACACAACTAGGTGAAGGTCACCTAGATCACCCAATCTATTTTTCTAGTAAGAAGTTCATACTAGATGAAATAAACTATACCACTAAAGAGCACAAAGCATTGTTGATGGTCTATGCCTTACATAAGTTTAGATAGTGCCTATTAGCCACTCCTTTTATTATATATATATATATATATATATATATATATATATATATATATGTATGTATGTATGTATATATGTATGTATCATGAGTATTTTAATTACCTTGTCAACAAAGCCATACTACATAGATGAATCTATTGTTAAATTGTGTTGTTCCAAGAGTTTCAATTTTTAGTTATGGTGAAACTTGGGAAGGCCAATTATGGACCTGACCACCTATCATGGATTGATAATAGAGACCACTGCATGCCATAAAATATTATATTCCTAATGTATATCTCTTTTTTATTACATGGGCACCTAAATAACTGAAATATATTAAATAATTCTTGGCCACTGGCTTCATGCCTGATGGTCTCACCTCATAAGAAAAAATGTAACTCATAGTTTGTGTTGCACCCTTTTAGCTTATAATAGGAAATATTTATAAATGGGTCATGAAAAAGTTATTAAATGTTGTGTAATTCAACATGAGTGCCTTGAAGTGCTATGTAATGATCATGAGGGTATTACAGGTGTACACTATGTTGGAGAGGTTACTGTGATGTCCCTGATGGGGCCCCTATTGGAAGAGTGATGTAGGTCCATTTGAGCGGTTGGTGACCACGTGTTCTAGGGAATTATGCCTCAACGGTCGCCAGTGACTAGCCATATGGGTTCAAAAGAGGACCCAAATCATCCTGGGACTTTTGGTGTGATGGCCAGTCCATATTGGTATCAGAGCTAGGGTCTCGAGGTTAAGACCCACAAAGCGTGGTGGGCTATGATGTCCCTAGTGGGGCCCCTATCAGAAGAGTGATGTAGGTCTATCTGAGCAGTTGGTGACCATGTGTTCCAAGGAATTATGCCTCGATAGTTGCTAGTGACTGGCCATATGGGTTCAGAAGAGGACCCAAATCATCTCGAGACTTTTGGTGTGACAGCTAGTCCATATTGGTATCAGAGCTAGGGTCTTGAGGTCGAGACCCATGGAGTGTGGTGGGCTATGATGTCCCTAGTGGGGCCCCTATCAAAAGAGTGATGTAGGTCTATCTGAGTGGTTGGTGATCATGTGTTCTAGGGAATTGTGCCTTGACAGTCGCCAGTGACTAGCCATATGGGTTTGGAAGAGGACCCAAATCATCTTGTGAATTTTGGTGTGACAGCAAATCCATATTGGTATCAGAGCTGGGGTCTCAAAGTCAAGACCTGTGGAGCGTGGTGGGATGTGATGTCCCTAGTGGGGCCCCTATCGAAAGAGTGATGTAAGTCCATTTGAGTGGTTGGTGACCATGTTTTCTAGGGAATTATGCCTCGACAATCACCAGTGACTGGCCATATGGGTTCAAAAGAGGACCCAAATCATCCCAAGATTTTTGGTGTGACAGCCAGTCCATATTGATATCAGAGCTAGGGTCTCAAGGTTGAGACCCATGGAGCATGGTGGGTTGTGATGTCCCCAATGGGGCCCCTATCAAAAGAGTGATGTAGGTCTATCTGAGTGGTTGGTGACCACGTGTTCTAGGGAATTGTGCTTTGATGGTCACCAGTGACTAGCCATATGGGTTTGAAAGAGGACCCAAATCATCTCAAGATTTTTGGTGTGACAGCTAGTCCATATTGGTATCAAAGCTGGGGTCTCAAGGTCGAGACCCGCAGAGCATGGTGGGCTATGATGTCCCTGGTGGGCCCCTATCGAAAGAGTGACGTAGGTCTGTTTGAGTAGTTGGTGACCACGTCTACTAGTTGGATTATGGTGGCCAACTCTTTTCCAATATGTTAAATCATATGCTAGGTAGTGTGGCATCTATCAATTCATAAGAAAACTAATCAAAGATATGTTGTGCCTCTACTACCCATTCCTTCTTAGGAACCCTTTGAAAAGTGGGTTATTGATTTTTTTGGCCCCATCACTTTAGTAGGACGATGGATAGGTTCTTGATACATCATTGTAGTAACTGACTACCTTATGTACTATGCTAAAGTTATACTAATAAAGGATTGTAATAATAATATTAGGTAGTTCATCTAGGAGAATATCATAACTTGATTTGGATGTCCCTTGATTTTCACCAGTGATCATGGAACCCAATTTTTAAATGAAACAATTTTCATCTTATTGGTTGAGTTTATGATAGTGCATCACAAAACAACACCATATCATTCGCAAGATAATGGAATTACTGAGGATTTCAACATGATCCTAGGTACCACACTAACAAAAATATATAACATTGGCTGAATTGATTGGAATGATAATGTTTCAATATTATTATGTACTTACCAAATAACTTACAAGTGCCTAAACAAAAGCATACCATTTAACGTGGTGTATGGTAAGGAGACAGTCCTACCAGTGGAGTTTTTGGTACCATCTCTATGTATAGTGTGAGATAATTAAATGAATACTTCTCCTTGAAAGTGTACCTAGATAATTCACTACAATTGGATGAAGCTCATTTCTTCACTCATTGGAGCCAGGATGTGAAAACATGCAAGTAAAATACATCACATGATCACCATATAAAAAATAAAATATTTTTTCTATGAATAAAGGTCTTTTTATATGATTACAAGTTTATGCACCACCCTATAAATCTTTCATTCCATTAGGATGGTCCTTTTATAATTCATATCATTCAACCTGCTAGAGCATGTTGGTTGCAAAGGATGGATGGCTAGTTCCTTCCTAAACACTATAATTTAAGCCAAATCTGGTTGTATTTCACTTTAGAATAGATGAAATATTGTAATTAATAAGGCTTATGCCATTAGTTTAGGATTTATTGCTTTTAATAAAAACATTGCCTTTGTTGTGTGTAACTTTTCTTTTTTGTAATTTTGTTTCAAAAGGTATTCTCTTCATGGAGGACCATGAATCATTTTAGTGTGGGGTATGAAGTCATGTTTAGTAACTAAAATTCACAAGTTAGTAAGTAAAGTGCACAAGTTACCTAAGCATGTAGGGTTAGATAGGCACACAAGGTACATGGGTGTGTAAGGTTCGTAGGGTGAACAAACACTAAGTTTAATCCTCATAAAATAGTAGTTTTAATTCAAATACCCTAATATTAATAGTCAGTGTTTAATTATATCGAGAAGATCTAATAGTGAGTGGGTGAGGATAGTGTCATTGGGTCCTAAAGATATAATGGAGCACATTTAATCATGCATTAAAGATCAATGGTGAGTGGGAGAGGATAGTATCAGACGGTCTCAAAGATCTAACAGAGAGCATTTAATCATGCATCAAATAATAATGTTGATTATTAAGTAAAAATTTGAATACATAAGTGACAAGTGGTGTGATCTCACGAGTAGAATTCAAATCTAATAACAT
The DNA here is from genome assembly GCA_037957365.1 of Torreya grandis. Classification (NCBI taxonomy): domain Eukaryota; kingdom Viridiplantae; phylum Streptophyta; class Pinopsida; order Cupressales; family Taxaceae; genus Torreya; species Torreya grandis. Next base: position 1,571,536 of record JARHVA010003548.1, on the reverse strand, counting down.
GTGTATGAGCTCGAGTCAATGGGTCCAGGTAGATCTATGACCCATGTTCACTCATATAAAATAGATCTAATGATAAGTTCAAATTCAAAATGTCAATGAATCCTTAAAATAAGTTAGAGGTTGCAAAGTGTCATGACTATGGGAGCTATTAGATAAATCAATGGTACACATTGAAGCCATGTAAAAGTGGATCAATGATCTATGTTTGATCTAGTAGAAATAAATCAATGGTGTATGTTTAATCATAAGAAACAACTACCATATAATTTAAATAAAGGTGTGAGATGGGATGTACCATTAATGTATAAATAATAGTTATGACAAGGAATGGGCCAATGATGTGATGTGATAAATACCATTAAATGCATTTGTTGACAAAAGTGAGGATCTAAGCATGATGGCCATTAAGGATATTCATTAATGACACAAAGTGAAGGGTGATGGGAAAATATTAATGATGGTAAACCCCTCCTAGATCCTATAAATATGGCAAGTTAAAGTCATTTTATAGAAAAGGGGGCCATAGAAGAAATAACTACAAAAGGTGTCAAGGCATTGTCACATTGGTATAATCTAAAGAATGAGATCAAGTAGTTAGGTCTTGATTTTTTTATAGAAATGCTAACATAACTTAATTTAGGATGGACTAAGAGCATAGTACTGGGAGATGTTGGCCCTAAAATTTTTGCTATGTTGTCCAATTTTGGTGTAGAACTGACATGATGTTGAAGGACCATGGTGCTAAATGACAATCATGAATAGTTGATAGGCACATAATCACTGTGGCACATAACTTATGGGGTATAAAAGGCCAATAACATAGAGTAACTAGTGCAAGAGGACCTAGTTATAAAAGAATGAGTCATGAGGAACCCAAGGACATAGGACTCATAACAAAAGTGGAAAATTAGATGAGTGCATGAGAAGCGAGAGCAATTAAAATAATGGTTCATAAAGGTCACCTCAACCCTATTAATATAAATTTTTGCACCATCTCACAAGAAGAGGGACACATGGTAGAAAAATATATAGCATAAAATGAGGATTTAGGGGATGTAAAGGCCTAGGTCTTTAGGAAAAACTAATTGTTGAGCACCATGACTCTTAGTCTGTTGAGAGTTCATTGGCCAATTCATCATGCTATTAATGATTGTAAACACTTAGTTAGGGGAAAAAAAGCATAAATACCCCTATTGTAAAACATTGTAAAAGGGGGGATTTTGGGATGAATTTGTAATGAACCTTTACTTTTATGATGATTTAAGATTTATATATGAGATAGTAGGTTTTATCAACTTTGTTTGTTTTAAGATGAAAAATGGTGTGAGTTAAAATTTTAGACTTAAATATGAGTTCAACCCTTGTTTTATTTTCTTTTCTAAGTAACCGATGCTAATATAAGATGATAATATTTTTCATAGTGATATTAATTAAATTTATAACTCAAAAAATCAAAGTAGTTTATATTTACATTTATATAATCCCTATTTAATTTTCATAGAGAGAAGGATATGTACAAGTTATTAACACTATGTATAAAACCTCTCAGAACTAGTCTTTCATTATGTGCTTTGGGTGATCATGCAAGACCTAAATCTTGCATGAAAGGGTTAACATGTTATCTCATTGGAACAGACTTCACCACCAAAGCTAGAATTATCACAAAAACCCCAACATAATCCTTAGTATTTAGGAAAATAAAATCATGATCCATTAGCTCATGCTTGTATTCAAGGCCAAGGTTAGGAATTTTATATTTACCTTACCATGAGGATCATGTCTCTATGAGTTATGGTGGGTAATGCATACATATTTTTGGCATTCCCATCTTTTTTTAATTATATGTGAATTATATACTGCATTTTCCTAATGGTGGTGTGAGATCCATGGAAAGTGTCCTTATTATTTCTCATTAACTCCTCATCAATGCTATTCCAAATTTGACACATGATTTCTTGAAAATCTACCTTTTCTAGAATGAAATTTATAAGATAGACAGTATTTACCTTATATCTAGCTACCATAATTACTATGTAGTCTAGATAGATCCAATAATTTCCTATGTTATTGGCTAGTTTCTAAGCTATAATGTAGGGAATTCTTACCAAATTTAAACCATGTATATCCATACAAACTTAAGGGTAAAATTTCTCAACTATTTTGGCTATATTAATCACATATGAATATATGTGCACAAAATTGTAGTAGTCACAAATCATATTCTTGATGACTTTAGTGTCAGGATCCCATAAGACTCTATTGTATATATACATAGTGCTCATGACTAAATCTAATAAGTAAGACATTATGTAGAAGTTACTTCCTAATAGCTCCTTATCATGATCTAAGATTTTATCTTGGGGACATACACTGATCACTTTACCCAATGCATAGGTTCACTCCAAGGTGTTTAGTAGGTCCAATAGGAGAAGCCACTTCAAGTGCATGAAGTAGATGATTGTATTTCCTAAGATTCAATTAAATAGTGTCATTCCCACACAAATTCCCATTATAAATTGAGTGATATGGATAGGGCTCTTGACATGTTCCTTTAAAATGAAACTTTCCCTAGGTAGCAACTATTTTGATAGAGCATACTCTGGATTGTTAGACTTTTTCCATTTAATAATAATATGTAAATCATAAGTAACATCTATAATAGGTAATATCAAATATTTATTAAATTATTCTCTTGATATACATGTAACAATAGTGTTTTTATTGACATAATTAACATATCATCCATCCATAATTCTTCCTTTGAAGAAGAGACCATGTAGTAGATCAATACAAAACATCACCTTCAACTTCATAGTTGCATAGTGTAGGGGTTGATGCTTGAAAGGGTATTTTTTTCACCAGATACTTATCTTCAATTGTAATGTCATCTTTGAGTTCAAATTAATCTACATTCTCCATCAATTCCATAATTTTGAGCAATTTGGATATCATCCATTGAATGTAGTAAAATCAAATATAGTGTCCAAGTACTCTATAAAATCTTTGATTGTTAACCTAAATGGTATTGGGGATCCTTTATAATACCTAGAGGATGATGACATGGTGACTTGAATAATATTAGTATGCTCTAATATTTTAATAATGGCATCTCTTCACTAAACTATATTTCATAAATTATAAATTACTTGATAATAATTAGGGCTCTTGAATTTATTGAGGCTAAAGTCTACTTGAGATTGAAGATGGAATGAAGTGAACTCGACTGGGACTCAAGGTAAATAGATTTCCTACATTTATTTCTAGTTTATGTGCCATTACACTTTAACTTCTATAAGCTCATCACCTTCATTCAATTTAAATTCAACCACCCTATCCTAGTATATACACCACATAGGATGCATTGTCATTTAGAGTGCCAACATGTAGCCTTTATTATTTTATCATGTGCCATTATATATCCTAATCAAAGGTCATCAAATTTTACCTTAGATCCAAAATACCTTGAAGCATAGAATGCTCTTCAGAAAGAAATGCTCCCAAAGTTCCCAAAACAAAAGTTTCTAAAACAAAGCTGCTAATAAATAAGGTTGCCAAAGGAATAATTATGATTAAAAGCCTCTGAAATAGAAATTCATGAAGATGAAAGACCAAAAAAAAAGTTTCCAAACTAATCCTTCTGAAATGAAATTTCTCAAATACTATGTCTTTGATGAATAATATTCCAAAGAGAAAAGACTGTGAAGAAAGTTGCCAATGAAAACTTGCTAAAATAAAGCTTCCACAAACAAAACTTGTTGAAGTAACTTTCCATTGAAATTACTCCAAAATGAAAGTTTTTGATGTGAATTTTTGTGAATAAAATGTTTTTGAATGAAATCATAGAGAATATTTTTGAATAGAAAATATCATGAACAAAACTTCTAACCTAATCCTTTTGAAATTAAAGTTGTTGGCGTTAATGTTTCCAAAGATAAACCTTCTGCAGAAACTATTTTTGAATGAAAAATTCTAAATACCAAACTTGTTAAGGACTAAATAGTCCAAAATAAAACCATCTAAATTATTTTCATGCAAAGCCATTTTTTCCAAAATTTTCATTAATAGGTTACTAAGTACTTTTTAAATGAAAAAATATACCATAACACAATGCAATGTTAAAAGCACCAAATTTATACAGATAATGCAAGTAGCATAACCCTCAAAACTTATAGGTACCCTTCCAAGATATTCATTATTTCCAAAATCAAAAGGGGTTCCACACTTTTTAATGAAAAATATAAGGTGGGGTGTGTTGAATAAAACAAATGGTGACTCACAAGGGTGAATACTCTAGAGTTTTGAAGAACCCAGAATCCATGGTTTTTCAATCCTAATATCAACCATAAATTTATCTTAAAATAAATAAATAAACTAGAAATGGAAAGAGACTCTTAATTATCTTGTGAAACATACTAACTTTACTTATATCTTGAATATATGTGTGAAAAGTGTTTTTCTCTACCTATTATTTTAGGTTTTTAGGCAAATACATAAAGGTGATCTATAGGTTTCAATTTGTTTGATTGTTAAGTGTATAAATAGGGAGCTTGGGTATTTATCTATTGCCAGTCAGTTATTCATATCCTGATAGAGATACTTTTGATCACCTATTCCTCCATATTTTTTATGATGCATGATGCATTGATCTCATTTAATCATGTAGGCTTTGAATCATTTTTTATATTTTCTTTTGGATTTTTAGATTGTTATTCTTTTGCTTTGTTTTCTTTTGGAAAGAGGGAAAATGTGACCACCATGAGCTGGTCTTAGTTAAAATTTTGGTTTAATCAAAATTTCCATGTCAACTCTTGCATATGTTAATGACTATTACCTTCAAAAAATATTAATGTTTTATATACACTTGACCTAAGGGAGTAAGGAAAGTTTTCTAAATTGACACAAAATTGAGGGAGTAACTTTCACATACCTAATGAAATCATTAGTTTCAAGACATATTTATGGATAACTCTCTCATTTCTTAACTAGATCATAAGTCCTATAATGTAGTATGAATTACCCCTTTATTTGGGTTGGATTAAAAACACCTAAAACTATGTTTGATTATACTAAAATTGACTAGAATTTGACTATCATGAAATCAAAATAAATATACTCTAAAAATTAGGAAAAGTACTAAAAGAAGAAAAGGCTACTCTAGAAAATTCAAATTAATCTAATAAAAGAAAATAATAGAAAATAGGAAACTAACTAATAAATAAAATCTAATATACTCCTACATCTACTAGAACATCTTATTGTGACTCAGAGACCTCTCAAGATGGGGAAACCATGAAGTAATGCTTAAAAAATTATCCATTCACTAGATACGTTAGATCATTACCTTGAAGATCCTTAAAAAAAAAATCATTATTACCTAAAATTTCTAAAATTTGATAGGGTCCTATCCATAGTGGGTTAAATTTTTCATGCATTCCATTTTTTCATGGGCTTTATCCCATAGCAGTAATATTACCCTTTTATCGAACCATCTCTTGACCATGTCTTGATGTTTGTTAAAGCTCTGCAATGATTTATCCTTAGAGTCTTCCATTTTGATGATATTTAGTAGCCTAGACATTATTTTTTCATTGGGATCCATGTATTATTGCATAAATTTATATGTTGGTAATTTTAACATGATTAAGAACATGGGTTATTTCCCATATACTAGTAGATATGGCCAAGATTTGAGGCCTTACTTTTACCTTATCCTATCTACCTAGAGTGCATAATTTAATAAGAGGTTACACTCCCTTGGTTTATTTGTAGCTAAATTATTGAATGCATATGTAAGAGTATTATTGATTAACTCAGCCAATCCATTCCCTTATAGGTAATTATTAAATGATGATATAATTTTAATCTGATTATCATGGGCCTACTTAGATAATTCATATAATTGAAAGGTTAGCCCGTTATCATAAACTAGAGAGATGGGAGTGCCAAACCTGGTTTTGATATGATCTTCAAGAAAAATTATCACATCTTAGGCTCTAGAGTTCTTGGTATCTACTAACTTTATATATCTAGTGCAATAATCCATATAAGTGAGCACAAAATTGTGTCTAGCTAAGGAATTTGGATTTATAACAGCAGTAAAGTATACTCCCTATTGGTAAAATGGCCTACCTTCAATTAGAAGTTGTAAAACCTTATTTGTGTGTACTTTTATTAGCCAATACCTAACATTCATGGCATGTTATCATATGGAAGTGCACATCCTTAAATACCATCAACCAATAATAACCCATTTTTGAGTATTTTATGTGTCTTAATATTATCAAATAGATGGATATTACTTAACTTTTGATTAGTATTTTTCAATATTTTTTGAGCTTCATCACATGACACACATCTTAGATAAATACCCTCACAATTATTTCTATAAAAAACTCCTTTTTTGATCATGTAATAAGCCTCTATAAGTCTTAAATATCTATTTTTATCTCTTTTGAGTTCCTAAAGGTATGTTCCAATGAGTAGGAATTGAATAATACTTGAATACCAATCTTCTTGGGAAACTTGTGTCTAGAAGAACTCTTTAATAGTGATGTGTAGGTCTAGTTAATTCACAATTAAACTATGCCTTATCTTATAAAAATTATAGTTGGTTTGATTTATATCAATTTTATGTAACTTTTCCATCCATTTACCTCTACACTCACCTAATTCATTTTGTCTAAGCATGAGCTTGATAGCAGGATCTAATACCATAACAATAGTCTTATTCTGAAGGATATATTGCCTAAACTTTTGATTGCCTTGATGAGAGAAAAGATTTTATTTTAAATCAAGTAATGCTTAAGCTCTACATATATCAATTCAGTTTTCATAAATGCAATAGGTAGTTTTTTTTCTTCCCTTTTTGCATGTGTACTACAACAATAGTATTCTCTAAGGAAAATGAATATAAGTAAACATCTTTGGTGAAATCAGGGCATACCATCACTAGGGCATGTAAAATAGCCTTCTTTATGTCTTGGAAGGATTTCTTATCTTTAGGAATCCACTCCACTTTGTCATTTTGTTTTACCATTGCATTCAAGGGTCTAATAATCTTTGTAAATCTTGATATTAATTTCCTCAGGAAATTCATTTTCTTAAAGAATGATTTGAGATTTCTTACTATTTGGAAACATTATTTTTGATATCCCTTGAATCCTATTTGGGTTAATGGTAATCCCATCTTTATTAATGATATGGCATAAAATCTTGGCTTTGGTAACACTAAATATACTTTTTTTGGGGTTAAGTGATACCCCAAACTTCTTAAACTTCTCAAAAATAGATTAAAGATGGTCAATATGAACATCTCTATTTTTTTTAAATAGTGAGATCATCTGTATATATAATTATGCACTTCCCTATCATTCCTTAGAATGCACGATCCATTTCTATTTAGAAATTTACTCTAGCATTGATCAGCTCAAATGGAATTCATTTATACTCATATATTCCTCACTTCATAATAAATGTTGTTATCATCGTATCTTCTGATTTGACCAATATTTGATTGTAACCTAAAAATCCATATAAAAAAGACATCATCTCAGATCCACTTACCATTTGTATTACCTCGTCAAAGGAGGGCATAAAATAATTTTCATTCTCTAAATCTTTATTTAGATTCTTAAAGTCAACACAGATTTTGATTTTTCCACTTTTTCCTGACTGGAACTAAATTGGCCACACAATTTAAATTTATTATAGGAAAGATAATCCTAGCATTAAGTATCTTTTCCACTTCCTTTTGAATTAATGGTTTCAAGATAGGATTAACTAGCCTCTAACTTTTCCTAAATGTTTTATGATCAAAATTTATCAGAATTATATGGGTAATGACTCTAGGATTGAAAATACTTAAGTCATCATAAGTCCATGCAATTACATCTTTATATCTGCTAATCAATTCCTTGACTCTTTACCTTTCTTCAGGTGTGTAGCTTCAGTTAATATTGATGAAGTGTGCATTATTTTCATCACCAACATTTTGTGAACATAATTTTAATTCATTAATCTTTATATGGCTCTATGATTGGGCCTAAGGATTTGTGTCAAATATTCTTTCTAGGGAAACCATTCCTAATGGGAGGTGATTATCTTTCAGCTAGATAACTCCTTCATCCAATTCTTCATGGCACTTGTGGTTTCTTTCCTCATCGTCAATTATTTGAGTTTTTAATTATCCTAAATTTGTCAAAAAATGGGTAATTTACTATACATCATCAAATACTTGAAAATTTTCAATGTTGTCTAGTAATGAAGGACATTGTACCAATTCAATGGATAACTTCTAAAAATTTTGAATCTTACAAAGGTGTCAAATGTTGTGAAGTGTTATCACTAATGTTAAGTTTAATGTTATTAGATGTTAATAATGATGTCATTAATTTCAATTTTCATTTGGTAAAGATGCATGGTGAGTGATTTATGAGGTATGAACTTATGTGCTCATGTGAAAAGAGAGAATTTGAAGACAACATATTATCTCTCTATTGTGAGAGATTTTGAAGGAAACCTATTATCTCTCTATTATGAGAGAATTTGAAATAAACCTATGATATATATATTTATATAGAATTTGAAGGCAACCTAATGATTCTTCTAAGGTTGATGTCAAGGTTCATCCAAGTTAAGCATGTTTGAGTACTAGTCTTTGAGTAAAAGATGTCTTGAGAAGCCCAATCATATCAAACATAGTCATATCATAAGTATGTTTATGATTAGAATGAAGAGGTAAGATATTATTTGAGTAGAATTAAAGGCATGTAATCAAGTTGTATAAGTATTAATGAGTGTTTTAAGGTCAATTTTCAAGCTTCAAGTTCTTGAGAAACTTAGTCATGACATTCGTCATAACATGAAGAAACCACGTAAGAAGGTATGAACTTGGTACCTTAATGATATGGATGCACAAAGGCATAAGAGGCTGAATGAGGTTATTGGTACATGAATATGAGGCATTGAAGAACTAATTATAGACTTAGAGTGAGCCTACAAGGGTAAGACCTATAGATCTAGTATGTAACTAGACCACCTTTATACCTTGCCTGAACTAATGAAGTGTCATGAGGAGTTATCAAGGCTTACAAAGTATGTAAATAAATTTTTTAGCATGGAATAGGTTTTTCTAGTTTGTATATGAGGTGTTGATAGCTTGGACAATGGATAAAATGTTAGTTTCAAGTCCTAATATGAATTATAGGTCAATGGTAGAGAGCAAAGAGAGAGATGGTGTCCAGATAGAGTATCAAGATCAGTTTCCAAGAAAATTATGAAAAAATTAATGTTTTAAAGTGTTTTAAGGTCTCTCATGTGCACATAATGAAAGGTTCTCAACTTGAGAAGAAATTTCAAGTTTTTATTGGCATGTTTAACCTCTATATGGGAACCTAATATATTCATGGTAGATGGGTAATTATCCTATCTCAAAATTTCATGCATTATTTTCTAGAATAAGGTGAGAATATTTATGAATGATCGTTAAGACTAGAAGATAATTTAAAGCCTCAAAGAACCCTAATAATGACCTGATATGAAATAAGTTGATCTAATGTGCTCATAATGGATTAGTATGTATATTTAAGTATTTTTATGTTTTATTTTACTCTCTAATTCATCTCCAGGTGTGATTGGTTTATTAGGTGAGTGAGTTCACCCTATAAAAAAGGCCTTATTTCTCAAAGATTTACTATAGAAGTCAAAGTTGACCAAGCCAAAGTTGGTAAATAGATTAAATTTTAAGCTTGATACTTGTATTTAATTTTCATGTTGGTTTATGATAATTTTAAATCCATAAAATTTGATAAACCAATCATACAAGCTGACCTATCACTAAAATACCTAATGGTGTAAATAGTTAGAAAACCAAGCAAAAGTGAGAAAGTGATTAGGGATGTGATATCATGGATTAGGGATGAAAAAAATGCATGGAGAAGTTTTTAGATACTTTTAATAAATTTTCATGGTGGATATAATATTTTTAGGCTAGTAAATATGATGTAAAGGTTGCTCATAAGATGACTTATCTAGTGTCGATGAGACAGTGAAGGTGTAAGGTTGTGAGATTAGTTTGCAAGACCAATATTGCCATATGACCATGTTGTATATCTATTTTATAATTGTATAATTATAAAATAGTATAATAAATATGAATTAGGAGTCTTTTAAATTTTTCATATAGGTCTTTTAGGTCAAAATCACCATGACTATTCTTTAAGACAAATTGGCAATCTTTGCAAGCAAGTAGAAGTGATGAGTTTGAGACTCTATGCCATGGATTTTTGTACCTAAGTCACATAATTTTGTTTTTTAACTTAAAATAACTATAAATTCTTTTAATAATATTATAATTTATTAAAATTTATTGAAATGGTGGATCTAAAATGGGTTTACTAGTTCAAGTATGACTGTGTGTACTAAAGACAAAAGATTGGTATGCAAGAGCAATATTTGAAATTAGACCTTGTGATATTTGTACTTGAAAATGATCTAGATATTTTAAATAATATTTTTAAAGTGTAATTTTTCATGGTAAGTTCTCTTTTATGTGTTTAATATCAAGTTGTTTATGACTATGTTTTGAGGTTGGTTGACAATTCTAAATGGGCTACTTGCAAAGAAGGATTTATATAATTTTGTCCTAAAATGTGAAGTATAAATAATATTATGATGTTATTAAGGTCATATATATTGCTTATATGTTATTTTTTTCCATTAATGTCTTTTAAAATTATGTTTATACTTAATTTGTTTAAAATAGAATTTTTGAGTATGCACATGCCTAATATGAAAAGTACTAATGGTGTGCTCCAAGTAGTGTTTTGAGCTAAAAAGTGTTATGAAGCATAGATTATATTATAAGGTATATATTTTATTTTTTATTATATTTTACTAAAATGAGTGTATTTTTTAATTTTTCTAATGAAGACAAAGTGTAACGTGTCCTAGAACACACCTAATGGGACTAGGTTTCCAAGAGACCTAAAGATGAGATAAGGCCTAATTGAGGTAGGTGAGGCATAAAGAGACTAAAATAATATTTTATAAATGTATATTATATTTAATAATATCAATTTCATGGATATAATAATAATTTTAATGGTGTTTGGTTGACTAATAAGGATATGAACAAGAGACTTGTATAAATACTAGGCAATTTTAGGCCTATGAGTGTGAGTAGAGAGTAAGCGAATGAAATAGAAAATTGGAAAGTAGAATAAGGTATTTTAAACCATAAAATTTTTGTATATTAATTTTGATTAAGTTTTAATAGGGTTTATGTATATGATAATCAAGGTCATTTGACCCAATCAAGCCAAGAAGAGTGTTAGTTGGGCAGAGAAGGCTAGAAGGCAATTCGAGAGGGATAATAGTGTGAAGAGATGAAGAAGTGGTCATCATAAATTGGTTTATAAATATGGTGTCATAAATTTGATAAAATATATCATTTGTTTGAGTTGGTACTAATTTATCTATGGTATTGGTGCCTCCTTACAAGTTGGTGCTTGTTAAAGCCTAGTTGAGTTGGTGCTTAGATAATTGGGGTTGGTGCTTCATGTGAAGTAGGTAATTCAATAAATTTGGTGTTTTTTATTATAGTAAATTAGTTAATTTTTATATATTAGTGTGTTTTATTCCCCTTAATTTTTTCCCACATATATGGTGTGTTGATTTGTGCAGTCTTGTTTCATGCTTGTATAGTTGATTGCTTATGCATTATTTGATCTATATGTTAATGATTGAATAAGTGGATTTGATAAAAAAGTTTTTAATAATTATTCACCCCACCCACAATATTATTAATTTTTATTAAAACATTTGGTATTAAAATTTGGTCCTTTGAATCAGGTCAAAAAACCTAAAGGAGATCTTAGAAGCAAGGATGCATAGTCAGTGAGCTCAAGATGGTTTCTCTACCACTAAGGATCCATTATTTAATGGATATAATTATGAATTTTTGAATGTCAAGATTAATATATATATATATTATGTATCAAGGTAATGATATTTATAAGTTAGTTTTGGATGGATATAGTACTTATCCTATTCCACCAACTGATGCAACAAGTAAGAAGGCTAGTGAAAACAAATCTAAGCAATGAATGCCACTCTTTGCAGCCTATTAGAGGTAAAGCTTGTGAAGGTGATGCATTATTTATAATCTAAATATATATGGAAAAAATTTAATTCCATATCTGAAGGATACACCAAGATTAAAATGGCCAAGTTTTAGACCACCAAAGATAGTTTGAAAGTCTGAATATGGGTGAAGATGAAACCGTTGCATCCTACCTATTGAAGTTTGATGAAGTTGTCAATGTCATTAGAGGATTGGGAGATGTGAAAGATTATATAGTTATTAAAAATTACTAAGATATCTAACTCCTAATTTTTGATCTAAGGTATTTGTAGTGGAAGATATGCAAGATTTGGATAAGGTTGAAATGGATGCACTTAATGGCATATTGACTGCCTATGAGATGAGAAAAAATGAAGGAAGAACTCACAAGAAAGAAGTAACTTTAAAAGTTGAGAAGCCAAAATACAATAAGTTCAAGGATGATTAATGTTTATATGTTCATGATGATCAACTAATATACATGTTTGTAATAAAATTGAGGTTTGGCTTAGGTAAGTACAAGGGGAAGTTTCCTTTTAAATGTTTCAATTGTGGTAAGATTGGTCACTTTCCATCCAAATGTCCTAATGAGGATAAAATTGATAATAATGAATAACATGATAAACATCATATAGATGAAAATAAGGCATATAATCTTGATAGAAGAAAGGAGTTAATAAAGTATGAAGGTAATAAAAGAACCTTTAAGAACAAAAGAAAATTCTATATTAAAGAAGATAAATCTTTTGATGTAAGTGACTCAAGTGAATATAATAGTGATGATGGAAGTAATTAACTTGAACGTGACAATAATGAAACCTTATTCATGGAAATATAATTAGATAATTAGGGTTCCTCAAATGGGAAAGGCCTAATGGTTAATGTAGAATAAGATGAAGAAGAAGCTAAAGTGAATCTTGGGGCAGAATTAGTGAGTGTCCTAGAGGATTTAAAGTTACAAAGAAGAAATAATCATAGACTAAGATCATTAGTTAAGGAATATGAGGATCATATTGTATTTTTCTATGATAGAATGAGTAACACCTCGAAGGATTAATATGAGATAATCAATCAAATTAAAGCACAAATGGAGATAGTCAATGCAAAACTAAAAACCAAAAAGGAAGAATGTGTCGAATATGAAAATTAAGTAGAATCATTTAAAGCTAAGTTGAATCAAGCATATATCAAGGTCAGGACCTTTTTTAGGTTTTAAAAGAGCACTGAGTCTCTAGATGACATCTTGAGTATTCAAAAGTCCATAACTAACAAGACAGGTCCTAGTTTCAAAGAAGATCAAAAGGTGACAGCTCAAGTCAAGGAGAAGACTATTGAAGATAATAAGGTTAACATGAAAAAACATATGAAACAACCTAATTATATGAGGTATGCTAGTTAATTTAATGGTTACTATTTTGTATACAGTTAGTTTGGTCATAGAGCAAGAGAGTGTCAAATACCCTCCAAGAATGAGTAATCATGGGACTATGGAAGAATTCATGGTTCACATGAGTCAAAATGTATGAATGAGTTTTTTTGTTACATGTGTCATAATGTGGGACACATTGAAATATTATATCCTAATAGATTTATAAGGTCATCAAACTAGAATAGGAGATTTGAAGCCTTTAGAGTGCAAGAAAGAAGGAAAATGAATGTATGAAAACCAAAGATAGTAAATATGAATCATGATCAGTCTACAAGATCAAGTGGATTATTTTCTATGATAGAACATGTTTTATATTTGAAATAAATTTAGGAATTATTCTTATTATCTCACATTAATGATCAAATGATTGATGAAGAGTTCAATCCTATATTACCAATCAAGCCTAAAAAGATACTAAAGGATATTTAGTCTTGTGAGAGCATGGATATATAAGAATCTCCTGAACTTGAGTTATTTTAGTACCCTATGGAGATGGTTTAATCTAGTATGATTCATGGATACACACTTCAAGTTAGTAAAAGTATGGTAGATTCTTGGTGTGATGGGCATATATTCTGGTTCTTAATTGAGCATGATCTATGTTGAAAACTGGTCTTGTAATCTAATCTCATTTGAAGGAGGTATGCATAGAGTAAGGGGGATTATGTTGCCTAAATACTTCATATTCTATGTGTTAAACTTTTGTTCAAAAATGGTTGATAGTTATGGAAGACCTTTGTCATTAATTTTGAATGGGGAGAAAATTTAATAATTGATATAGAGGTCAATTTTTAAAAGGTACTAGATCAGACCAAAACTAGAAACATTAGGTATGGCTCAATGAGACATTTCCAATGGTATGAAAAATGTAGAAAATGGATCTCATATGCTCTTTGTATAGCCAATCCAAGTTTCGATTAAAGTAAGTTAAAAATAGATTAAATCTGGTCAAACTAAAAATATTAACCAACATGGAATGATTTGAAAATAGTTCCACTATGTAGAGCATCTCAAGAGCTTTTCAATGATATTTCATTTTCATGAAACCAAGGTCATGGTCAAAAGATATGGCTTTTTAAAGTTCCTACTCAACAGGGAAAAAATTATGACATGGTCAAAGCAATCACTAAATGGATCCATGGTACAATGACATGTGGTATGCAGTATGAGGTGAAAGAAATTTTATGGTTTCATAGTTGATCTTTGATAGGTGTAAAAGGCTAGCTAAGGAGACTATAGTAGGTGGAGTTTACTTTTGCTATGGAGGGGGACCCTACCACTGATAGAGTTATGAAGCATCCAATTGGATGTCAACAAGTATCAAATTGAGAGTGGTCCACATGGTGGGTCCTCAAGTCACCATGTATCTTGCCACCACTATATTATTCCATGGTTAAATTTTATTAAATAGTCACTTAGTGATTATAGTTTTATGTAATTATTTACCATGCCAAATGGAAGTTTGAGATCACCAACACATCCACACCAAACTTACCATGGTGGACTCAATGTTTCATGATTAACACCGTAGATTAAATGGCCAAACCCAAGTCCCAACTTGGCTACTAGCATGAATGCTAGCCAAACAAGTTTAGCTACCAAGTTTGAGAACATTCTGATTGAAATTTCCATGCCACGTTCAAAAGCCCATGGATCACATTGAAGACCAAGACATAATGCCAAGTTTTGAACATGCTACAACAACTGTCAACTATGTTTAGCACCCTAGCCAAAAAAATTATTATGATGACAATAAATGAGGATCCTAGGTCTTAAAAAAGATACAAACCATTCTAAACTCGCCTATGTGGGATAAAATGATTGGCATAGTAAAAAATATCCACAGTATGGGTTTTAAACCCAACCAATTCTAATAAAAATATAAGGCTCCCACCATTACACCCGTGAGCTTGATAAATATATAAAGTATTTGGGGCTCATTTTATAATCAAGTTTTTGGAATCAAAATCCATACCAAGTATTGCTAAGAGGCTTAAGAGGCTCGTATAAGGATTTAGATGTAGAATCAAATAAAAGTCCAAAAAGAGACTTATGGTATTTTTGATTAAGGATCAACTTTTTAGTTGATGAAATTCCATTTTGAAAATGTCTTGTAAGTATTTTCAAGAATTTTGAATAAATCAACCTATAAATGACCCAGAGACGTAGGCCATAGTACCAAACTCCATAATCAATTGCATTGTTAATTTTCTTGATGTCTCTTGAAAAATTATTGTTTAAAATAAATTTGTAGGTTAAATGTTAATTAATTCCATAAATTGTTATTATTAAGCAAAAATCAATATATATAAGCATATTTTGCTTAAATTTTATAGATCAAGTTAGTATCAAAGATAAGTTTGTGGGTGATTTGTGGTTTCATTTTTAGCTAAATTCATCTATTGTAATATAATATACCCAATGCTAGCACAAATTTAGTTATTACTAAATACCATCATCACTACAATAATTCAATACCTATAATCCCAAGAGCAATGTCAATAAGTGATGGAGCAAAGATAGGAGCAACAAATCAAAAAACTCCAATAAAGCATTAATACGCTATAGATAGAACTACAACAAGAATGTCAATAGAATAAAAGGATGAGAGAAGATGTAGGGACTTGTTGACATTGTGCTTGATGAGTTCATATTACCAAGTGATGTTGGATACTACACCCCAATTAGGCTCCATTATGGTTCAAAAAGTGAAGTGAGGACAAAGTCAAGGCACCAACCATGTCCAATAGTAATCAATAAAATTGACTAGTAGTACATCATCAAGTAAATCTAGAGTCTCTAATATGATAATTTTTTCCATCTGAAGTACCAAATATTATGTTAATCTTTGAGGAAATTCAAATGCAAAACTACACTACTATTACTGAGGGAGAATTCATGTAGATCTATTTTAACTAGAGATATGGATCCAATTATATTATTTAAGGACTCACACAATTTTTAAGGGTAAAAAATCTTCCATTACCTCACACTAAAACATTTGGAGGAATTGATGGCATAGTACATAGACATGTGACCCATTATGGCATCCTACATTTTGGTATTGAAGGGCTATTCTTTGATAATTTAGCTCTTGACATAGTTCTAGAGAAGCTGAGGAGATCACTTTGGGTCATTATTATCTTACATCTCAATCTATTAGAGACACTCTGGTAGGAGAAGGAATCCAATTAAATTACCAATCACGCTTATGAGGTTTAGTTTAGAACAAGCCAGACAATTAAGGTACATTCTAGTTATAGCTGCAATTCCTCTAATTCGTATACTCTTACTAGTCCTATTATGGAAAATAATGTTATAAGTATGGAAGAAAATATTTCTCTAATTACTAATGTATATATTGATTTACATTATAAGGATGAAAATAATGAAATCAACTCTTCTTTCTATATTGAAAATGTTAGGTATACTAAATGTTCTAACCCTAAACTTTTATCAAGTCCATGCATTGATACACCTGAAAATTACACAAAGGGAATAGGTTCTAAGTTGTTATATAAAATGGGATTTGAAGTAAAAATCCTTATAATTAATGGTCAAGGAATTATCCAACCCATTCAAGTGGTAAAGAGACCACTCTATGCAGGATTAGGATATAGAGGTGAAGGGAAAATTGTTGAAGAAGTTAAGTTGAATGTTCACTCAAGCAATAAGTTAGAACACCCTAAAGAGATAGAAGAATCCATCTCCAAAGATTCAATAGATACATTGGATGAATCATGTTTAAATGACACATCAAGGTATGCAAAAATGAAATACTCAAATGTATTTTTTGATTATTCCTAAGAAATTCCTAAAAAGATGCTTAAGAAAATTGCCAAAATGAGGTTATCTAAAGAAGTTAGGAAAAGTCAACAACAACCTAAGACAAAGGTTGTAATTATAAATTTAGTTAGGAAATAGATAGAGTCTTGAAAATTATAATTAGAGATAACATCAATGAGGGAAATGATAGTCAATGAGAAGCTAATAGTTTAGAGTTTAACACCCTGGAAAGGTAAATAACACTTCTTTAAAATAATAATAGTTAAGCATTCTAAGATAGATGTTATCTTTGATAAAAATTATAAAAATAATATGATATTTAAAGTTTTAGAAACCCTAGGTTTGGAAACTAAGCCACATCTCAAACCATATTCTTTGGATAAGATAGATGATGGTAGTAACGTACATGTAAGTAAAACATGTAAACTAGGGTTTGTAATTACCTCTAAATTTTTAGATGAAGTTCAATTAAATTTGGTTCCCCTCCATTTTAGTGGAATTATCATAGGTAAACCATATTTTTCTCTGAGAAAGGCAACTTTTTCCAAGAAGTAAAATTAGTATAACATTATAAAAGATGTGATAGAATATCTTGTGTGAGCACATAAACAATAACTATGATAGGAGAATGGTACCTTTAGTATTATTTTACTCATGTATGTTTTAGATAGGAACACTTTAGGAAAACATAAAGATGTCATCATAAGAAGCATCAAGTTTAGCCTGAAAGACAAGTTGTATATTTGTATGTTTCAATATGTGCAAATATGTATGTATGTTTGTAAGACCTAAATAGAGGCATTATTTATAAATGCATAAGACCCAAGTATGGGCAATGTTTATAATCATTATGTATAGTTACAGTGTTTGTAAAGACCCAAGAAGGGAAATGTTTGTAAATTTTGTTGCTATGTAAGACTCTAAGAGGGCAATTATAAAATGGTGATTATTATAACACTAGGTGTCATTTTCACAGTTTTAAAATCTAAAGATCCATTAGAGTATATTTAGAATCAACTGACATTCAGGGAATCATCTAAACTAGTTTTTAAGATCTAGAGTGATCCAAAACTCAAAAGTTTTGATTGACAAATATTTCAAGAGCACAAAATAACATAGTAATAATGAATTCTCTAAAAAGAGATGTTTTATTACTCAAGATCATAATACAACTATATATTTATCTCTAGAAAGAGATGTCTGATTTCAATTTTATATTACATATTCATTTATACACATTTTGAAAGTAGGGGGAGGATGTGGAAGGCCACCAATGTTGAGGGAGATGAATTGGTTTGACTTCCATGATTTAAAACAATACAAAATTTGAGGAATTACTATTTTTAGAAACTTATTATTTTTAGACTATACTAAAATTGAAATTTGGGGCACTTCCATTGGGTTTTTGGGGGTCAAAATTAATCAAGTAGATC
This sequence comes from Torreya grandis, assembly GCA_037957365.1. Classification (NCBI taxonomy): domain Eukaryota; kingdom Viridiplantae; phylum Streptophyta; class Pinopsida; order Cupressales; family Taxaceae; genus Torreya; species Torreya grandis. The sequence goes on along the minus strand of JARHVA010003548.1, from coordinate 1,552,767 downwards.
TCTATGCCATCTCAACACATTATCCTCATTCTTATATTTCTAACAGTTTAAATGGAATATCAATTGGAGCTACGGTGAAAAATTTATGGCTCTCGAAAGTTCCATCATTAATTAGGGTGGAACTGTCACCCAAATTGTCACCTAAATTATTTCCCAGATCATTCCTCCCTTCTTGAGAAGTAATGGTCCTAATTACATCAATGTTCCTCATCAGGCGTGGTAGTTGTGTCTTGATTTGATTCTCTATGATCCACTCACCTTGGTGGCCAAGTTGTCCCCTTTTGACCACCCAATAAAGCAAAATAGAGCATCCTCTTGTTATCTTCATCTAGGTGTCCACAATATGATCCTCTTCTACTAGAGAAAAAATCTATGGATCAGGCTTGTTAATGTCCAATTGTTATACTATTATTGAAGTGTCTAATAGAGGTAGATGATATGGTTTGAGGAGCTCCACATTGAATATTAGATGCAGACCAAGGTAGGCTAGTAGGTTCAACTCAAAAGCATTTTCCCCAACTTTTCTAGTGATGGTGTAGGGACCATGTCATAGATGCCAAATTTTTATATGTTGGCCTACAAGTCATTCCTTCTAAAGCTATAACCAAACCTTGTCACCCACAATAAAATGATATACAATCCTATGTTTTTCATGGTATTGCTTATACTTTTGATTCATCTTCTCCAAGATGTCATGAACTTGTTATTGGATGTGTTGAATTTGTTCAATGAACTTTGTTACTTTTGCTACCTCAGATATCTATGAGGTGTGTATTCCATGGTGGAAAATGGAACAACTATATTAATTGGTGCCATGGGTTGAAACCTGAAGCATACTTGGAATGGACTATGCTTGGTCAAGCTATGCAGGGCCTGATTATATCCATGTTGTATGAAAATAAGCCCCTCATCCCATGTGCATGGATGTTTGGAGTGATACATATGAATCATGTGAACAATAAAGTAGTTCACCACCTCTATCTGACCGTTAATTTGTGGATGGAAAGCTGTGGACTTCATCAACTTGGTATCCATCATCTTCCATAGAGTGGACTAGAAGATGCTCAGGTACCTGTTGTCTCGATCTAAGACAATGGACTTGGGGAGACCAAAATGGATCCATACATGACTAAAACATAGTTGAGAAGTTTCTTTAATAGATATATTTTTATCACAAGAAATCATGATAGCCATTTTTAAAAAATGATCAACTACAACAAAAATATAGTGCTTGCCATGTTTTAAAGTGGGGAAACCTGAGAGAAAATCCACTGAGATAGATTCCCAAGGCTTGGTTGGTTCTAGGAATGAAGTGTACAATCCTTTCTTCTTATTTTTTGGCTTAGCTATCACACATGGGGTGAAATATTTGAGATACCTTTCCATATCCTTTCACATATGGGGATAGTAGAAGTGTTTATGAAGAACTACCAATGTCTTTTCTATACCAAAGTGTCTAGTTGTCCTAATAAAATGTGCTTCCCATATCATCTTATATTGCTCTACAACTAGAACACAGATGTACCCCATATGATAGAGGACATTATCTTGAAAATATAAATTAGAAACATGTTTACCTTTTTGAATCACCTTATATGTATCAGTAAAGGCAAGATCTGCTTCATACAGAGCACCCTAATTGGCAGTCTCATGTATGCATAGGTCAATAACTATTATGAGTGTAGTAATTTATGGGTGGCCTAGACAATCTATAGCTATATTTGAGCACCCATTTTTGTGTTTGATTATCATATGGAATTACTAAAGATATGTGGCCCACTTTTGGTGCCTTTCATTTCATAGTTTTCTCTATGTTTGGATGAATTCCAATGGTCTGTGGTTAGTGTGGATGACCATCTTTTTCCCTAAGATGTAGTGTTTCCATTATTTACAGGCTTGCATAATGGCATAGAGATCGTTATCATATGTCAAATATTTCTTGACTGTATCAGTGAAATTTTCATTATGATATGCAACAAGATGGCCATGTTGCATGATGACATCTCCCATAGCATATTGAGATGCATTTGTCATCAACTCAAAAGGTTGATGTAAATCTGGCAAGGCAAGAACAGGGGCTAAGCAAAGTCTATTCTTCAAATTCTTAAATGCCCTTTGTTATATGTCATCCCACTAAAATGTATCTTTATCTCCTCCTTTAGTCACTTGGGTTAGTGACCAAGTAACATGTGAAAATCTAAGAACAAACCTGTGATAGAAAATTTCAAGACCTAAGAAGCTATGAAGTTCTATGAGGGTCCTTGGTGTAGGCCATTCTTAAATAACCCAAATGTTTTATGGATCAACATGGACCCTTCTTCATTCACAATGTACCCAAGCTACTGGATTGTTGTCATCTCGAATGTGCATTTGTCGAGATTTCCATACAACTTGTGATCTCAAAGAGTTTGAAGCACCTTACGAATATGTTGTAGATGCTCCTCTCATGTTCTATTATAGATGAGTATGTCATCTAGGTAGACAACCATGAATGAGTTGGTGAAGGGGCACAAGATGTCATCCATCATCTTCATGAAGGTTGCAGGGGTGTTAGTTAAGCCAAAAGGCATAACCAAACATTTAAAGAGCCCCTCAGATTTGAATGCAGTCTTCCAAACATCAGTAGGATTGATGGGAATTTGGTGATAGCTAGATTTTAGATAAATTTTGGTGAAGAAATTTTCACCATGGAGTTGGTGTAGTAGGTCATCAATCCTAGGGAGAGGGTAGTGATTCTTCACAATGATTTTATTCAGGGCTCGATAGTCAATTCAAAGCCTCCATGTTCCATCTTTCTTTGGTGCTAGGATAATTGGGCTACCATAGGGTAAAGAGCTTGGCCTGATGTGACCCTTTTGGATCAATTATTGAATCTATATTTTTATCTCATCATTCTCCAAAAATTATCTATGATACATAGAAATATTAGGCAAAGGTGATCTTGGGATCAAATCGATAGAATGTTTTACTTGATAATGCAGTAGATCTCCTATGGGTGACTTGAATAAGTCATCATATTATCCTATGATTTATCCCACCTACTTTTTTTTTTGTGTTAATTGTGTAGTTAGGAATATAACATCAGCCTTCTTGGATTTCTATGGTTTGACCACCATGAGAATGAATTAATTTATCTTTTATACCAATCTCTTACATTGCTTAACACTAATTAAGGAGACTAATGTGGGAGGTGGTACCTTTGGTACCCTATAGTGTCATGTTCCAAGAGTGAGGGTGATTTTTGGGTTCATGATTCATAGATGCCATGTCGATCATACATGAATGACTGACCAAGGAGTACATCACAAACATCTATATTGACCACATCACACAAGACTTCATCTTGGAAATATTTTATTACATATGAAAGAAGACATTGATGGGTGACATAGAAGTCTCTCCTTGGGCTCAACTATTCAATACTGTATGGATTTGGATGAGGCTTCATGGATAGATTTAGAATTTTCATAACTTTAGTAGAGATTAAATTCTTTTGACTCCCACTATCAAGAATGAAATGTAAAGGCTTACCTTTTACCCATAATTTAAAGTGGAAAAATATTTCCTTGTCTTTTGGCCTTTCCTCATAGGTCTATGATGAAGTGACGATGGTGTCAAGCTCAGCATCTACACCATTTTCTTCATCCTCTTTGACTGTAGGTTGTGTATGAGACAAAGTAGTAGATGTCAAGTATTGTGACTCAGAATGCAGTGACTTGATGGCTTAACATTATTCTTTAGAGTGAGTCCATTTTTGTGGTAATCACACCATCTTCCAACCTTCCCCTTCTATGGTTTCTTATCTTAAAACTACTTTTACTTCTAATTTTGGCCTTGTGTTTGACCTTCCTTGTCATTTTTCCATTTTGAGGGTTGACTCTTTGTATTCTTTCTATCATGCTTCTGCTCAATCTTCACTAAAAACTTGTATGCCTCATCGAGGGTTTCTAAATTGAAGAGTTCTTTTTCCCCCCGTATGTACCATAGTAGTCCACCACAATATTTGAGAGTCTTATGTTTCTCACTTTCTTGGATGCCCAATCTTGTAGACAAAGAATGAAAAATGTCTATGTAATCTTGAACAGATTGGTCCTTACCTTGGTGAAGTTGTTACCACTGTATGTATAGATCATCATATGCTCTAATGGGATAGTATTATTCCTTTACCACTTCCACAAAATCATCCCAGGTAGGTTCCACCTCAAGGCCAATTTCATATGTACTGAACCTCTTTTTTTACACTTCCCACCAATTTTTCATAGGTAATGATGCTTTCAAAAGAGTAAAAGTGATCGTTTCTCCATTAGTGAACTTATTTACATAGAAGTAGGAAGATAATTGATCCAACCAATTTTCTAATACATCAGCATTGAGTTTGCTTTCAAATGTAGGAATATCAAAATTTACCTAAACCTTAAAGGGTGTTGGGGCACTGAAAGGATGGTCCATGGATGAGGAGCTAAGAAGTGCAGATGAGGAGCCATAATTTCCCATTGGGAGTTATTGGAGAATTTGGGCAAATTATTGTAGCATCTATGCTTGTTGTCATTAGAAGGATTCATCCACCATTTCCTTGAAAGGATCAGATGTCTTGATGTCATCCACCATTTAAAGTTTTTTGGACTGAATAGGTGCATAGTTTGGAAGCTTTGTTGTTTTCCACCGAAGCTTCTTGTAGCTTAACCTCATCCTCAAGATCATACACTCTCAATACAAACCAATCTAATACCACTAATCCAAAACTCAAAAATTTTGGTTGAAAAATATTTCAAGAACATAAAAATAACATAGTAAAAATGAATTCTCTGAGAAGAGATGTTTTATTACTCAAGATCGCAATACAACTATATGCTTATCTTTGGGAAGAGATGTCTGATTTCCATTTTAGGTTATATCTTAATTTATACATATTTTAAAAGTAGGGGGATGATGTGGAAGTTCACCAATATAAAGGGAGATGAATTTTTTTAACTTCCATAATTTAAAACAATATGGAATTTGAGGAATTACTATTTTTAAAAACTTACTACTTTTAAACTACACTACTAAAATTGAAATTTGGGGCACTTCTATTGGGTTTTTAGGGGTAAAAATTCATTGATAAAATCTCCATGTTATCTCACCACATTCTCCTCATTCTTGGCTTTACAACAATTCAAACGCTGAGTCAATTGGAGCTATAGTGTAAAAGTTATGGCTCCCAAAAGTTTCATCATCAATTAAGGTGGAACCATCACCCGAATTGTCACCTGAATTATTGCCTGGATCATAGAGCCATGGAAATATCCTCACATGGATTAATAGGTCCAATAACAACTTTTTTAAGATAAAAGCCTTCTTAATGGGGAGTATTGATCTAAATTTCAAGTCATAAAAGGTCCCAAAGTAGACCAAAACTAACAACACTACATAGGGCCTATTGAGACCTTTCCAACAAGATGCAAAATGCAAAAAATGGAGCTCGTATGCTCCTTGTGTAGTCAGTCAAAGTTTTGGTCAAATAAAGTCAATAAAAGGTCAAATCTGGTAAAATTGTAAACATTTACCAATATGTAACAATTTAAAAATAGTTTCACTAGGTAGAGCATCCTGATAACTTCTTGATGATATCTTGTTTGTAGAAAACTGAGGTCATGGTCAAAAGATATGGCTTCTCAATGTTCTTACACAATAGGGAAAAAATTATGACATGGTCAAAGTGATCATTAGATAGACCCATGGTACAATGACATTTGGCATGTGGCATGTGGCATGTGGCATGAGGTGAAATAATTTTTTTAATTTCATAGTTTATCTTTGATAGGCATAAAAGGTTGGCTATGGGGACCATAGCCTATGGAGTCCACTTTTGTTACGAAGGGGGATCTTGCCATCAACAGAGTTATGGATCATCTAGTTAGATGTCAACAAGTTTAAAATTGAGATTGGTCCACATGGTGGTTTCTTAAGCCACCACATGGCTTGCCACCACTATATTATTCCATAGTTGAATTTTATTAAATAGTCACTTAGTGACTATAGTTTTATGTAATTATTCACCATGTAAGTGAAAGTTCAAGATCACCAATACATCCACACCAAACTTACCATGGTGGACTCAATGTTTCATGCTCAACTTCTAGCATGAATATCATCCCACCAAGCTCATCTACCAAGTTTGAGAACATTCCAACCAAAATTTCCTTGCCATGTTCTAAAGCCCATGGATCACATTGAAAACCAAGGCACAATGCCAAGTTTGGAACATGCTACAACAACCATCAACTATGTGTAGTACCCTAGCCAAAAAAAGGCTTATGGTGACAATAAATGAGGATCTCAAGTCTTAAAAAAGATTCAAACCATTTAAGACTCCTTAATGTGGGATAAAAAGATTGGCATAGTAAATAATGCCCATAGCATGGGTTTCAAACCTTGACAATTTTAGTAAAAAGATAAGGCTCCAACCATTGTACCCATGATCTTGAGCACTATATAAAGTGCTCAGGGCTCATTTTATAATCTTGTTTTTGGAATCAAAAGCCATAGAAAGTATTAATAAGAGGCTTAAGAGGCTTGTAGAAGGAGTTAGAGGTGGAATCAAAGAAAAGTTTAAAAAAAGACTTATTGTATTTTTGCCTGAGGATCATCTTTTTAGTTGACAAAATTATATTTTTAAAACTTTATGTAAGTATTTTCAAGTTTTTTTAATATATCAATCTATAAAGGTCCTAGAGATGTAGGCCATAGTGTTGAACTCTATAATCAATTACATGTGTTGATTTTCTTGATGTCTCTTGCAAAATTGTTGTTTAAAATAAATTTGCAAGTTAAATTTTCATTAATTACATAAAATATTATTATTAATAAAAAATAAATATATTTAAGTGTATTTTGATTAAAGTTTATGGATCAATAAGTAAAATGAGAGTGTTCAGTTTGAAGAATGTTTTTACATCAATGACAAAGGAGGAGTTTGTTAAGAAGTGTTGTCATTGATGTCGTTTTATGTCATGATTGATGTCAAGGTGTATTTATTAAAGATTCATGGTGAGTGATCTATGAGGTATAAGATTGTGTGCTAATGTGACAAATAAGTCATGTGACAAGAGAGAATTGGAAGTCAACCTATTGTCTCTATATTGTGAGTGAATTTGAGGGCAACTTATTATCTCTCTATTGAGAGTGAATTTGAAAGAAAATTATTGTCTCTTTATTGAGATATAATTTTAATTCAACCTAATGATTCTTATGAGGTTGATTTCAAGGTTTTGGCTAAGGTAAGCATGTTTGAGTACCAGTCATTTAGTACAAGGTGTCTTGAGAAGCCCAATCATATCAAACATAGTCATATAATGAGCATGTGCATGATTAGCATGAAGAGTTATGATATTTTGTAAGGAGAATTAAATTAATGTTATCAAGGTTTAGAATCATCAATGAATGTTTCAAGGTTAGCTCAAGCTTCAAGTGCTTGAGAAACCTAGTCATGACATTAGTCATAAAAAGAAGAGACCTATGAGAAGGTATGAACTTGGTTCCCTGGTGAGATGGATGCAAAAAGGAATAATAGGTTATATGAGGTTGTTATATCATGAATATTATTCATTAGATAACTCATGAGAGTCTTAGAGTGAGCCTACAAGGGTAGGACCTACATACCTAGTATGGATCTAGACCACCTCTAGACCCTTCTTGACCTAATGAGTTTTCATGTGCTATTATCAAGGCCTATGAAATATGTAAAGAAATTTATTATCATTGGATATATTTTTTGAGTTTGTATATGATCTTTTGATATCTTGGATAGTGGCTTTAAGGACAATTTTAAGGCCTAATATGACTTGTAGGTCAAGGCTTAGAGAGTAAAAAGAGAGATAGTGGCCAGATGGAGTATCAAGATCAATTTCCAAGGAAATTATGGACAAGTGAGTGTTTTAAAAAGTATTTCATGTTTTTTTAATTATTTTTACCAAATTTTAGGTTAAAATTTGAAGTTTAAGGAAAGAAAAAGTGTTTTAAGTTCTCTCATGTGTATAGACTAAAAGGTTCTCAATCTGAGAAGAAATTTCAAGTGTTCATTGGCTTGTGTAACCTATAAATGGTATCCTAAGATATTAATGGTATATGGATATAGGTATTATCTCAAAATTATAGGAATTATTTTCTATAATAAGGGGCTAAGCTTTATGAATGATCATTAAGATTAGAAGATGGTTTAAACCCTAATAATGACCTGATATGAAAGAAGTTGCTCTAATGTGCTCAAAATAGATTGGTATGTATATTTAAGTGTTTTTATGTTGTATTAAATTATCCCATACATCTCCAAGTGTGACTGGTTTTTCAGGTGAGTGAGTGAACCCTACAAAAAAGGCTTTGTTTCTCAAAGATTTGTTATAGCAATCAAAGTTGATCAAATCAAAGTTGCTAAATGGACAAAGGTTGAATATTTAGACTTTCATTTAATTTCCATGGTGGTTTATAAGTATGTTATATCCCTCAAGTTTTATAAACTATTCATATAAGTTTACCTATCACTAAAATACATAAAGGTGCAAACAGTGAGAAAACCAAATAGAAGTGAGAAGTAATTAGGGATGTGATATCATGGATTAGGGATGAATCAAAATACATGGAAAATTTTTTCAATAATTTTAATATATGTTAATTATTTATAGAAGTTTTGGATTTTAGTAAATATGATGTAAATATTACTCATAATATGACCTGTCTAATGTAAATGAGACAATCAAGGTGTAAGGTTGTGAGATTGGTCTAAAATACCCATATTGACATATGACCATGTTATATATATATATATATATATATATATATAAGTTTTCAAATAGGTGTTATATGTCAAAATCACCATGACTAGTCTTCAAGACAAATTGGCAATTCTTGGTAAATAAGTAGCAATAATGAGTTTGACTCTATGGCATTATTTGATATATCTAAGTAATATATATATATATATATATATATATATATATATATATATATATATTTTAAATTTAATTACATATAAATTCCTTTTATATTCTTTAAAGTTATTTGAAGTGATTGAAATTGTGGAGCCAAAATGGGTTGACTAGTTTAGGTTTGATTGTGTAGTGAAGACAAAAAATTGGTCAATAAGTCCAATATTTGACATTAGACATTATGATATTTGTACTTCATAGTGATATATGGATTTCAAATAATATTTTAAGAGTTTTATTTTTCATGTTAAGTTCTCTTTGGGTGTTGAATACCAATTTGTCTATTACTATGTTTTGAGGTTGGTTGGCAGTTCTAAGTGGGATACTTGCAAATAAGGATTTATTTACTTCTGTCTTATGATGTGAAGTATAAATAATATGATGATTTTATTAAGGTAATATAGATTTTTGTTAGGTTGTGGAGCTAAAAGCTTCAACCTTTGCAAATTGAGGAACAGATGGTTGCTGAGTTCTACAGGAACCGACATCGGCAGTAGGACCGACGTCGGCAGAGACCAGTGCAGAAGGCCACCGGTGACGGCAGGAAGTCAGCCGACGTCGGCAGAACCAGACAAGCAGGGACCAACGTCGGTCGCCTGTGTGTTCCAGAACTGCTCGTTTCATGGACAATTAGTTAAGTGAATGAAGAGTTTGCATGTTGAGACTAGTTAGAGTCTTGGGCTGCGAGGACAATTGTCTAAATTAAGAGTCTAAGTTATTGTTTGAGTTAGGGATCTATTTATAGACCCATTGGCATGTATTGTATAAGGCATGAGATAGAAAGGAATTGTTCCTTCTAGTTGTAAGATCTGTGAGTTACAGGTTGTTGCAAGCTCATTGGGGATCTACATGTAAGTTTGGTCTTTGAATTGTAGGTTGCAGGTTCATGAGAGATCAGCTTGAAGTGCTATAGAGTGCTTGATGTACCGGCAGGGTTATTACTGACTGGTTGGTGAGGTGAACACCAATTCTGTGTGTGAGTTGGTTGTTGGGACCATTTTTTTTGTGTAGGAGAGTGTGTGTGAGAAGAATTACTGAACACTTGAGGTGTGGCGAATCTCTGTAAGGTGAAAGAGTGTGGTGGCTCTTTGTTGTATTCTTTTCTGTTAGTGTTAATACAAGATAGTGTATTGTCTCTCATATTCTGTGCTATTGGTGAATTCTAGTTACTTATGTTTCTGGTTATTTCTGCATATTTAATTGCTTATATTTGGTAATCATACTGTGCTCTTTCTGAGGAGCAAGATCCTAGGAGGTGGAATTAGAACAGGTGTGTTTGTTCTTGGATTTATCTTCCATCTCCCCCCCCCAACTAGTGGCATCAGAGCATGTTTGTTGTTCTAGATTCCTGACAAGTGGTATCAAAGCATGTTTGTTGTTCTAGATTCCTGACAATTGGTATCAGAGCCTTGGTTGTAGGTTCTTAAGCTTGATACCAACAATTGGTATCAGAGCTTTTGGTTGGGATACTAACAGATTGGTGTAGATCTGGGTAGTGTGTTTTGATTACAGGTTACTCACAGGGTTTCTTTTTGAGTGGGAGTTGAGCAATGACAGAAAGCAGTCAACTACGAATGGAGAAGTTCAATGGCAAGAACTACCAATTATGGAGGATGCAGATTGAGGACTATCTGTATCAGAAAGATTTGTACTTACCGTTGGGTGGGGTTGCTAGCAAGCCCTTGGATATGAAAGATGAAGAATGGGAGGTTCTTGATCGGAAGGCTCTGGGATCTATTAGATTGAGTCTTGAATCATCTGTGATTTCTAGCTTATCACAGTGTAAGACAACGGTGGAGTTGATGGAATCTTTGGCAAATTTATATGAAAAACCCTCAGCTTCGAATAAGGTATTTCTTATGAAGCATTTATTTAATTTGCAAATGTTGGAAGGTGGATCTGTTCATAGCCATCTTAGTGATTTCCATGGTTTAGTAAACCAGTTAAGTTCAGTCAATATTGTATTTGATGATGAAATTAGAGCTCTCTTAATCTTGTGTTCATTACCTGAAAGTTGGGAAGGTTTGGTAATGGCAGTTTCTAATACTGTGTCTCCTTCAAAAGTATTAAAAGTGGATGATATTGTGAGTGTGATCTTGAACGAAGAGATACGCAGTAAAAGCATAGGGGAATCATCTGGAGATGCTTTGAGTGTTGAAGGAAGAGGAAGGCCAAGAGAGAAGATAGAGCGTGGGAGATCAAGGTCGAAGACGGGCAAGAGATCCAAGTCCAGGTATGGCAGAATAACCTGCTGGAAATGTGGAAAGCAAGGGCACTTAAAGAGAGATTGCAGATCAGGTACAGATCAGCATGAAGAACATGAAGAAGAAGCAGATGTTGTGGGTTACATTACACAGGATGCTCTGGTATGTTCTTTGGATAAAGTAGAATCTTGGGTATTAGATTCTGGTGCCTCTTTTCATGCATCCCCACATAGGGAATTTTTTCATGAGTATGTCCAGGGAGATTTTGGAGAAATTTGTGTAGGGGATGGTAAGCCTTGTCAGATTGTTGGCAAAGGCAAAGTGAAGCTGAAACTGCAGACAGGTAACACATGGGTGTTAAAGGAGGTCATGCACGTCCCAGTTCTAAAGCGGAATTTGATTTCTGTTAGAAGCTTGGGTGAAGAGGGTTACACAGTAACTCTCACAGCGGACTCTTGGAAGGTTACCAAGGGTACACTTGTTGTAGCTAGAGGTAAGAAAGTAGGTACGCTTTATCTATCTACTTGTTTTACTGATTCTTCTTCTAGGTTATCTACTTTAGCTGTAGATTCAGAGATGTGGCTTGATAGGCTTGGTCACATAGATAAGAAGGAGATGCTGGTTCTTGAGTCAAAGAGTATGCTTTCGGATTTGGAAGGCATGGATCGTGGTTTCTGTATGCAGAAGAAGAAGGTGAGGTTTCTTGAGGAATCCGATGTTAGTGACAAGAACAGGAAAGCCTTGGTTTTCAAGGAGAAAGTGACGGATAGAGTTCAGCACAAGATGCAGATGAATTCTGAGTAGAGCAAGGGTGATTTGGACAAGGGTTTGATCCAAAAGGAGCTCGCGGGAAAAAGTCAGGTCTCACAAGAAAAACATAGAGACCAACGTCGGCAGGAAAACCGGCGTCGGTGTCCAGACAGGGATCGACGTCGGCTATGTGCAGCCCAACATTGGTGACTCAGGGCAGACAGAGACCGGCGTCGGCCAGGGGAAACCGACGTCGGCAGGGAGGCAGTCGCAGGGAACCGACAGCGATCGGCTGTAGACTGAGATGTGACCGGCATCGGTCACTGAGACAAATTTTGGGTGGACAGCAAGTTGTCATGGAGTCTCAAGCACCCATATGGAGGACTGAAGGTGTAAGTAAGTTCTTAAATTCGTCATTTCCCTTCTTTACACTACTTGTTTCTCACTTATGGCATAGGACCAGGAAGTTATTGAAGAAGCAGAACAGGTAGATCCAGGAAATAGTGGGAGCTAGGCATGAATGAGGATGTGATTCCTTGGAGGAGAGCCAAACAGGTGTTTTGGGTAGTGTGGCCAGCTGGAAGTAAGCACTGAGAGATGAATGGATGTTAAGGATAAAGAAGAGCGGAAATGGATACGTGAGATGGAAGATCAGGGTATTTGATCTTGTATTAGCTGCAGGGCAATGGAGGTTTGTTCATTGTGTTTCTCTTTACCAGGTTGGATAGTATTAGCTACACTATCCTATTTTTTGTATGATGTGCTTGTTGCAGGGTTACATATACAGGTATTGCTGAACTAAAGGTAAAGCTAGTTTAGGGGTTTGTCATGGAGAATCTGGGAGCAGTAAGATTCTTTGGCAAGAGTGTGTTCTAGAGACATGGAAGGTCATGTGTTGACTTTGTTTTAGGATGATTGTGTGAAACCAGTTAGCACGCCGATGGTTGGACAGTTCTATGAACAGGTGTCTTGATTCACATAATGAGGTTGAGTGCATGGTATGTACTAAACCTGAGTTTTCCCAAGCAGTGGGAGTTGTCACAAGTTAGGAGCCAATGCGGGAGAGAACCATTGGAGGTCAGTTCAGTGGATTCTTACAGGGACTAGTAGCAGGTGCACATGCTATGCAAGTTTAGGTTTATTTCTACATGGTTGTAGATGTGGATGTGGTAGGTAATTTGGATGACAGGTTTTGCACCACAGATTTTGTGGTGGTTGGTCTTCAAGGGTGATTTTGAAGATGGATATATAGCCAAGGGAACAAACTAGACGGTGTACAGGTACATGTACAGGTTGCAGCTGTTTATCTCCAAGTGGGAGATTGTTAGGTTGTGGAGCTAAAAGCTTCAACCTTTGCAAATTGAGGAATAGATGGTTGTTGAGTTCTATAGGAACTGGCGTCGGCAGCAGGACCGACGTCGGCAGAGACCAGTGCAGAAGGCCACCGGCGACGGTAGGAAGTCGACCGATGTCGGCAGAACCAGACAAGCAGGGACCGACGTCGGTCACCTGTGTGTTCCAGAACTACTCGTTTCACGGACAGTTAGTTAAGTGAATGAAGAGTTTGCATGTTGAGACCAGTTAGAGTCTTGGGCTGCGAGGACAATTGTCTAAATTAAGAGTCTAAGTTATTGTTTGAGTTAGGGATCTATTTATAGACCCATTGGCATGTATTGTATAAGGCATGAGATAGAAAGGAATTGTTCCTTCTAGTTGTAAGATCTGTGAGTTGTAGGTTGTTGCAAGCTCATTGGGGATCTACATGTAAGTTTGGTCTTTGAATTGCAGGTTGCAGGTTCATGAGAGATCAGCTTGAAGTGCTATAGAGTGCTTGATGTACCCGCAGGGTTATTACTGACTGGTTGGTGAGGTGAACACCAATTTTGTGTGTGAGTTGGTTGTTGGGACCATTTTTTTTGTGTAGGAGAGTGTGTGTGAGAAGAATTACTAAACACTTGAGGTGTGGCAAATCTCTATAAGGTGAAAGAGTGTGGCGGCTCTTTGTTGTATTCTTTTCTGTTAGTGTTAATACAAGATAGTGTATTGTCTCTCATATTCTGTGCTATTGGTGAACTCTAGTTACTTGTGTTTCTGGTTATTTCCGCATATTCAATTGCTTATATTTGGTAATCATACTGTGCTCTTTCTGAGGAGCAAGATCCTAGGAGGTGGAATTAGAACAGGTGTGTTTGTTCTTGGATTTATCTTCCATCTCCCCCCCCCAACTAGTGGCATCAGAGCATGTTTGTTGTTCTAGATTCCTGACAAGTGGTATCAGAGCATGTTTGTTGTTCTAGATTCCTGACAATTTTTTATATTTTTTTTTTCATGATTTATTTTCTAAATTATGTTTATAATTTAGTTGTTTGAAATAAACTTTCTAAGTATGGACATGCCTAATATGAATAGTATTAATGTTGTGCTCCAAATAGTGGTTTGAGATAAAAAGTGTTATGAAGCCTAGATTAGCTTATCATGGATATATTTGAGTTTTTTATGATGTTTTCCTTCCATGGGTATATTTTTAATGTTTTCCAAGGAAGAAAAACTATAATGTGTCCTAGAACATACCTAATGGGACTAGGTCTCCATGAGACCTAAAGATGAGATAAGGCCTAATTGAGGTAGGTAAGACATAAAGGGAATCAAATCACATTTTATCCATGTATATTATTTGTCTTAAAATATATATAATGTCTAACCTAATAAGTTAAGGGTGTTTTTATGACTAATAAGGATATGAATAACAGACTTGTATAAATACTAGGCAATTTTAGGCATATGAGTGTGAGTAGACAGTAAGAAAATGAAATAGAAAATTGGTAAGAAAAATAAGGTCTTGTATACCATAATAGGTGTGTATAATAACTATGATTAAGTTTTAAAAGAGTTTTTTTAAATGAGAATCAAGGTCATTTTACATAATCAAGCCAAGAAGAGGGCTAGTTAAGCAAAGAAGACTAGAAGGCAATTTGAGAAGGATAAGAGTGTGAAAAGATAAAAAGTGGTCATCATTAGATGGTTGAGTAATAGGGTGTCCTAAATTTTATGAAATATATCATGTGTTTGATTTGGTGTTGAGTCATCTAAGGGGTTGGTGCCTCCTTGTAAGTGGGTGCTTGTTAAAGCCTAGCTGAGTTGGTGCTTAGCTAGTTGGGTTTGGTGATCCATATGAAGTAGGTGATACACTAAATTTGGTATTTATCTTATAATACAATAGTACATTTGAAAATATCAATGTTTTTTCTCCCCCTTGAAGTTTTCACACATATATGGTGTGTTGACTTGTGTAGCCTTATATCATGTTTATATAGTTGACTGCTTATGCATTGTTTCATCTTTATGTTGATGATTGCTTAAGTGGATTTAATAAGAATTTTTTGAAGACTGATTGACCCCCCCTCTCAGTAAATTTTATTCCAATGCAAAATTCTTTGTTGAAGTGGCCAGTGAATCTTAAACTCCATTTTTTTCTCTTAGGATAGATACTATGTTGAAAGATTCAAATGATTCTATTAAATCCTAGGCTCTATGCTTGTACTTCTTCAGATATGAAAATTTAAACTGATATTTGTTTTTGACTTGGTTTACCATGAGTTTAAAATCTCCATATACCATCAATTATTTGGCATTGTTATTGATGGAAAACTATAATCCCAAAATTAGGGATTCATACTTTGTTCCATTATTGGTGCATGGGAATTAGTGCCTATATATTACCAATAGTTTCTCTCCTTATAGATTGATCAAATTAATACAAACACTTAGTCCTTGCTTAGATCGAGCTACATCAAAATCAAGGGTACATAATTAAGAAGGGCCTTGAATGTCTTCTAATGCTTCCTACCTCATGAAAAATGTATAAATTACAAGTGTAGGAGATTTATAACTTACCTCTTCATTTTCGGATTATCTTATGTAATAGGACTATTCATTATTGGCTCTTGATAAAATCTAATCTAGTTGATAATGCATCTTTAATGAATCCAAATGTGTGAAAATTCCATGGAAATATATCCATTTAGCATTTTTAACCAATCTCTACTCAATAATAATCCATAACCTTTAGGAATGTCCACTTCTAAGATGTTGATAGTCATTTGTACTCTACATTCCAAAGAAACCTAAATTCTTACATCATTTAGTTCTCCTAATATAGGTACTACTATTTTATTAATATGTGACAATTTCTTGGATGGTTTTGATGTTAAACCAATATTCTAACAAATATAAGTTAGATTTAATATTATTGAGGCTCCTAAATTTATCAGGTAATTATTTATATTCTTTATAAATTATCGAATGGTTATCAAGAAAGGGGGAAATTATAGATTAATTTTATATATAACATTCATGTTGGTTGTCTAAGATTTTATTACACCATAATTTCTTGTGATGGACTTCCATAAGAGCTCTTTCTACTATGTGATTTGTGTTATTTCATGAAGATTAATGTTGGCCTTGATTTTATTCATATCCTTAACAATATTGTATTTTTTAGAGGTAAAATCACTAAAAGCAGGGTGAATCAATGAGCCTAGATAATCCAACTTAAATTTCAAACCTATTAAATCTTTAAGTCACCCCCAAGGTATCACAAATCCACCCAAATCTTGTAGAGAAAGGATTTACCTACAAGGTCCAAAGCATTCTAAGTAAAGTAAGCATATATTCTTCTCATTTATGTTTTATCTCAAGATGAAGGTGTAAGTATATACACCAAAGTAGTGATGACTCATACCTGCATAAATATTTCAATACATACTCATGTGTAGGATTTTATGGCATGAAAATCTAAGAGTGTGCAAATTCAAGGATGTAGGATGCCAAGATTCTTAATGGTCAAGTAAAAGAAGTACACATGGAATAATTACCAAAACATGAGGAGTACAAATAACAAATTTAGTCTTCATGCACATTATTATTCAAAGACTTCCCTATGCTTATCTTATGGATTTCCACACTAGTTCATAGGATCAAACATCCATACCCTATCATTGCATAGGAGTACAATATAAAGCCACACGCTGCCTTAACCTCAAGCATAGTGACTCTTATGTACAGCTTGGTGAAATATTTCTCCCAAATCAAAGGAAAATGCACAATCTATTGGCACATATCATCTTCTTAGAGTTATACCTAAGACCAACTAGAAGTCACCACATGTTGGGTGGTTGTTAGATATAAAGAAATTAGTTAGAGGTAGTCGAGAGGAAATCAAGGAATTGTCAAAATAATTAAATGTATAAATGGCTATCAAACTTAAGTAATTGAGTGCACATCACTCTCTGACTCTATTAAAGATATCTCCCATTCCCTGATACATGTGGATCGAGAAGTGATCTTGGCATTGACCACAGATCCAATCACCAAGTAGACTTTAAGAAGCATGGTTGTAGTGTTATAAATGATTAAATTATACATCTATCACCCCCAAGTAGCCCATTAATTGTAAAACTAGTTTAATCTACTATAAAAGCCTAGGATTTTCACTATAAAAGGGTAGACACATTTTTAGTACCCTTGTGCTAATAAAATTTACCCTCAATGATCATTTTTATTAGGTAAATTTTTCAAACTGATGAGAATTAAGTTCACCTCTTTCTATTATTTTGATAATTTGTGTGATATTTGCATTTTTTTATCCTTGATTGTGGGTAATTTTCATCCCTCTCACCACTGCCCATTCCCAACACCTCCTCATCAAACTTGGAACTCACATGTAGGTCACATTTTGTGTGTGCATGGGTCTATGTTGATACTATCTATGGACCATTTATTATCCCTCTCAATGTTATGTTGCATCCCCATGCCTCCATGTAAAACACTTATGCACTTGGAGTATCCTTGGCTAAAGATATGTGATATTATCTTATCCTTTAAAGGTTTGTATTGTGTTTATAATATTATGAGTACTCACTCTATTATGGGTGCATTACATTTTATGTTTCAAAATCTATTACCTTCTCCCTCCCTTTTCCCTCAAAACCTTAGGTTTTGATTATTGGTAGGTTTACCTTTCTACTCTTTAGGTCTATGCACTAGTCTTAAACCAGTGTGCATAGAATAGAAGGAATCTAGTCTACTCAAAAGGTTCATCTTAAGAATCACAATAGTCCCAAAACTTTAGGGATGTTCCCATTGTCTCACTAAACTAATTATTCTAGTTTAGTAGGTACACAGTTTGAGTGATAACATTTTTTGGCATGCTCGATGGGAAATTTGAAGAAGAGATAATGACTTGGTGTTATCTTTAGATAATAAATGTAGTAGATAGTTAGAAAGATAACTTGACAACTCTAAAAATCTATGGTCTATAAATATTAGCTCCTTACCTACATGCCAAGAAGGATGAGATCATATACAAGAGGCCTTAATTTCTATTTACTGAGCTTCCAATGCCATCTAAAGGAAGGAGAGTAAGAGTATCTTCATCCCCCATTAGGAGGCACAACATAATCAAGTCCCCACCAAGATCCCAATCTACACATCCATTAGGAAGGTTATATTCTAGGAAAGGTCTATTCCCTATCCCATTCATGGTTTTACTAAGGAATCAAGTTTTTTTGCCTTTCAACATAGGTAGTCCATTAGTCCTAGTGTATTATGATGACATTTTAGTGTCTGATCTAAAATTATCATCCTATTTCATAGGTGAGAATTCAACCTCCCATGTGGATCATATCCAAGACATTTAAAATATCTTCTTAGTGCACCATGTCACCCAGGACAATGTCATAGTTAGACTACTTGCTTCCTCATTCAAAGGAAAATCCCTTCAGTGGTACCAAGTCTTAAGACCAAAATATATTCATAGATAGGATGAACTCAATGGAGAATTATGAAATTATTTTGAGGATTGAAGTGATCACTTTTCCCTGATAGAGTAGCTCATGACCATAAAGTGAGCCCTGCATAGATGATGGTCAATTTCAACATCAAATTCCAAAGGGTCTATGATAGAATCCCAACTTTATGTAATCCATTTCCTAACACTATATTTATATATTTTATAAAATCTCATAATAGTGATGTAGTGGTGATAATTCAATATATGCGAGGAATGATCCTTATGGATGCCTATGAAGTTACGATGTGCACAAAGATTTGTTTAATTCGTGCAGGCAAGATTGCACCTAGACCCCCTATGCCTATATTCAAAGAAACTTTCCTTAATCAAATATATATATAACCTATGTTAGCACCTATCCTTATTTTTATGATCCCACCTACTCCACCTATCATTTATTCTAATAAATTGCATGAAGTAAAGCTATTATTGCAAAGTTTTGGGAATGAACTCTTCAAAAAGTAGCAAATGTAGTATCTAAGACATCATTAAGCCTTCACTCAATAATACCAATCAAATAAACCTCCCTACTAAGGTGGTACTCAAACACAAAATCAACTCACATATAATAGAATGCATTATGTGCAAAATACTAACACTACCATCACCTCCAAATCCCTTGTTCTGATATAGAATAATCTAGCATATGATTCTGAATGGTGATTCTCATATAATCAGCCACATAATAAAGCTACATTCATGAATAGGACCTTGAACTAGGTGTTCATGGTGAAAATCATGCCTCAGTTGTAAGAGCAAAAAGGTAACATAGTTATACAAGAGGAGGGGATATAAGTATTAGTTCAACCACAAGATAGGTCTATTTTCATCAATTGGAAAGAGGAGGATTTTAATTATGTGAATTAAATTAGTGAACTTAGTAAAAGAATCACTCTAATAGATTTAAACACAAAATTTAAAAGTACAGATAGAAAGGAATATACTCCAACCTCAATGCCTTTACCTTCAGTGCTCTAAGTCAATCACTCAATTATGCAAGCCAAGGCACCTGCATAACCTTTATTCCTAGAAAAGATAGTGTATAAGGAGGGACCATCTCAAGTTAATGTGGCATCACTAGGAGAGGTTGCTATTATAAATCCACAACCAAAGGGATTTTATGTTTCTTTCAATATAGTAGAATAGATGAAGAGGATGAGCCTCAATGTCACAATATGGGATACACCTACTACTCCATCTCAATGAAACTTGCTTTAAGATGTGTTGAAAGGATTCTAATAGTGTCAAGCCCCTAAATCAGTGCCTACTAGTTTTAAGATCTTATGCCAACCAAAAGAAGAAACATAGTTTTATAATAGCAACAAGCCACCCCTATTCTATGTCTCTTTAATCATAGGACATCACTTGGTGCATAATTGCATGATTGACTCAGGTGAAAGTAGCTTGGTAATGCCCAAAAGGATCATATATATGCTGGGAATTACGTATTCCCCTCTTCTAAAAAGAGAGATCCAAATTTATGTCATGATGGTCAAAGTGGTAGGTATAATCAAGGATTTAAACCTAACACTGCATGCATGCCCAAGCATTTCCATTGTACAAGATATTGTAGTCATCAACTTACCCCCTTAATTTACCATCTATCTCTCTAGAGACTTCATGGCAAAGGTAGGTGGATATTTGTCTTTAAATTGGTCATATATATTATTGAGAATTGGATACGAAACCAAAATAACCATAAAGGTAGAGTCTATCTTCAAAATTCATGTAGCTCCATACTCTCCTAGCTAGGTGAAGCAAAATTGTGTGATGTTTGACTAAGAGGAGGATCCAATTATCCATAAATCTATGACACTATTGGAGGAAACCCTAGACAATCTACTAGAAGAATGGGCACATGAACTCTTTAAGTGCGACCCATATGAAAACATAGAAATGGGATTGGGCATATATTACATCATGAAATAAAATGCCATGCTACCTAAACTTATGAAGGTGTATGAAGACCTTGAAGGTATGTGGCAGTTATACTTTATGTCTCCTAAAGTAGGAATGACATAGGATCTAGTGTCATTTTGGTCTCCCCCTAAAAGGAAAAATGCTTCCATGACTTTATACTATAGTTTTCTTGCATGAATAGTGCTACCAAGTATGAGGCACTAATTCAGGGTCTCTAGCTTGTGTAGAAGAAAGGAATTAAGACATTAAAAGTGTTGGGTCATAGTCAACTAGTCATCAACCAAGTTAGAGTGCAAAACATGACTAAGAATAGCTTGATGAAAGAATATAAACATAGAGTGTGCGATATGATATAAGGCTTTGATGCATTCAACAAAATTTTATTACTAATAGCATAAAACATTGGTGTAGATAGGCTTGTGACTCTAGGTGTATAGTATGACATCTCTCATGACCTTATGGAGTCCAAACAACTCATTAAACTCATGGTCAGACTAGCAATTCTTGATAGCATGAAAATTTGGCAAGTGTTCAAAAGTGATGAGCAAATCATAAACTTCTTATAGGACAAGGAAACTTTTTGCACCATAGACCAGATATAGCTATAAGATCAATATGAAATCAAATCATCTAATTGAAAAAAATAAATTACCAAGGGGTCTAGTCACCCTAGAAATTATCTTCGACTCTAACAACCAATTCAAAGGAAAAAGGCACAACATGACATCCAAAGAAGAGATCTCTATGCTTGTAGTCATTTTGGAGGGTAAAACTCTTAAAGATGGTAAGGTTTATTCCATGCTAAAAATTAAAAGCTTCATTCAAATTAGTAGGAGATATGATGATATCTTCACATGGAGTTATAAGGATTTAAGGGGATTTAACATAGGTTTAGTGTAACATACAATTGAGCTAGATCCTGGAATTCAACCCATGTGCCAAAAATAGAGGCTTATTAATATAAAGTTTGAGTCATTGATGTGCATAAATCTATCTAAGATCATTGAGTCTAGTATAATACTTACAATCAAACATTCCTCATAGGTCACCAATTTATTCCTAATACTTAATAAAAATGGAGAGATTCATTTCTACTTGGACTTCAAGGACCTAAACAAGGCTTCCCTCAAATACCATTATCTTATCCCATCAATAGCGTAGATCTTGTGAATATTCATTAGAGTGGAGAGATTTTAATTGTTGGATGGTTACCTAGTCTATAACTATATTCTTGCACAAGAGTGAGACCATTATAAAACCATGTGAACCACTAAGTGGGGAACCTTTACATACTAGTGCATGCCATTTGGTTTAACAAATGTAGGCATGACCTTCCAAAGAGCCATGGATATGTAATTAAAATAACTCATCAATAATATCATCTTGCTTTACCTCAATGACTCAACTATTTTTCTTTAAATGCATTGAGGATCATTTGGATCACCTAGAGCAAGTATTTCAGAAGTGTCATGAGTTCAGGATATCTTTGAACCCCAACAAGTGAATCTTCACAGTTCATGAGGGCACCCTCTTTAGGCACATTTTTTCAAAATAAGGACTCATGATTGATCCAAATTGAGTCAAGAATATCTCATCCCTCCGTATTTCAATCCATAGTAAAAGTATCTAGAGATTCTTAGGGAGAATCAACTTTGTGAGAAGGTTTGTGCCTAGCTTTGCCATCCTAGTCAAGCCTCTCACTATGATGTTAAAGAATAATGAATATTTGAGTCCATTAATTACACCATCTTTAAATCCCCCACCTTGATTAACCCGTATTATAGCATGGATTTCATACTTTATGCATTTTGTGGAGCTAAAGGCATCTCAACCTTCTTGACATAGCAAAGCAAAAATTAACTAGAGCAGCCAATTGCCTTCTTCAACTAGGATCTAAAGGATTATGAGATGTATTATGGTTTCATAAATAATTACACACTTGTATTTATGAGAGCACTAAATAGCTTCAGACATATGTTCTCTAACAACAAGATCCAACTCATGGTCATGCATGTAAGTATCAAGGAGTTCTTGCTCAACAAGGAAATTAATGAGAAAAGAGCCAGTTGGATAATGAAGGTGATGGAATATGATGTAGACATTTGGGTCATGAATTTGGTGTGAAACAAGGGACTCTATGAGAATATAATTAAAACAATGATACCATATAATAATGTAGTCTTAGTGTTGCATGAGGAAGGGTGCATAAATGAAGAAGTTGTAACTAATTGGGCATAGGATATAATAGTCTTCCTTCAACATAATATGTTTCCTCCTAACCTTGATACTACAGTCTATTCCTTATGTGATTATATATGGTGCAATTTTCTAAAAGGATATTAATGGAGTCCTCTTAAGGTGCATGGAACTAGAGAAAACAAGTGGGATTATTCAAGAATTACATGATGGCGCTATAGGAGGCCATTATTCACCCAAGACCACATTATGAAGATCATGCGAGCTGCATGTTATTGGCCAACTCTATTCAAGGATAAATATGAATATGTGAAAAATTGTAAGAAATGCACCTTATTCATAGGTAAACAAAGGCTTGAAACCTTAACATTGTGCCTGATTCAAGATGACCAACCCTTCATGTAGTGGGGCCTAGATGTGGGGCCTAGATTTCATAGGCATGATTAACCCACCATCAAGTGATGGGCACAAATGGATTCTTAGAATAAATAATTATTTCATGAGATGAATAGAAGTAGTTGCATTTAAGGAGGCTAATGAGACATCCATCCTTAACTTCCATGAAGGCATTGTAACAAGATTCAGTGTTCCATCCACCAGTATCTTTGATAAAGTGTTATCTTTCCTTGGGACCAAGATCAGTGAGTTAGCCATCAAGCACAATATATATCTAAGCACTTCATAAAGTTATTACCCTTAGGGTAATGGTCTAACTAAGTCCATGAACAAGAAATTGATTTGTATCATAAAGATGACTTTGGAAGATAATCCAAGAGCTTGGCATATGAAGCTCAGAACCATACTCTAGGTTAATCGGATCAGTTAGAGTTACTCAAGAGTGATCCCCTTGAAGTAATAATGACATAGCTCATGGAGCTTGAAGAAACTAGAGTGCAAGCTATGTGCACCAAGGAAATTCAACAAGTGCATACCAAAAGGGTCTCTGATGAAAGGGGCAATGAAATAAGTTTCTATGTGGGAGACTTACTGCTCAAATAAAATTTAGACAAAGTGAAATCTAGGAGGCACATCAAGTTTGATGCAATATGGAGTGGTCTATTTAGCATCACCAATTGTAAGCCATCCAATACCTTCTAGTTTGCCAGAATGAATGGAGAATATCTTCCCATCCTAGTGAATGTGATTCATCTCAAACATTATCTCTATTAAGTAGTGTATAAACTATAAATAAGTAGAGTATATGCTTTTTATTTTCCCTAAAAGTGTGCTTTATGTGCCCTTATTTTAGACTAGTTTTAATTCCTGT
This sequence comes from Torreya grandis, assembly GCA_037957365.1. Classification (NCBI taxonomy): domain Eukaryota; kingdom Viridiplantae; phylum Streptophyta; class Pinopsida; order Cupressales; family Taxaceae; genus Torreya; species Torreya grandis. Next base: position 1,528,617 of record JARHVA010003548.1, on the reverse strand, counting down.
AACTGCTTATGCGTAATGTTTTCTTAGTTGAGGTCCTTTCCTATAAGCATCTTTAGTAGAACTCTTATTTTTTAGGTGAATATTAGTTCTCTCTAGAGATAAAATTTCCAAAGACTTTGTGCCCAAATGGATCATTCAAAGGCTAATGGATTCCTACTTAGTAGGAAAGTAGCTCGCAAAGGTCGTCAGAAGTGTTGACTCTTTAAATCACCCCCAGGTTAGTAAAAAGCCACCAAAGGCTTAAAAAAAAGGACACACTTATGAGGTTCAAAGAATTCTAAGTAAATTAAGTGTAGACACTTTCCATCTATGCCTAAGTTCAATATTAAGGCACAAATTTGCACAACAAAGTAGTGATGACTCACACCTACATAAACCTTTCAATATGTGCCCACATGTAGGATTTTATGACACAAAAATATAAGAGCATTTGAATTAAAGGATGTAGGACTCCAAAATTCCTAATGGTAAAAAAAAGGAAGTATATAAATAATAATTACCAAACCATGAATAGCATACTTGAGAGTTCTAATCTTCATGTGCATTCTTATTGAGAGGATTCCACATGCTTATCTAATGGAATTATGCACTAGTTTATAGGATCACACATATATGCCCTATTACTACATAAGAGAAAAATATAAATCCATACACTACCTTAACCTCAAACATAATGACTCTCACATGCACCTTAGTGTAAGATTTCTCCCAAATCAAAGGGGTGTGCATAGTATAGTGTCATGTATCATCTTCATGGAGTTGTACCTATGACCAACCAAAAGTCACCATGTACTAGGTGGCTACTAGATATAAAAAAAAGTAGTTAGATGTAGTTGAGAGGAAATTGAGGTATCATCAAAATAATTAAATGAAAAATTAGATATTAAACTTTAAGACTTGAGTGCACATCACTCTCTAGCTTTGTCAAGGAGATATTCCATTTCTTGATGCACATGGATCCAAAATTGATCTTATCACTGACCCCATATCCAATCACCAAGTAGACTTCAAGAAGCATGATCATAAAACCACATAGGATTAAATTATACATCTACCACCCCCAAGTGGTAGATTAATTATCAAAATGGATTAATATACTATCAAATCCTATCTCTTTAACTATAAAAAGGTTGACACATTTTTAATAGCCTCACATTGCTAAAATTTTCCCTCCATGAGAATTTGTATTGGATAAATCTTGTAGATTGATGAGAATTAATTTCACCTCCTTATGTTATTCTGATAATCTATGTATTATTTGTATTTTTTGATCCTTTATTATGGGTAATGTTTGACCCTATAATCATTATCCATTCTTAGCACTTCCTCATCAGACATGGAACTCACTTGTAGGTCATATTTTGTGCACACATGGGTCTATATTGATACTATTTGTGGACCATATTTTGTCCCTCTCAATGTTATGTTGTGTTCATGTGCCTCCATGTAAAACACTTATGCACTTGGATTATCCTTGGATAAAGTTGTGTAATATTGTCTTATACTCAAAAGGTTTATATTATGTTTACAATAGTAGGATCACTCACTCTATTATGGGTACATTACCTTTTATGTTTTAGAATTCATTACCTTCTCCCTCCCTTTTCCCTCAAAATATTAGTTTTGATTATTGGTAGATTTACCTTTCTAATCTTTAGGTCTGCACATTGGTCTTAAGTTGATGCACCTAAAATAGAAGGAATCCATCCTACCTTGAAGGTTCATCCCAAGGAGCGCAAGGGTCCTAAACCTTGGGGATGTTCCCACTATATCACTAAAATAATTCTTCCAATTTAGTAGGTGCATAGTTTTAGTGATAATAAAACCTTTCAAAACTCTTAATCAGTTACCACAATCATTCATGAAGCATACACATAATTCATATAAATGAATAAGAAATACAATGCAAGATCAAGCACATAACACATGACAAATGTGGGAAACCCTCTTTGGGGATAAAACCCACTAGAACCTAATATTGGAATACTATCCTATAATAACAAGAACCAATATAGACCAGCTATAACTGATTAAGGAACTACCATCCCTTATTTAGTAAGACTATAATCCCACAAGGTGCTATAACACCTGTCTAGCTGAGCTACCACAATAACTAGGCCTTTAACAAGTTTCATCTTGAAAGGAGGATGAAACCCCCTAAATGTTGAGATATCACAACACCTAATAAAAACACATCTCTTAAACACTATTTTCTTACCAATCTTATGGAAACACAAAATATATTAGCTCTCTTCAAATCTTTACACTCAATTTATCCAAATCCACCTTTTGGATCACTCTAGACCTCTTCCCTCATCCTAAAACTACAATATCACTATTCTGACATCAATAACATGACCCATAGGTCATACACATAGTCCTCAACGTGATCTACTTTTCAACTCATCTACTAGGAACTATACCTCTCCTTCACTCTATATCTCTCACACACATTTCTCATACAAGTCTTTTACAAATATAAAAACCATCATCTTCGTCTTAACTATTTATAAACAATTCATGAATTATCAAGTCTAAAAACATTCCTTTTTATCCACAATACATGCCTTCACTCTTAATCCATCTAACATGGGTTACATTTAAGCACAACTCTCTTTCAAATAAACCTATGTCACCTTTTAGGTCTTATGATAACCCATTCACCTCTTTTATAATTCTCCATGAAAATTAATAACATAGGACCACTTTAAAATACATCGGTCCACTCTTTATGACCCCTTATGCATCCTCTAATGATCACAATCAACTTTTCTCACTTTTACGTATGCTCAAACAACTCTAACATTGACTTGGTGTATAAGAACATCATGAATGGAAACACAATCAACTTATTAAGAATTATTAATACTCAATATAGATTGATCACACCTCAAAAATCCACATAGAGCATCTTTATAGAGTCTACAACTCTCTCTAATATCTAATATAACATGAAACATCAAAACAACATCAACACAAGCTCAAACATCCTTCTTGGATCACTTCCAGGACATACATGAAAACATAGTCAATTTTGAACCTAAATTTCTTAAACCATATACAATTTTATATTATAAAATATATATTTATAGATTCTCCTTGGATTCCTCTATAATTTCAATTTTTACACCATGAGTAAATTTTACATTTATCAAAAAATATGGCCCAAAAACCAAACACTGGTTATTCTTTTGTTAAATTCAAATATTTGAATTCAAACAGTCATAGTTAAACCTTGAACACCATGTCCTCATATCATGTCCTCATATATTATATCAATCATGCACCATTTATCTTGTTCTATCTTTAATTCATAATGTTCAAATGACCAAATGTTAAACTTCTAACAGTTTACCTCATCTCATGAAATCTTGTAATATTGACTCAATGCACACCATCAATCTCTATAGATCAACCAGGGCTTTATTATACAACATGTACCATTAGATAAATATATACAAAAACCAAATTTCCATTCTATCCTTATCCTTTACCTTTGCTTAGCATTAATCCCTAAACACTTGACACCATCTCACTACATCCTGACATCTTGGAATAAACATGATATGTCAATCATTTTGTAAGGAGCTCGATCTTTGGCTTTGTTAACCAATGAACACTTTGACCAATTTGTATTTATTGAACACCATGGATCTATAAGTAGAAAATATTTGGAACCTTTGGATCTCCATCTAGTCCTAATCTTCAACATCATGCAAAAATGACTATGGGGACTATTGCTCATTTATTTATAAGGCCAACTTTGCACCTCTATATCTTTTGCTTCACTCAAGTGTATGTTCTCAAATTTGGACCATATGATCTTCTCACATAGGATAATATAACCATTTGTAAAACTACTCCTATAACCCTCACACATGTGGGATATAACAACATAAAAATTATCACTTAGATTTATCTATTGACAACACCAACTATGTCAAGAACTATCTAAAAAGACCAACTTTACACATCCATAGCTTTTGTCGCACTTCAATGCTTGTCCTTAAGGTTAGTGAAAATTAACTAGGAAAACGACTGAATAAACCCATAATATCACCTTATCCTTAAATTTTCACACATGTGATATATGCCTATATCAATATGTTTACTCGGCTCTTCTTACCACATTGCAAATTTTGTGAAGTATGGGAAAACACTGTCAAAATACTTGGGAGCCCAAATTTGCACACACATATATTTGGTTGTGCTTCATTAAATGACTTGAGACTTTGTTCATATAAAATAGGGACTAATTTTATCACAACCATATGATCAAATCCTATTGACTCATCCACACGTGGCAATGGTGATGTTAGAAAACTACCTACTTAGATTTTCTACTACTAGACCCAAAATATCTAGATGAAAATAATGATCAACTAGATGAAATCCACTCATTCACACAGTCATTAAAATCATATAAAACCTATTATATTACCCCTATAACATTATTAATACTCCATAATCATCCTTAAACATCTCTAACCATGCCAAAAAAAAAGATAAACCAAGCCTCCTTCAAGCATACTAGAACCAACCCATTGCACACTTTGTCATTGTCACTTAGACTATCAAGGAACTTCATCCACTAACTTGGAAAACTCCATGAAATCACCATGAAATCATTGATAACTCTCCAATGATCTCCCCCTTTGTCATTGATGTTAACAACCATTATATATAAATATATAATTCATCTTCCTTCTCTCTCTTTAAGCACTATCACAACAGGAACTTTCTCCCCCTTTGACACAATGAAAAAGTGGGCACAAAATTATCTTGAGGAAATAAAAATTCCATAAATAGGAGAGTAATATATTATAAATATGATATAAATTCTCATTAACTTGAGCCTACCTCTTCTTTCCTTTACAACTTCCTCTTGCTCCATGCCAACACTCTCTTCAACTAAGCACTAAAACTAATGACGAAAGAATACAAAAAAATACTAAAATCTGATGTAACTCACCAAGATACATCTTAGATGGAACCCTATAATATTTTTGAGCAATTTCACCTCCTAAGTATCTTCAGATCTCTACACACCATGAAGATCCACCATATATACTTACTAGCCCTCTCTTTCAAACCACCTCAAGGACCACCAATAGAAATTCATGCCACTCACCAAATAGGAAAAATGTATTAAATCAAGTTGATAACTCAAATTTAAATACTCATACCTTTATCTTCTAGATAAATTGAACACAAAGCACTCTTCTTCTCACTAGGCTAGTCTAAACTCATTATAGCCCTACATGGAACTTGTAGAACCCACAAATTTTAGTAGATGAACCTTCAAAACTTGAAAATTCATATCTAAGTCATTCTCATATTTTTCCTCAAGAACACTAATTTAAAACACTGATCTCATCCTATGTAACATACTTATTTCACAAACCTACTAGCTAATTAGCCTTCCATCTTAACAAAATTTTGAATAGCTTGAAATCCACAAACCTTTATATCTCTATAAATCTTGATTTTATAACCCATTTTTCCCACTAAAATTATTAATAATCCTTAGACTTTAATGCATATGTCAAACCACTTTTATAGCATATCCTAAAACCCTATAATATCAAAATAAACATACTCAACAAATCTTCTTCTAATGAACATCTACCTTTGAAACTTTTTGTAAATTTAGAGAAAACCATCACATACTTCTAAACAAAAACTTGAGCCTCCATACCATTGGGAACCCATACATCTTATAACCCATTTATGACCTCCATACTCTTAAGCACAAACTAGGAAACTAGAGAGCAAACAAAAATCTCCAATTTGAATTCAGCATACCTTCAGACCATAAAACCACATGGATCATGATATAAAAAGGTATATGGAACTTTCTATGAAAAAATATCATCTTGACAAATCACAAATCCCCTTTTTCCAATTGAAAACCTTCAATTTGACCCTATAGACTAACTATATATAGCTAAGACATTAGTCTATCATCACCACAACATATCTTCCATCTAAACTTACTCCAATTGAAAAAATTCATCTCCATCCATCTAAAATTATCTGAAGAGCATCAAACCAACACTTTATTATCCTTAAGAAAGATGTCTCTTAAGAAGCATAAATAGAGACATCCTACTTCACAATGTCCTAAAATAATGTGAAACTAGGAGTTCCCCACAAATCCTCATATTCCTTCTCCTCCTTGGTCATTTGATACTTGTATCTATTCTTCTTATTATTGGTATTAAGTAAAGTAACATGCTCAACCAATACAACATTCTCCTTTTCTTCTATGATTGGATTTATAATACATAGAGACAACATAGATTCATGGCATACCTTTTCATCTATAGAATCTTCCTTTTTACTTAGGACCCCATCATTAGGCATAGATAATTGATTATATTTTCATGATACATGCTCAAAAATATTAGGATGTTCACTTGGATCCATACTCACCTTAGAGCTAGCCTTAACTAGTACTTTGGTTTTCTTCTTGAATTTGGTCTCTTCATTCTCAACATGACTAGATAATGAGACCTCTTGGTACTCTTCAACTTCTAAATCATTCTCCACCATATAAAATAGATTAATTAGACCTACATAATCATCATGACTAACACTTATAACTTTGGAATTTTATGAGTTAACTTATCTTCTTTATGGCACTCTAGGAACCTGATTAAACCTATCCTATTTTGTAAACCTTTACTTCTAGAATATATCAATGTGACTTCTCCAGTTAACACTTGAATCACACTATACATTTTTCAAGAAACACATCTTGCCTTACCTTATTTTTAAATAAATTTAAAATGTTTCCTATTCCATGACAAATGAAACAACCTCCCCTTTTTAAAGAGGACTCACCTTGTTTAATCTTATGTGTACAATGGTTTATAAAGTATCCCACATTAATATATTTGAATCACTTAACTTTTTTCACACCTTTTGAATAAATATTGCCATCATAGTTCCATGCAAACTCATTTCTAATAGTTCTCTTAAATTCTTTATCTCTATGACCAAATTGATTACATGTGAAATAATAATCTTTGAATCTTGCATACATCATGGCATTCGACTATCTGATTTGATTTTTCTTCATTATTATAGCACCTTCATTCCTTATCTAATGATTTACCTTTAAAATATGATTTTTATTGTTTATATTAGTCTTCATCTTGTTTTGAGTTACATTATTTTGTTTTTATTCATATACAAGGCTATTTTTATCACTATCATGCTTTTAACCACTCAAAATATTGTCTAGATCACTTGAGCTCTTTTTAAATATCATAAAATACTTCACCTTGTAGAATTTTATAACTCAAATTTCAAAGACTCATTTTTAGAAAAAAACCTTGAACATTCATCTTTTTTAGCTTTCAATCTTGTAGATAGAATTTCCAATTGACTACTGAGATGCTTGACTATATCTTCATGCTCCTTGGTGTCTTCATTAATTCCTACCTCATACAAACTAAATTTATCCTCATATTATTTGAGTTTATAAGTCATCTTCTCATTGATATTATTCTCAATCTTTAGTTCTTCAAGAGAATTTATCAAAGCAGTCTCATAGTCGACCTCATCTTCATCATCATTTGACTCAGTCCAAGTATACTATTTTTGATGTGATAAAATTTCATCCTCAACCATGAACAAATCTTGAATTCAATAGAACCATCATATTTATGAAAATATTCTAAGTCACTACCTTCATTCTCACTTGATAATATTCAATATTCTTTGGTATAGAGACTCTTCTTGATCTTGAAAGACTTCTTATTGTTATATTTTCTGAATCATTTTTTCCTATATGTCTTCTTGTCTTTATTTTGGCCTTCACCATGATGTTAATCACCATTATTCTCATGAATATTAGGGAACTTATGAGAAAAATGTCTTATCTCTCCATAGTTTAATCATTTGAATGGTAGTTTACCCTTATACTTCCTTGACCTTGTGTTCAATTTCCTAGTAATCAAAGCAATTAGTTTATCCTCATCAATGTTAGATATCTCATCCTCTTTAGGTTTATTACCTTAGAAATTATTATTTATATTAATTTATATCTTGAATTTTCCTTATATCTTTGGTGGTATATTATTATTTACTCTCATCTCATAGGTAGTAAGGGTGGCATGTAATTGATTAATCTTCAATTGAGTAAGATCATGACTTTCTTCTATAGTAGGTACTTTTATATCAAACTTAAGGGATAGAGACCTTAATAAATTTTGAACTATAATAGCCTCTTCAAGGTTCTCTCCAAGACCTCTGATGATGTTCATAATCTCATCAATTCTCTATAGAAAAGATGCCATATAATCTTCTTCCTTTATCTTGAGACTTTCAAATTACCTTCTATGAGTCTACAACTTAGCAAGCTTGACCTTTGAGTATCTTTTATTAATGATCTATATTGTGTCCCATATATCTTTAAAATATTTGAAATGGTTTACCTTAGTGTATTCAATATATTAAAAACCACAAGTGATAGAATTCATTGTCTTAGAATTATTTTCAAGCAGCTTCTTATCTACAGTACTAGATGAAGGAGTAGTAGGAGCAACATAACCATCGACAATAGATTTCCATACATCAAACCCTAGGGACATAAAGTATGTCCTCATACTTGCACTATAAAATGTATAACTAGATCCATTTAACATTAACTCTTTCTTAGTAGAGAAAACCTCCTTGATGACTACCCATATTGTACATTGGACCACCTTCAAGTTATCAAGACTTTACCAAAGGACCTAATTTGATACCAATTATTAGTGGTAAAATCACTAAGAGCGGGGTGAACCAGTGAGCCCAAATAATCCAAATTAAATTTCAAACCTTTAAAAACTCTTAATTAGTTACCACAAGCATTCATTAATCATACACATCATTCATAGTAATGAATAAGAAAAATATTGCAAGATCAAGCACATAACACATGTCATATGTGAGAAACCATCTTGGGGGAGAAAAAACACTAGAACCTATAATTGGAATACTATCATATAATAAAAATAATAAATTTATACCAGCTACAATTTATCAATGAACTACCATCCCTTATTTAGTTAGACTACAATCCCACAAGGTGTTACAACACTTGTCTAGCTAAGTTGCCATAACAACTAGACTTTTATTATGTTTCACCTTATAAGGAGGATACAACCCCCTATATTTTGATATAACAAAATAACACCTCATAATAAAACATCTCTTAAAAATTTATTTTCTACCAATATGATAGAGACATAAAGTATATCATCTCTCTTCAACTCTACACACTCAATGCATCTAAAGCCACCTTTTAGATCACCCTGGACCTCTTCGCTCATCCTCAACTTACAAGATAACTATTATAACATCAATAAAATGATCCATAGGTCATATACATAGTAATTAATCTAATCCTCTTCTCAAATCATCTACCAGGCACTCTACCTCTCCTTCACTCCATAACATTCACATACATTGCTCATACAAGTCTTTCACAAATCTAAAAACTGTTATCTTTGGTTTCACTATTTATAGATAATCCATCAATTATCAAGTCCAAAAACTTTCCTTATTATCCACAATAAATTAATTCACCCTTAATTCATCTAACATGGGTCACATTTAAGCACAACTCTCTTTCAAATAAGCCTAAGTCACCTTTTAGGTCCTATGATGACCCATTCACCTCTTTGATACTTATACAAGAAAACTAATAACATAGGACCAATTTAAAATACATGGATCCACTCCTTATGTCCCCTTAGACATCCTAAAATGATCATAATCAATTTTATATCACTTTTGTGTTTTCTCAAATAACTTAAACACTGACCTGGTGCACAGGAATATCATGAACGAAAACACATTCAAATTATTAAGCATTGTTTATACTCAAGATATATTGATCATGTAACATGAAATTTTATCTCAATAGATTAAATTATGTAATACAACCAACTAAAATATAAAAATAAATAATAAGAAGGATTTATAAAACAAATTTGAATGATATAAATCCTTACCAAATTCCTTGTTTCATATTACCTCCTTCCAGGATTTGTAAATGATCGAGTGATTGCATTTTAGACTCAAATTGACATGGATAATTGATCAAATATGAGGTATGATTGATGTTTTATTAAGGATTGATTTTTTCATAATGGTGTTAAATAAATTTAAGTTAATTAATTGTTAGATGGACATGGATTTAATATGAAGATTCAAGTTGAAAGATTAAATTGGCATGAATATGTTATGAGATCCTTAGATGGATTTAATGGAGGATGGAGGCTAGTTAAAAATATTTTGGTATTGAATATCAAGGGTTTAAATTTAAATTTATATGGGTGATATCAATGGTTATAAATTATTTGAGAATATTAAATTCCTTATAAGTTCTAGCTTAGAGACTTCTAGAGACTTGGAGGAGATTGTCCAATTATAGATGCTTATTGATTAGTTTAGGGATAATGGAGGATTAGGTGGGAGTTATATAGGGATTATGATTCATATTATTTAGGAAATTCTAGGTTGTATGTTAGTAGTTGGGTAGGTGGAGTTATGGTAATTTTAAATTCCCATATAATGGATAACTAGGATTATATTAGGATAATAGGGATTTAGGAAGAATTAATGGAGTGGGATGACTAAGGTTGGTGAAATGGAGAATAATTAAATGGGGATATTAAATAAATATCTAGGAATGGGGGATTAATTAGTAAGATGATTTAGAGTAGATGGGATAGTGGAATTAGTGTCAATTAATAGAAATATTAGTCAAAAATAATGAAGTAATTGATTTTAGGTGTATACATTTTTCCCCTATTTGAAAGGGTATTTTGAGTGGATGAAGTAGAAGGAGTAATGGTCCTTAAAATAAAAACCATGTCATGGATTAATGTTAGTTGATGATGTTATGAGATATGATGCCCCCTCAAGGGGACATGTATGGAAGAATGAGATGGATGGGAACTCAAAATAAGAAGCAAAGGGTGGGATGAGAGAAGTAGACAAGGATATGGGATTATAAATGTGGGATAGAAGATGAATAAGATGAGGAGGTTGATCAATGAACAATGAGACACAAATTGATAATTATGCCCCTAGAAAGTACATATACAAAGGGAATAAAAATTATGGGTGCCATAGTTGTCAATGCATCCAAAGGGAGAATCAACTATAACATGATTGTGATAAGATTAAAGGACACAAGATTTAGATCTATCCTAAGTAAGGACACATGAAAAGTAGTGATATAGGCTAGGAAAATACAATTTTGATAAGTTTAATGATGGGTGTAGCTCAAATATAAATCAATCAATATGATGTCTATGAATAATTGATATGATTGAGTGACCGAATAATTGGTAGATGAGAATAGAGTTATAGTGGTTGAGCTATCCTTGGGAACTAAAATGTGTCCAAGTTTTGTTTACATAGTCTAAAAATACCTTAGGCCAATATAGTTCTGACTAAGAGATATAAGATGGTGATGATGATTAGTGATTATAAAGTGATGATGATGATGATGATGATGGTTAGGGTTTAAAAGATGATATTAGTGATGATAGGATATGACTTAGATGATGGGATGAGAATAAAATATTAGATATTATTATAATGGGTTATGATGGGGAGAAATATGATGAGATAAATGATGAGATCAAGACATCACAAATGTCATTAAATTCATCATAGTCTAATCAGTCCATTAAATATATCACTTGATAGTATGGCCCGTTATAGAGATATGACCAAGAGGACATTGTGCCAAAGTACATAGGAAAATAGTGAACTCTACATCCTTGAGGGCACTTTTTGTGTACTCATATAATCTTTATTCATTTCCTAATAGATAAAAATACATGATACAAAAAACTAGAAGACAAACAAAATATATACATGACATGCAAACAAGACAAATAGAACAAACAAGTCACACACACATAAGTATATACATGTAGTGCCATAATGTCTTACTTAATGATGGGAAGAGGGATTGGGTGAAGGTTTCATTTATTATGATTATGATGTGATTGTGGACTTAGGAAAAACTTGTATTTGGATAGGATGATCAAGATAAGGATGAGATGTTACCCCTAGTTGTGCATATAAAGATGGATGATATAAGGAGGTATTTTAATATTGATTTAGTTTTGAAATTGGATTGAAAAGTGACCAAGTATGGGGATGGAAAAAATTTATTACCAAGGATTACCAAAAAAAAGGCTAGGTAAGAATATAATCTAGAAAGGAGAATAGGAGATGATTAGATCAAATACCGGCCATTCTAATAAAGAAGTGATTTGATGGGTGCTAGGATGAAGAGGCATTAATGAAGACAGTGATGAGATCAAGTAACTTGCATAATATCAAAAAGAGATGTGATGGGTGCTATATATGAAAGGCCTTGATTGAAATTGATGAGTGTTAGATTAAATTCTTGACAAAGTGATGTGTGCCAATAATACCTAGGCAAAGGATGATGAAGAGATAGAGAGATGGGTGACCACTTTAATTTGGTTTTAAGACTAGATGTTGTATCCAAATATGGGTGATAAGAAAAGAACCATGACATGGAGATTGATGGGACTAGGGGGTTAGGCATGAGATAAGATATGATGGATTATTTTTGGCTTTTTCAAAATTTATGATGTTTAGGCTTTTTGATATTTTTTAGTTTTTAGGGATTTTAGGATATGTATCTACACTATACAAATGGGTTTACTAGAAAAGGGAATACTAAGCCTAGAAAATAGGAGAAGGATGGAGGGATGATATATGGGATGAAAAAGGATGATGATGATGGCGTCCAAGGATGAATGGATTAAGGATAGTCAATGACCACATCGTGAAAGAACTAGATGGTTATTTTCCCAAGTGTCCATTAGAAGATATGCCAAGATGGTTTGAGGACATTTATCAAGACACCTTCCACTTCCTTATGAATGTCAACATGGGAAGGAATACAATGCATGATATGATGGAAGATGATGGGTAGGAATAATGGATCAAGGGATAAGATGATGGGTGATATAGACAAGGTGGTTAAGGGATGTGATAAGTAGGAAGAATGGTTGAGGATATATAATGGATGAGATTTACCCCAAGTGTGGAGAGATAATATAGATAATAAATTATTCTACCATGATGTCAAAAATTATTTTTCATCGTGGTACTTACCCAAGGCACAAGATAACTAATTTTCACCATTGGATGAATGATTTTTTTCTAACTTTTAGAGGGCATCTCAGTTTATTAGATGACAGGAGAGATGTAAGGTATGCAAATTTGATGGATTTATTCAGCAAAAACCTATTATGTGATGGATTATAAATGATTATATGTCCTAGTATCCTTTAATGATTCATGGTGACCCCTCTAGATATAAAGACTAGTTATCATTGTTACCCCTATGAGAGATAATGTTTCCTAGGGAGATGATGTGAGGTATTAATTTGATTAGAGGTTGAGAGAGAAGTATGGAATTTGGATGGATGATATTATTATGATATGATGGTATGATGGAGCATAATGAATTATAGGATCATGAGAGGATGGGGTAATGGGTGATGGAGGATTAGGACTAGTAGTTGCATACATTATTGAAGATGTTAGACATTCCATATTTGATTGGTGCCATGTGATAAAATTCTATAAGAGATCCAAGACACTTTGAATTTGTGGCTCATATTTGATTTGATTATTTAATGGATTATCAGCCATATGATTTTGATCATTTGATGGTATTTTATTTTGAATGGCCCATGGTGCTTGATTCTTGGCTTCACTAGGGGAGATTGATTTTTTACTTGAAAGATTATTTTAAATTTGATATGCCCCTAGTGCTAGTTTATGGGTTTCACTAGGGAGAGATGTTTTTAGATTTGGATAATGATTCGATTCTTCTTGATTTTGATTGAGTGGATAAAATACATCTTGATTATAATGATTATTTTCTATAATATTGTCTTGGACCTTTATATTGGTGACACACATTATATTGCTCGAAGAAGAGTCCAATGATGCATGATCATGTTTGTCCTTATGGAGGGAGGTGATTAAGTGATCATTGATAGGGAGAAAAGGGTCCATGATGGATGAAGGTGGTAGTAAGGGAATGATTAGGTCAATTAATGGTGATGGGGTATCATAGTCTTCATATGGGTTCTTAGGAGACCTAGTTTTGACATCAAAAAAAATTTCCTCAAGATCAGGAAAAGGATCATGAAGACTGGCAATAGTAGACACATCTAGAATAAAACCAAATTTATTTTGATAATCTATGGTGGATAAATCTTGTAATAAATTTGATATGACTTCATCATCTTGATTAGGATCTAAAGGTATGCTTGGTAGTGGATCAGAGGTACTTGGATTATAGTTATCCACTAAAAGTCAAAAATTATTAGCATTAATGAGGGATGACAATTCTAATGAGGATTCTGATTCAGATACGAGTGTTTAACATGATCCTATAGAAGGTAAGACCTTAGATGATAATTTTGAATTTGATTTTAATGCACAAGATTTAATGCTTCTATTTATAGATGCATTATATACTATTGACCTCTTGATAAGGGATACATAAGGTGATGGGTGAAAGGGAGATGAGGGATGAAAGATGAATTTTTGAAAGGATTAATGAGAGATGGGAGGGATAGTATTATAAATATACTCAATTGTGATGGAGGATTTGACAATAGGAGTTGTGTAATATAGGATGGGTTTGGATTCTTGACCTTGACTTGGAAATGTAAGGGCTTGATCATAATTGGGGTGGAATCTTGCCATTCCTCTTCTTTTTCACCCAAGGATGGAAGCTAATATAGTTCATCTTTGATTATTATATCATCATGATTTATGAGGTCTTGGACATGATATTGAAAAGGTCAACATTTATTAATGGTATGCCCCATGTTTGTTGATATATGAAATATTGATTACCTTTATATCAGGAGGGCTTAGTCTTAGTGGGATGAAGATATTGGATATGTGGATAGACCATCATGTTAGCAATGATTAATTGCTTGAAAATGGATTCCAAGGATATATGAAGGGGAATATAAGGGCCCATTTTACTTTGTGACTTGTATGTATAAGCATTGGTCTTATGATCAGATGGTGTTTGATGTGGCTAAGTGGATGGACTATTAGTGGCCAAGATAGGATTCCCATTACTAGTATGAGAAGGGGAAGTGGATTGTTTATGACTAGAAGATGGAGGATTGGTATAGGAATCACATGAAGGAGCTTAGATGGGAGGTGCAATGAGTTCAAGGGCATCAACACCTTTAGGGAGTGGTACACACATCATAAGGAAATTCAAGAGGATATTATCCTTATGGGTATCTATGTATTGGTTTATGAAGGTGGGGTATATCTCCATGGTGATTGTTGATAGGTGATGGAGGATGAAGATAAGCTAACGATAGGATGAGGTTTTTGAACAAAATAGGTCAAAAGGATATAACTAGTATGATTAAGTGATGATGATGATAAGGTGGACTAAATATGATGAGGATGATATAAGACTAAGATTATATTTTAGATGGATAGTTTAATAGGTGCTAACATCCTACCAATGATGCCTAGTTTTCAAGCTAATAAAAGGATTGGAAATGTTATGTGTGCCTAAATTCAAAACTAGTAAAAGGATTATATGATGGGTTTTAGTAATGAATAAGGCAATATGATTAGATTAGATTGATGATGATAGGTTTGCTATATTGAAATTGACATACTAATGAGATACTATAAAAATAATGATTGGGTATGAAATCTAGTTGGATGATAAGTGATGGTGGATTAGGGTGATAAGATAATGTGGATGATGGGACTAGATTAATATCATAGACTAATTTTTTCAAGATGGGATGGGATAGGATAACGTGATGAACCTAATGGGATAATGGGATAAGGATAAATATATATAGGTGAAATGATGAAGTGGTAATGAAAAGTGAATGGTTTAGACCTAGATATGACCTAAGAAGCCAACTAAGACAAGATAAGATGAGGTTAGATTAGATGGGTGATTAAGAAAAGGTCAAGACAAAGGATTGATGATGGATGGTGTGGACTTAATATAGGATGATAGAATATGACATGATTATGGTATGATGTGGATGATGTGTCAAGATGTGATTATGATATGTTAAGGATATGATCAATTATAAGTGGGACTAAGATGTGATATGACTAGTAGGAGGTACAATAAAAATAAAATATGTACAAGAGGGTAATGAGATAAATATAGATAAGACTAGGTGATGGTCAATGATGAATGGTTATGGTTAGACTAAGATGGGATAGAGACAATATGGTAGATGGGATAGGATGATGATAAAGAAGTGCAAGATAAAATATAAGTGATGGGGGATGAAACCAATGATGAATAGGTGTAGTTAGACTAGGAAAAAATGGAGACAAAATAGGGGATGGGATAGGTATAATGTGTATGAGAGGTGTCAAGGATATAAATGATGGGGATGTGGTGAATGATTAGTGAGTATGACTAGTCAAGATAGGATATGGGAAATGACCAAGACAAGGATATATAAGGACAATATGTCAAGGATGTAAAAATGGGATGATGAGGATAATGATGAGGATATGCGAGCAATGGGGTATGATCAATGGAAAGGATGTATAATAGGATAGTCTATACATAAGATAACAAGCAAGAGGATAAAAAGGGTATACATGATGATGTAAGAATTTACAATATGAGTTGTAAAAATACATAGATAGGTGTATAGGTTTGGGTGAAGGTTATCTTGGATCACAAACAACACAATTCTAACATAACACACACCCAAGCAAGAAAGTCATAACCTTATGATTATTAAATTCATTAGGTGAGTAATCTAATGCCCACACCATCCAATGGATACACAAGTGAGGTTTTAGGCTAGTGACCCATTATGAAATTTATCGATCCCTCTTAAACTTTCTTACACTTGATGTCTAATTCAAATCTAATATTGACACCTGTAGTGGAACAACTATTATGGTTGAAGTCCCCTAGTCTAGGATAAATGAGCTCTCTATGTGCATCCCCTATATACATGATGGTACATTAGGGTCCAAGTCCATGTAAGATGTTGTATTATTACCTTAGGTCTTGGATATTACCTACCCTTCACTCCATATAACCCTTTATGGGGAATTTCACTTAGGTTATAGTGATAATTATTCTAATATTTAGACTCCACCAAAACATAGAGTTTTGGCTGTGTGTCATGATGAAATACATGTCACAAACCCCATAGAAAATAAAAAGGAAAGGGGTTTATAAGTGATTTTTTATCTCCCAAGAATCACCATAAGGATGTAAGGGAGAGAGCATAAACCAACCATATCCCTAGGAAACAGACAAGCAAGCTAAAAGATTAATTTACTGATTAAATTAAGATGTGTGATTTATATACAAGAGGCAAAGATAAGAATATACAAGACAAACAAGGATACACATAATATGATGATTAAAAATGATATGTATAAGATAAAATCAATTAAAATGATTTAAAAATCATTTTAAGAGTGCCAAAATAGAGTCTTTGGTAGGCAGCCTGCAAGCACACAATTAATAGTTTGACTTTGGAACTCAAAAAGAGGTAACTTGCAAGACAAGAGATTAGTAGTTCTGATAATTTTCATTTGAGAGTTGTATTAAATACAAACACACATCAATGATGTCAACAATTAAAATTAGACATATGATTAAAATGTTGTTTGTATCTAATTTTACAATCGGTGACAAGGCCACAATATAAAGGAAAAGTGTTAATAGTTTAGACAAGTTTGCTCCCTTTGACAACCATAAATATTTGGATATTAAAAGTTCCACCCTTTTGATATAATTTTTATTTTAACACTACATGATAATATTCCCTTTACTTATATTCTAAGTCTTTTTTATGCCACTCTACTAATAATCTATCTTTTAATAATGTTACTATTTTTCTTATACCTTATTTATAATTGTCTTATTATCCTTTATCTTACATCATATAATATGTATTATCCACAACTCAAACACATATTTTTATGACTATTACATCAAATAATTATTAATTCTTTATCTATCTTTTACTCATATTGACACCTCATTTACCCTATATATTTCAAACATTACATGGTAATTAAAAAATATGTTTTAATTAATATCATCAATATGACAATGAATGGAATTAAAATATAATATTAAATTAAATACTAATTATATGACAAATTTTTCAGATAAAATCCTTTAGCCATAAATACAATGACCAACTTGAATGACCATTTAATCAAATCATCATGAAATTTGTTCAAGACAGTTGAAATATTTAACAAGCATCATAATAGCTTTGTGTTATCGATAAATCTCATGTAATTTTTGGAAAGTGTTATAATTTTCTCTAAAAGGCATGATAGCTGGCATTTATCCCTATGACTATTTGAGACATCAATAAGACTCCTAAGCCAACATAATATGGGTGGTCAAGATGCTTGAAAAAGGTTATGATTACTTTCATCTACATATGTATAAAATCATATTTTGAAGAAAGAAACAAGATTGTTACAAAGTCATTTAGTAAACAAATGATAATTATAAAGACACGTAGCCCATGATAGTGATGTTATTATAGACTATTGATAGACATCACCAAGATCTAAGCAATAATAACCATGTTAATGAAAACAATTATGCCAAAGAGAGCAGTTGATGTCATCCAATATCAATCTTAATGGCAACCTCATATATAGAGGATCGATGGAAGGAGATGATATATGCACAAGCCTTCCCTATATTTCAATGCATATCTTTAATCATTACATACTTGCATTTTTTAGAATGCATTTTTCCCAAGTAAATAGTTTTCAAAAGTGATTTATCAACATATATATTAAATATATGGATTTGGAGGATTCTCATGGAGCCTCAACAATATAGAGGAAAAAGAGGGTTTTCTTTGAAGGATAAAACAAACCCCCAACCCATGCCAAAACAAAAGCTTGGGAACAGGGTATGGATACACAATAATACTATGAAGGTGTTAAGATTTAATAATCATATGGCATCATTAGAAAAAATGGGTATGCTCTCAAGGTATTGACATTATTTCATCAAATACTATGGACCTATGTTTAACCCAGTTAGCTCACCTTTTCTAGTAGATTCATAGTTTGTGCCAAAATAAGAGCTTTGGAACAGGGACACGTATGGCTCTAAATCTTTTTAAAATTAATCAATCAGATGTTATCTTATGGAATGCAATGATTATGTTATATACATGGAAATTATAGATCAACATCCCTCCTAGTATGAGCTAAAAAAAATTTAATGATAAATTATAATGGCACTAGGAAGTGCATTTTAATTGGATAATTAAGCAAAAGATACATGTGTCCTTACTAGTTTTATCAATGTTTTACTTAATGAAACACTTGAGTATTAGCCTGAGTGGCATCTTATAAGATAAGTGGACTATCAGAGAAAATGCATTGATTCATTTTGATAAAAAAACTATGCAACTGATATGAAAGGAGTGAACATAGAGGCTTTTATTTTCCTAATGTAACAAAGCAAAGTATAATAACATGATATACACAATCTAGAACAAAACAAACTCAAATCATAATCATATGAATCCACATATTTTACCATACCCTATATTGAAATTCTATTTTTTGTAAAAATTATAGCTATCTATGTAGAAAATCACCCTAAATAGTCATAAAAAATGCACAAAGTACATTAACATAATAATAAAAATAATAGAATGAAAGGCCTAGTTTAACCTATAACAAAAATAAAGTATCTACAATGATGCATGAATATAAGAGCCAATTTTATTTGAAACTACATTTTTATTATTGAGGTTACTGAAATCAAAGAGGATAGTAGACTCCAACTTCATCCTAGATTTTTATTTCAAATATCATTATCACACTTCACACACAAGATTAGATCGAAAGGGGAAGGGTCCCACTATGGTCACCAATTGTAACATGAAATTTAAGATCAATAAAATAAATTACCAAGCATACCTTTTGATCCCATTTAATATGATGACATCATAAATGATTTTTTGTAATCTCTCTCTCTCAAATATAGTTAGATTGAATCTGCTTCTACCTTAAACACATGTCTTCTAAATAGTCCTAGTCATCCTTTTGTTGATCTTGAAGAGATTTTTTATGATGTCAAAATTGGGTCTCCTAAGAACCCCTTTGATAACATGTTTCCCCATCACCACTCATTGACCTTATCACACCATCTCTAACACCTTCATCCATCATAGATCCCTTTCTTCCCATTAATGATCATTTTATCACCCTCTTCTATAAGGATGAACAAGATCATCTGTTTTTGGACTCTTCCTTAAGTAATATAAAGTGTGCCACAAATACAAAAGACCAAGACCACTATTTCAAAAGTCATAAATAATGTGAAAATCATCTTTGATACCATAAATCAAAATGATGAAGAGTTAAATAATTGACCTAATCAAAAAATGTCTTCGCCTAGTGAATCCCAAAACCTGACACTAAGGGACCACCAAATTCAAAATAATCATTATATATCAAGTCAAAAATAAATCTTCACTAGTGAAGACCAAAATTAGGCACCATTAGGAAATGAAAGTCAAAATCTAAATGATTTCAAAAGCATGGCCGATCATCCATCAAGTGATCAGATCATAGATGAACTACAAAAGTAAAGGACCTTGGATATCCTAGATTCCTTTTTATCATATGACACCAGTTAAATGAATAATTTTTATCATCTCCAATGATGTATGTAACTACTAGTCCTAATCCTCCATCCTCCATCACATGATCCTATCATGCTCCCACAATTCCATCAAGCCCTATCATCTAATCAAGCTCCATACATCCAAATCAAGACCTAATATAATCCATACCTTCCACCACCCACTCAAGTAGCATTGTATCTCCTATGGGTGATGAAAATATGTAGTTTAAATATTTGGAGGGATCACCTCAAGAATCAACAAAAGTCACATGGACCCTAATATATCAAATGACAACAATAGGATCCTAACAACACACATTGACATAACCAGTATTGGATAGAGATCACCACAATGCCTAATTTCCTACATCTAATCCATATTATAATAAATTAAGATTCCCAATAAAATTTACCAAAAAAACATTATTCATCTAATGGTGAAAACTAGTCTCCTAGCACCTTGGGCAAGTACCATGATGAAAACAAATTCCTAGTGTCATGGTAAAATAATCAATTATCTACATTATAACTCAAAATTTGGGGGCACAATCCATCCTTCCCCCCATCACATCCATCCCCTATCCTCCATCCATTCTTCCTATCCATCATCTACCATCATCTCATCCACCTTACCCATCATTTCTTCCCATCTTAACCTTCATGAGGAAGTGTAAGTTGTCTTGAAAACTATCCCAAAACCATCTTGGCATATCCTCCAATGAACACTTGGGGATATAATAATTTATCTTCTTCATGATGTGGTAACCCTTATTCCATTCTTCCTTGGTCCTCATTCCCTTTTTTACATCCCCTTATCCTTTTATCATTTCATCCACCATCCCATCCATAATTCCATCCATCCTCATATTAGTTACTAAGTTTGGTATTCCATTTGCTAGTGACCCCATTAGTATATTTTACATAAATATATCCCAAAAAATCCCTAAAAATTGAAATATGTCAAAAACCCTAAAAATCATAAAATTTTAAAAATCCAAAAATAATCCATGGTGTCTTCTCTTATGCCCAATACCCTAGTCACATCCATATCCATCCATCTCATATTTTCCCATCCTCATCTTTAGATACCACATTATATCATGGTACCCCTTCCTAAGTGGTCACCCATCATTTCATTATCTTTTTAGATAAGTATTATTGACACACATCAACTTTTCAAGAGTTTAATATATCACCCATATGTTCTCTATAAATGCCTTTTCTATCACCCATCAATCATCACTTTTCTAGTGTAAAAGGTACTTGATCCCATCACTATCCTTATCAATGCCTCTTCATACCTAGCACCCATATAATCACTTTTTTTACTAGTATGAAAGGTATTTTATATCATTATATCTTACTCTCTTTGTTAGATTTAACTCTTTCAAGGCTTTTTCTATTGTTGACCCTTGGTCATCACCTTCCTTGACCATTTTTGATCTAATTTCAAGAACAAATTAGTATTAAAAGACCTTATCACACCACCCATCCTTCCATCCTAAATTATGGGAAAAATATTAGCCTAATACTATTAATGATCACCCTATAAAAATCCAAGTCCATCCTAAGTCCACAATCACATCATGATAGTCCTAATACAACCCATTACCCAATCAATTATCCCATCATTAGACAAGACATTATGACATTACATATAGTTACTTGTGTGTGTGTGTGTTTCTTGTTTATTTTTTTTGTATTTTTTTATTATCTTTTATCATGTATATATCTTGTTTATCTTACATATTTTATGCATCATGTCTATTTATCTATTGGTAAAAGAATAGGGATGATATGAGGACATTAAAAGTGCCCTTAAGGATGCAAAGTTCACTACTTGCCCATACATTTTGGCACAATATCCTCTTGGTTATGTCTATATCATGGGGCATACTTTCAAGTGTCATATTTATTGGATTACTTGGACTATGATGAGCCTTATGAAAATTTTGATGTCTTTGTCATCTACACCCTCATCATTTATCTCATCATCCATATTCTCATCACTAATTCAATCCTCTTAGCCCATCTGACAATATCTAACCTTTTATCCTCATTTCATTATCTAAATGATATCCTTCAACCATTAACAAGTCAAATCATCCTCATCATCATCACTTTATAATAATTAATCATCATCATCATCATCATCTTCTATCCACTAGTTATAATTACATCAACCTAAGGTCTTTTCAGACTATGTAGGCAACCCTTGGTCAGGTTTTAATTCCCAAAGATAGTTTGACCATTATCTCTATCATCCATCATCATCCCTCAGTCCTACATCAATCAAATAATTTGGTCACTCGATCATATTGATTCTTCTCTATCATCACCTACATCATCTTGATCAATTTAGATTTTATCTACACCTATCCTTAATCTAATTAAATCATCAGCCTTATACTAACCAACAACTCTCCCTTACATGCATCTTTATTTTGGATACATATAAAGCTTACAGCCTTTTAATCCTATCATCATCTTGTTATAGTTGATTCCTCTTTAGGATGTGTCAACAATAATAACACCCATCATTTCTACTCCCTGTGTATGTGTCCTTAGTAGAGGCATCATCAATTTGTAGCTCATTTCTCAAGTCAAATTCATCATATTCTATCTCCCCTATATCATTCTATCCCCTCATCTCTTCATCACATCCCACCCCTCATTTCTTATTTTGAGTGGCCATATATATCATTATTCCCTACATGTCCCCTCAAGGAGGCATCATATCCCCTATCATCATCTAATAACATTCATCCATGACATGGTTTTTCTTTGAAAGACCATTACTCCTTCCACTTCTCTCCACTCTCAATTCCCTTTAAAAGAGGGTCAAAATGTATGAGCCTAAAATCACTCACTTCATTATTGTAGACTAATATTCCTATTAGTTGATACTAATTATACTTAACCTATTTTATTTTCCTAATATATATCCCTTCTTATCCATTCATCTAATATCCCATTTTATTATCCTCCATCTACTAACCTTATTCATCCCACTCTTTGATTAATTCTATCCCAATCCCTATTATCCTAATCTAATCCTAGTTACCCATTATATGGGAATTTTAAATTCCCATAGTCTCACCTAACCACCTACTAACCTACACCCTATCCTTCCCTATATAACTATGTCCCTAATACTCACCTAATCCCACATATAACACCCACATAATCCTCCATTATCCCTAAGCTAATGGAGAAGTTTATATAATTGAAGAAGCTCCTCCAAGTCTTTAGAAGTCTGTAAACTAGAAACTTATAAGGAATTTAATATTCCTTGAATAATCCATAACCATGGATCTCATCCCTTAAACTTTGAATATCAACCCTTGATCTTTCCTTCCTTCATCTATGTAAACAACACTCCTCCTCCATGGAAGGCCATCTTGAAAGCTTATGGAGAATCTATGTCTAATTGTCAAGTGATCCAAGGATCCTTCATCCAACATCATGCCATCACTATGTCAAATCTGATTCTAAGGTAATCACATATCAATACAATACTTTTGTTTTTGAATCCATTTGATTATGTTTTAGAGCATTTAAGATTTAGGATTTGAATGTTATTTTGAATTATATTAATGTAAAAGATTTTTGTTCTAATGTCTCTAGAATCTACCTAGTATTTGTCATTTGGGATGATTAAATTGCATATATTTAATCCATAGATCTCAAATTTCATTTACAACCTTCATGTACCATATTAACTAGTCTGATGTAGTTATGATATTTTTTACTATCATTCTTATTGTATTAACTTGACTAACACAATTTAGTTTCAACTGACATATTTTGACTATATCAATCTGGTCGATGTCATTGCTTAGCCTTTAGGTTGGTTTTGGATATTTTATTAGTATATATAGAAGTCATATTTCATTATAAACAATTCATATACACTCTAATCACTCTAATTTCACTTACACTTCTACCCTATGTCAAATTTGGAGGAGTCAGAGGTAGAATCTTGTCTTAAAGGAAATTTATTTTATCAAAGTTTTAGATACCCTATGAGAATTAAATGGGAGTATTATTAGGTATATTAACACCCATTTGAGGTATTCATAATCATAAAAATATATTTAAAAACACCATTGGATAAGGGGGATATTAAGGCTCTATGTATCCACTCTAAGATAAGTATTTCTAACCTTATACCCTTTCCTTTATTTACTGAGTATATTAGATATTATTTTTTGTTTATTAAATGAAATTGTATATATACTTGTATATTTTTTCTCTATACTTATACTAGTATGTATATAGGATTGTATAGACTTTCTATTTTAAATTTTAGGTTTCCTAGACCCCCCTTTGTCAACCATGGCACTTTACCCCTTTTTATCATTCTAGGCCTTCCCCTTTGGTTCACTTTAATTTATTTTGACAACTAATTAAATTTATTATTTTCAATAATTTACCTTTATTGAGGTCTAGTTATTTTTTTTTCTGTGATAGGCTTAATATTTAAAACCCTTTCATCTTAGTATTGGTGACATAATCACCCTTCTTACTAGGTTTTTGGATCCTATATACACATAATATTTTTAAACTATATCATTTGCTACCACTTTCTGTCTTGTATAAACTCATCAAGTTTTTATCTCTATAATTACATGACTTAAATGGTGCACTAGGAAAGAAATGGGTAAACCATTGGTGCTTCATAATATTATTGGTCAACTCTATCATTACCTAAACCCATTACAAATCATGTTTATCTAATTCCCTGAGAAATCCAAACCTTATCTACACATTTACCTAATCATTTATCCTTTTAGATATCCCATAGCTATGAAAAAACCCTATTTTCCTACTAATTCAGTTGGGTTAATCTTTTTATAAATCATTAAGTGCATGTTACAGACTAAGTTAGCTTGTCTGACTTAGTTTGACACCTAACAATAAATTTTCCAACTAATAAGATCAAGTTGGCCAATATTATTAGGTGAAATTATGGAAGAGTTAAGGCTTATCAATTATTATAAATACAAGTCTCATTTCAATCCAATAGAGAGGAACATTCATTTTCACATCATTACAGTTCATAATTTTTCCAAATCTACATTTGAAGGAGCCATTGCTTAGGGTTTGCCTTAGAGAGATATTACTTGTCTTATGGTAAGTCTTAGATGTAAAGCATGAGTCATTTAGCGTAGATTTGATTTCTATAGTGTGATCCTTACAATACATAAAAACCTCTTGAAAAGCACCATTAACCAAGGGAGAGATTAAGACTCATCATGTTCACCCAGGTTATGTATTTCTTACTCTTGTTATTTCATTTGATAGATATGTATTATTTGAATAATATGTGTTATAGATGTATAAATCCTTGATTAGATTACCTCTATGCTTAAACCTAGTATAGATATAGGGTTTTATTTTAGGTTTTTTAGCCCCCCATTTGCCTACCATGATCTCTTGATTATTTAATTATGTCTAACCATACCCCTTTATGCCATATGCTTTAGTGAGCACTAGATAAGTTTTATTTTATGTATTTAGACCTAGTTAGGGTTATTACATAGTTTCATTTTTATTAGAAGATTTTTAACCCTCTCCTTTGGTATTATGTGGTAAAGGATCCCTTGGTTAGGTTTAGTGGATATAATTTAGTCATGCTCTTGATATAAACATGTATTATAATGGATTTTAGTTGATTAAATTATCTGATCTTGGATTTTACTAAGTTAGATAAGTTGTAGATCTATCTTAATTTATTGCATACATTATGGTGAACCCAACATGAATTTAACCCTTGTATTTTTAATTTTTCACTTTCAATCAACTAGATCAAGATGGTCAATATATTAGTAATCTTTATATACATGTTTAGGATTTACAATCAACTAGATCATGTTAATCAATCTAGTTTTATCCTATGATCATAGGCTTACTCCAACAAAATAATTTACATTATTTAATTTGGTATTTTTCTTTCTTTGTAGGTTCAGTATCTTCAATAAACTAGATCATGTTGGTTGATCTAGTTTTGTCTTTTTGATTATACTATTTTATATCCAATAGACTAAATCATGTTAGTTGACTCAATAATTTTTTATTTTTTAAATTTTTAACTTAGATTCAACTAGATTGAACTATTCAATTTAGTTCACTTTAACAATTTTTACTTTTTAGCTTTTTGAAAACTATATTAGGTTGGCCAATTTAGTTTTTTTTATCATATTTAGTTTTTAGTTACCTAAAAAGTACATAAACTTGGTTGGTTGTATTTAATCTCTATGTTTTTCATACTTTTGCTTTTATAGGACTTAATTAGGTATATACAATATAACTAGCAATAATATTTTTAGCATTTTCAATCAATTAATGTAGACCTAGTAGATCTAGTCATATTTTCAAAGTTCACTCTAAATAAGATTTATAATTTAATTTTTTTTAAACTACTTAAATTTATCATTTTTGTACTTTAGTCAAATTATTTATCATTTTAATTTTTAGTTTATTCTTACTAGTTTTTAGTTTTGCCAAACTGTACCACATAGTAAACCAAGTCAACATGGCTAACTCAGTTTTTTGTGTATGTGCTTTACCAAACAAAGTATATTGAATTAGCTGAATTTGTTTATTTTCATCCTATTTTCATAATAGAATAGATTTTATTCCTTGAATTTATTATGTTCTATTTACAAACAAGATTGAGTTATCTAATCTTGTTCCATGTTCTTTATTTTTTAGCATAAGAAAAGTAATTCACTTTCATTTCTTAGTGGTTAATCTCAAATTTTCTTTGAAAAGTGTTGGTTTCCTATTTATTTACTTTCTAACATGGCAATTTAGTTTTTGAAAAAAAATTGCCTTTATTTTCACTTTGTCTTATTTCTCTAGAAATTATTTATTAGTAGTTTTAAAACTACTTAGTTACTTCGTGGAGGTCTACACAATACTTTGTTTACAGTCTTTATCTATCATTTATAGATATTATGGTGTGAAAGGGTTGACCTAATACTGATATCCATAGTATAGAGTTAAACATGGTCTTTAGTTTCCATGTAACTCTTGGTATTTTAGAAACACCTATTTTTTCCCTTTGAATTGAATAATCTCATACCCATAATCTTAAAATTACTTTAGATACACAAGATACATCCATTCAAAACATTCATTTTGAACTCAATAAACATGGAAACAAGTTATATATGTTGAATATTATGGACCCTTACCCACACTCCCTACTGATGAAGCCATATTAGAATTACTTCCTTGCCTATGAACCTCAACTCCCATGCCAACATCACAAGCTAGGTCATTTTGATAAAAGGGCTCCTTTTTAAATAATTTAATTGCTAATATGAACCCTAATACACATCCTATTTCTTCACTCCTTCTTGATCCCTATCATTTCTAATATGTATATTATATCCTTATTGAATAAATAATTACAATTAGTTATGTAACAACTACCATCCCTCAACCTATTATTGACTCTAAAGAATCTTCTTCTTATGGAACATGATTATTTTAGTTTATTTTTTAATAAATATAATGAATCTTTTTCATGGTCCTACAATGATCCATAAACTACACTAATAAACTCAAAGTGAAGTTTTAAGTATGAATACTAAAATTCTCAAAACTTAACAAATTCTCAAAAAACTCAAAAGAACTTGCAAAAAGTTTGGCAAAAATGTTCTCAGTTGTTGAGATGGAATGGAGTTGACAAAAGACTTGTTACTTCCATTACCAATTTAAACTGGTTTTTATAAAGTTGTGTTATAATTGTCAAAATTTGAATTACTTGCATGAGTTCATTTACTAATTAAACCAAATCAGCAAATTGAAACAAAAATCATGCATCAAATGACAATTACCAAAACACAAAGCATGATAACAGAGTTCAACTCAACAATTAATGCCTACATCTCTGGGTTCTCCAAAGAAGTGGACCATTTCTATTAAGGACACTTCAAACACCTGGAAACAATAAACAACTTTCCTGCAAGCTGATATCTCAATGCAAGAATTCACCTTCACCATGACTGAAATCAAGCTTGGCACCTTCAAATTTTGTGAGTCTTCATAACACCTACAAAGTTGCTTGAAAAGTCCTAAAAAAATCTCCTCTATGGGTTGAAAAATACTCCTCCAATATTCAAATTGGATAAAATAGAGTATTAAGACTGTGTATTATGGCTAGAAAATGGATAAAAATCCATTACATGAGCTTTCCCAAAGCTTTTACAAGTCTCGGCCTCTTAAAAATAAAAACACAGTCCAGAAAATGATAACTTCAAGTAGAAATTAGTGCCTTATATAACACTTTAACCTTCATAGCTGAAGTGGTCAAGGCCTATCCCTTTTGGGTGGTAGGTCAAGGGTTCAAACCATCAGCCCTCCTTTCTAAGTGCTTTTCATGAAGTTTGAAATCTTCTCCACCTTTTTTGGCATGTTTGACTTCTTCTTGGGTGCATTTATCTCTTTTTTTATCCCACATGCACGGATTTCATGATAAGTCTAAGCTTTAACAAGGTATGCACCTCCTTGGAACATGTCAACACCCTCCTTTTGTGGGAGACTTAGTGCCAAGTTCAGGCATGCACATTGGTAAATGTACCATACATGGCTTGGGTGCAAGACTTAAGGCTACCGTTGGACTTGGTCTTTCCTTCGAACTCGCCACCTTGCTTGGTCTCGCACTTATCTCACGCTTGACTCCACATGGAATGTTGATGATGTGGCATGTCATCAACTCATTTTTTTTCAACCTTTAACATTTTCCAAGTGTCAACCTTTGATAGGTCTAAATGTCAAAACCACCTCGAAACACGTGTAAAATGTCATAAGAGACATTTTTTGACCAATCTTCAAATGGCCATAACAAGAGCTCCCAAACTCAGATTTACATTTTGAAAAATGCATTTGAAATATCTCAAAGAGATCTATAGTGTGCCACCACTAAAAATCTGACTTGAAACTATTATCATAACTCAATTTCTGATCACACCTCCCTAATGGAGGGCTTTTGATCTCCAAAAGTCCAATATCCCTTGAAAATGCAAATTGGTCTACTGCATCCATGAAAATAGAACCCAATCATGAAAAGAGGTATAAACAATTGCATTGAAATGATTCACAATCAAACTACAAAAATGCCTAATCCAAATGCATGAGTAAGTGAATCTACAACTGCCAAAGTGATTACAACATATCAAAATTGTCTGCCCATGTCACATCTTGTAAAGAGGTGAACTATCAATAACTGAAATAATCCCTAATGTAACTTAAAAAACAAGTTTTTTAATGTCAACAACATACACAAAATGTTTTATACATGTTGTAATACAATGCCCTGGTATGGGACTTATATGCTAAGCAAATTCAAACAACCAAAAGTGTAGGTTGCCTAACATCTAAACATGCCCATAGGGTCTTAACAATGCATCTATACATCTATGTGCAAAAATAGATACATTCAAAATAGCAGTCAAATAAGTGTTGTAAGGAATCAACTCAACCTACAACATGCATTTTGCTATTATCTCCAACTAATCAAATGAGTTCAAGTCCTCTAGACAACTTGCACAACATAAATAAGAGATCAAAATCTTAGAGTTATCAAAAAGTAAGAATTAAAAATTTTCATATGATAAACCTATCTTGAAGTGTTCCCACCAACTCTAATCTAAATCTTATTTATTACCTTAGGTGAATTAATAACCATGCTTTGCAAAAAGAATGTAGTGATAATCCACTTAACCATTTCTTTCTTCTTAGTGAAATTGATTGTCTTAGTGGATTCCTTATCATCATTATGGATTGATTTCACTTAATTAACCTTATTAATATGTTTATAAATCATCTTAGTTTTACCATTTCTAGAATGAGAAGATGATTGAAGTTTAAAACAATGATCAATCTGATGTCCACTCACTTTACAATGAGTGAAAACATCCTTCTTAGGTGAGGGTCCCCTTTTCCCAACTCCCAACTTAACATGAGAATGGTCTTTCAAACATGCAATCTGCTTCAACAAAGCATTTCATTTCCAACAAGTCTTAGCACTATGGTTATTCATCCCACAAAAAGTGCATGCAAATGATTGCATTATCTTCTATACATTATATCCAAACTTCATAAAAGTATCAATTAGATCAGAAGATTTAGTGTAAGAATCAGGGGGTGGAATCTCAATACCTCTTTTACCTTTACACCTTTCAACTAGAGGCCTAGAACCTTTTCTATTGGAAGCTTGTCTTCCTTTCGCTAAGGAAGAAACTTCTCCATCATCTACCTGCACACTAGTATAACCCAAACCTACATGAAAAGTTCTATGCTCAACCTGAATTGGGATAGATATACCTTGGCTATCTCTACCAAGTCCTCCTCCATTATAACCCATCTTAAACAACAATTTAGATCTTATGCCCTTAGTGTATCTTTCAAAATCACCAAAAACAATATTACTAGAATCTGAATCTGAAATGCTAGAAGAAGATGAAGATTCATGTGGTGAAAAACTTACACTACACTCAGTCATAGTCTCTGCATCTGAAGTTGAAGGCTTTACCTTTTCACACTCACCACATTGCAATCTAATCAAGAGCTCATCCTTGGATTCAAGCTGCGATTTCAAACTTGCAATTTGTTCTTCGAGGGAATAGAGCTTACATCTCAAGAATGCATTCTCATCTTGAATCTAGTTATTGATGCTTTCAAGCTCTTCCATCTTGGCTTTATGTGACAACTTGCCCATGGTTTCCTATAAACACATTGATTCCACAACTGCACACTGCAATCTAATCAAGAGATATGGATAACCAATAAACTGAAAGCAACTGTCAAAACTCATTCAGAAGCTAACCCAGCTTTCTAACTGCTTTGATACCAACTTGATCTATAAACTACACTGATAAACTCAAAGTGAAGTTTTAAGTATGAATACTGAAGTTCTTAAAACTTAACAAATTCTTAAAAAACTCAAAAGAACTTGCAAAAAGTTTGGCAAAATTGTTCTCAGTTGTTGAGTTGGAATGGAGTTGACAAAAGACTTGTTACTTCCATTTACCAATTTAAACCAGTTTTTAATAATGTTGTGTTATAATTGTCAAATTTTCAATAACTTGCATGAGTTCATTTACTAATTAAACCAAATCAGCAAACTGAAACAAAAATCATGCATCAAATAACAATTACCAAAACATGAAATGTGATAATAGAGTTTAGCTCAACAATTGATGCCTACATCTTTAGGTTCTCCAAAGGAGTGGACTATTTCTATTAAGGGAACTTCAAACACCTAGAAACAATAAATAACTTTCTTCCAAGCTGATATCTCAATGCAATAATTCACCTTCACCGTGACTGAAATCAAGCCTAGCACCTTCGAATTCCACGAGTCTTCATAACACCTGTAAAGTTGCTTCAAAAGTCCTAAAAAATATCCTTTATGGGTTGAAAAATACTCCTCCAATATTCAAATTGGATAAAATAGAGTATTAATAATGTGTATTATGGCTGGAAAATGGATAAAAATCCACTACATGAGCTTTCCCAAAGCTTTTACAAGTCTCAGCCTCTTAAAAATAAAAACACAGTCCAGAAAATGATAATTCAAGAAGAAATTAGTGCCTTATATAACACTTTGACCTATGTAGCTAAAGTGGTCAAGGCTTATCCCTTTTGGGTGGCAAGTCAAAGGTTTAAACTATTGGCCCTCCTTTCTATGTGCTTTTCATGAAGTTTGAAATCTTTTCCACCTTTTTTGGCGCACTTGACTTCTTCATGGGTGCATTTGTCTCTTGTTTTATCCCACATGCACAGATTTCATGATAAGTATAGGCTTTAACAAGGTATGCACCTCCTTGGAACATGTCAATTCCCTCCTTTTGTGGGAGACTTGGTACTAAGTGTAGGTATGCACATTGGTAAATGTGCCATACATGGCTTGGGTGCAAGACTTAAGGTTGTCATTGGACTTGGTCTTTCCTTCGAACTCGCCACCTTGCTTGGTCTCGCACTTATCTCACGCTTGACTCCATGTGGCATGTTGATGACATGGCATGTCATCAACTCATTTTTTGCAACCTTTAACATTTTCCAAGTGTCAACCTCTAATAGGTCCAAATGTCAAAACCACCTCGAAACACATGCAAAATGTCACAAGAGACATTTTTTGACCAATCTTCAAATGGCCATAATAGGAGCTCCCGAACTCGGATTTACATTCCAAAAAATGAGTTAGAAATCTCTCAAAGAGCTCTACAGTGTCCCACCACTGAAACTCTAACTTGAAACCATTATCAAAACTCAATTTCTGATCATACAAAGATATGTTTGGTATCAACCATAGTATTTTATTTCATAATATCATTACCTATCTTGATGTCAAACATGTGCATCAAAAGCAACATAAATTTCCTCTTAAGATTTACACCCTATGTCATAAAGAGATCATTAAACTTTTAGATGTTAAATTCATCAAACCTATTGATTACTATGAATGGGTTTTTAATATTTTTCTCATATGTAAGAAAGTAACCATGGTTATCTAGATCTATATAGACATTTGTAATTAACATAGCTTTTCCTAAAGATAAATTTCCCTTACCATCAATTAATGACATCATCAATTCCACCATTAGATATGAAATGTTATCTCTCATAAATGGTTTTTAGGAATATAATCAAATTCACATTACTCTAGAAGATGAACATAAAAACACGTTTACAATATTGAAGTTGTCACTATCTTAAAAATACCATGGTAAAAAACATCATATAATTTATCAATCATCATACTTATCGTATTGACATTGATTCTCATTAAAAAATTATAGTTCACAAACAAGCTTACAAACATGTCTTACGACATAACATCCTATATTATCATAGCACCAAAAGTAACTTG